>OX453259.1:12692820-13292820 GCA_949709985.1 Luffia ferchaultella
TTTTCGTACCCTCTTTTTTTAAATATCATTTTTTATTAATATCTTTTTTATTATTATTATTAATATTATTTCATTATTATTATTATTTTATTATTACGTATTTATTTAAGTATTTATTCATTTTATTCTGTCATGGAATTAAAAACCAGTTAAGCAGTTACCTACTAAAATAAAAAAAAGTGATTATAAAGGAACTGGCAATGAACAACAAAGTTTTAATTATTTAATTTATACTGCATTATTTATTTTAATGAACTTATAATTTATAAATATTCTTACAAATAAACATATTGGTCATACGAGTTTATCGAGTATGACGACCGAATGGCCGAGTGCGGTCAACGGCCAACGGTCGCGGGTTCGATTCCCGCCCGGGAGAAATATTTGTGTGCATGAACATGTTTATTTCGTTCCGGGTCTAGGTGTATAATATTCATATATGTAAATAATATATATGAAGAATATTTTAGTATGTATATCAGTTGTCTAGTAACTCATAACACAAACATAATACTTGTTTACTTTGGGACTAGATGGCGCTGTGCAGGATGTCCTCTGTATTATTATTATTATTATAACGGGCCGACAACGCGAGCATCATTCCCACGCTGAATGGCTAAGCTAATCCAAAAACAACGAATAATTATTAGATATATTAGAAAATGAATAATTTTCAAAGCCTAATTATGAATACAAGCGAGAAACTGGACAGGCAGAAAACAAAGTTTCACTATAAGCTAATAGTTTCTTTTCTTTGTGGAAAGCTCTGAAAAAAGTAAGCACTTTTATACGTATGTAAAAATAATCTAGCAAATACTACCTACCAACCTAACATCAATCAAGTTGTCAAAAGCTGAAAGGCGGTGTAGTATTGTATCTCAATAATCCATGAAAATTTCAGATCAAACGATAAAATGCTGTGTTTATGTAACTATCTGAGAGCGGTATTTCGCTCTGAAATATTTGGCTGTTTTACTTTATTTAAGTGAACTGTGACCTAAACACGATTATTCATGTTTGGGTAGTATTTATTCGGATGGGCTTAACCGTATCTTATCTATCCAAATATATATTTTAATGGTAACGAAATAACTTATCCAAAGATATTTTCTCGAAATTATTTCATAATTTCTAGTGTTACCTATGACAAAATCAACAACCAAACACGTTGCCAAACCCTTGAAGAGTCATTCATGTATTCGTAAAAGTAATACGTTTTAATTACTCTTTAAAATTACTTTTAATAAATAAATAATATTTTAATTCAAACTGATATATTAGGTATATAAAATTTATTATTTTATATAATGAAATTAGTTTATTATATAAAATAATAAAATAGAAAAAATGCAAATATTTTTTCTTCACAAGTTGATTGACTTAATTGAATATGCAAGAATTTTATTTTGGTTTTTTTTTTGTAATGTCCAGTTGTAACCCTAAAAGGTTAACGAAAATAAAAGTGGTGTCGTGAAAAGATTGATGACTGACCCCTTGTGCTGGTAATGGAGTGAACATGTTTGATATGCTCACATAGCAATAATAACGAATTAAGTTCGATGACCTTATTAAACAATCGGGAATCGATAAACTCCGATAATCGATAAATCGATAAATATGTAATGATATGCTGTTGCATGTTTGTCTATCACGATTCAAAGCGTTTAACTTGTAAATTTTGTGCGATATGGATAGTACTGAATACATATTTACAAAAAAAAAAAACATTACAAACAAAATGTATACATTTCTAGGCGCGCTATTCAGTTCACTTTGAAACTTTGATAATGTAATATCTGGATAGAGAGTCGGCGTCAAAAAAGTAGATAAAAATATAATGTGGTCGTTGAGTCCATATGTAAAAGTTGGCCTGTCATTTTTGTTCACATTGGCCAGGGTCAATCCAAAAATTATCAAAACTTTTAAAAATACGCAAAAAACTCAATAGGATGAAATCTAGCTGTTTAGTTAAAAATATAAATTGGCAATGATTTTGAACTGTAACATTTAATAAATATAAGTATATTTGTTGAAAGTAAATTTAAAGGTGTGACTTTAAATTTTTTTTTATCGAGAGAATTTGAGTAAAACATGTTTTAGAATCAAACATGTTTTTAAAAATACGATTCTATGAATCGTATTTTAGCACATATTTTTTGGCATCGGTAAGTTGCATGAATTTAGTGATTTTTGTTATTAAAAAGAACACGATTAAGATCACTTCAACCGTTAATTTCATGTGATTTCATGTTGAAAAAATTTGAAAAATTTATTATCATTATAATTTACGATTGTCAGCATATTAATAAGTTAACTTAATTAAAATGTTCAATAATTAAATAATATGAATCGTGAAAACGTTGTGTACTATTTTTATGTTGCCACTATTGCAGTCTTCGACGGAATAATACCTACTTACCGAACAGATAGATATAATATATGAACTTAAATAAAAAATTAACATTGTATAATGTATTCGCTATCTGGTTGAGTTTTAAAGTTGATTTAGTAAATTCCGGTAGGCGTCAGAGAACGCCGAAAACTGTGCCATAATTGGCCCAATTTGGGCATTAAATGGGCCTCAATAAATCATATAACGTTGAAGGTCGCATATTCGAAGCCATTGCTATATATTTTTATTTGTTTTATTCTATCTCTTTCACACTACATAGCAATCTATTGCTTACAATAAATATGAGTCAATAATGTTTACGTGCCATACATTACCTGAATTACAAGTCTATATGTGTCTATATATAGGTACTTTACACATAAAAAAATAAAAGTGTCTGTCTGTGTTTTTATAAAGGTTTATTTATCGCGGGATTCTAACCTCAGTTTTCGATCAAAGTGATCAATACAAGAGAGTAGGAAAGGAAATTCATCTCCTCTTTATTCTATTAAAAAAGGATTAAGCGGAATTACGATATAGTATACAAACATGTAGACCACGCGGGCGAACCGCGCGCCGGCGCGGCGGTCAGTACTGTTTTAATAATCTAAAACAATGTAAATAATTGAGCAAAATAAATATGCAGGATTCGTTCCAAGACGGGAACGAGCTAAGCAATAAAAATGAGCATCAGTAAATAGACCAGACTTGGTACAGCGTTTGTCAGAGGTCATCGCCCTTCTGGTCGAAGTACACTGGCACCACATAAAATATTAACCGCTGACTCTGCGTTATTTGGGTCAAAGGAAGGGAAATTTTTGTTACTTACATTCATATCGTAAACACACAAAGATAGCCATGGGAAGAGATTGCTTTGCTGTCATTTGTCTAGGTGCCATTAAAATTACCATAAACTATTCAGTAATTAAAAAAGTTTAGGTGTCAAACGCTTCTCGTACAAAAAGAACTAATTTATATGCCACATTCGGTCGCGTAAGTTCACTGATTAGTATCTATCTGAAGTGCGTAACAAAGTGTACTAAGTGATCTCGAAGTGATCTCAAAGAGTGAAAATGGGAGTGTAATTGTGTGTTTAAGAATTGTAAACCGTGTTCAGCTACTTACTTTATTTACATAAAAACCAGCAGTACAAGGAGGAGGGACTTTGATATTTAGCACGCTGAATTAAAAAAAATAAATAAAAAAAATATATACATACATTTCTGGGCAACGCATTGACTAACCGATTGGCTGAGTGGTTAGATATCCTGATTGCGGAGCCAAGGACTGCGGGTTCGATTCCCGCCCGGGACAAATATTTGTGTGCATAAACATGTTTTGTTCCGTGTCTGGGTGTACACATAAAAGTATCTATATATGTATATATTATAAAGAATAGTTAAGTATGTATATCAGTTGAGTAATGCTCCATAATACAAACATAATACTTGCTTACTTTGGGACTAGGTGGTGCTGTGTGGGATGTCCCAGATGTTATTATTGTTTCTAATAATTGTTTCTTGCGTCATCCGGAAGGCGGCGTCTGCCGAACGTAATTCACCGGAACTACGCTGAATAAATAAACGGACACTGTGCTATACTAAAGTAAGATCATGATAGTTCTAGCGGGAAGCGTATGTTTTGATTTTGTCGCTTCGGGATTTCTTAGAATTTAAAAGTTAAAGTTAGTGCGTTCCTCTCTAACATAGTTGAATATTGATACTGGTACCGGGTCTTGGTTGTTACATATTATAAAGAATATTTAAGTATGTATATCAGTTGTCTAGTAACCCATAACACAAGCATAATACTTGCTTAATTTGGGACTAGATGACGCTGTGTGGGAAGTCCCATGTATTATTATTATTATAGTTCGATTTTCGGTTGATACGTCCCCAGTCCCTCACTTCAACTCTCTCTAAAATCTGTTAGTGTTGTTTTTAAGTAATGCATGAGAATTTCATTCAACTTCTTCTTCTTCTTCTTCTTCTTCATTAGACAGTCATCCGACCACTCTACAACATTAAATAATCAAGTATTCAACAGTTATACAGTTGTACTATTGAGTTAGCTGTCACATATATATTGTGGATATGTGACTTTGTCTCATTTTATCTCCTAAATTTCTAAAGAAATATACTGTTAGTGCTCGAAAAATCCGTAATGGAAGGAAGCTCTACGCAATACTGACTGTGTGTTTGTTACTTGATATTTTCGTCTGTTTTGAACAGATTTGATCGATTCCTATTTTTATTAAATGGGCTATATATACATCTCGAGGTCGTGCCATTTAAAGTTGAAAAAAATCACTTCACAAAGGATAAAAAATTAGGAGATAAATCTTCTTTATTAGAATTTCACCCACTTCCCGTTAATCAATTTAAATAAAACTTGGCATGTAGGTGTAGTTCTATGGGATATAAAATATAATTCTAAATAATATTTTAATTCTTAAGAAGAGAACATTAATGGGCGCTCTAAGGTTTTTAATGTCGGTACCAACTTTTAGACACTTTAATAAATAGGTACTTACCAGGTAATAACAATTAAAAAAAATATTTATATATGCAACTATTACTTAATACTAATACAAAATGCATTATTTAATGAATGACTTAGCACAGTTGGCACCGACTTTTATACAGTTCAAGTCGTATATTAAGTACAGTTTAAATTAAAGATATAACTTTTAACTTTTTAGTTTAAATTTATATATAGACAAAGTTTTGAAGTCAGGTTTAATTTATTTTTTTTGTAAAAATTTATTATAACCACTACCAAATACATATCCAAATGATCTCTACAAGGTGGGCGCCGACAGTATTAACTGGTACGATAATTTCGGTCAACAAGTGTCATCGACCTCGTTTGACCTAGATTATTGCGCAGGTTACCACCGCGCCGGCGACCACTCGTCGTACAGAGATCCTACTAAATATAAGCAAACGTTATTTCTAAGAAATAACATGTAGATATGAATGAATTACTTTTTTTATAGGGAATTTTTTTTTATGTATAGTGGTTACTTTCATACATTATAGTCGGTTTCAAAAATGTCCCTTAGTAAAAATAGGTGCAGTTCAATATATATAATCGTATATATCTACATATTGTTATTTCGCTTCTTTGTGTTTAAAAGGTCAAAGTTCAAAATGTATGTCTGTAGTTTATACCTTTCATTCGACCTCACTCAGCCGCAGGCCGCGTGACAAAGAAAAGCTATGAAAAGCTTTGCGGCCATTGTTGGCTACGAGATAAGCCGTGCACAATGGGTAAACTCGTTATATATAATTGGAAACAAACACAAATTGTTTTGCTGTCGGTACAATATCGATTTTATATTACCAATCGTTTTTGTTTGATGGTTCGTTTCTGAATAATTGACGATGAATTAGATCGTCCAGAAATCCTTTTTTTCATTCTCTTGTTTGTGTGTTTGTTTGTATTTTTATAACTAAAGGACCACCAAATCGATTTTAATGAAATTTTCGCATTTAATATACACGGAGTCCCGTAAGTAAAAGTTCAAGCAGGAAACTGTAGACAGTACCTATATTGACTGACTAGCTGACCGACTGCAGATCTAAAAGTCGCCGGTTCAATTCCCGCTCGTGACAAGTATTTGTGTACATGAACTACCTATTTGTTTCGCGTCTAGGTATAAAATATATATATATATTTGGAAATTGCTAACGGACAAGAAAGGGAAACTTAGATTTCCTAAACGTATGCAACAGGGCAGTTGTTAATTTTTTTTTATTAAATTATATTATATGAAAAAGAAATCTGAATATATAATAACAGTGAAATAATTTTAGTGTCGTGATAGCCCAGAGCGCCTATCTTAAAACCTATCTTAAATTTATAAGGCCCCATAGGGCCATGGTTCGAATCCGGGCGTGTACCAATGAGTTTTTCTGACTTAAGTACACAATATCACTGACACCGTGCTTCGGAAGGCACGTTAAGCAGTCGGCCCCGGACGCTGTCAATAGATGGCGGTCGTTACAGTTCCCAACCCGCAGTGGAGCAGCGTGCTGGACTTAAGCTCCAAGCCCCCCTCCTCATCCCTGGGGGAGGCCTAAGCCCGTGCAGTGGGGTAAAAATGGGCTGATGATGATGATTATGAATTTTAGAAAATAAATATCTTATTAACAAAGCTATGAATATTTAGAAAATCCTGTTAGACAGAGAGGACAATAAATACCACACGGTATGTCGTCACGCCATTTAAAATAATGTTAAAATTTTTATTACAAGAAAGAAACAGAGATGAACTTTTGATAGCTTTTAAGTTTTAAACTCTTTAACCGAATATAATTTTGTTTATAAATTTTGATATCGTGTAAAATTTATTTTTATGTTTTCTTGATAAACATGATATTTTTAGTATTAGTCATACCCTATTATTTAAAAGGTCGTGGTTCGAAGCCTAGGGGATGTACCAATGAGTTTTTTTATAACTTATGTACGTAACTAATATCAATGACTGTACCTCGGAGAGCACGTTTAGCCTTCGGTCCCAATTGCCATTAATAAATGGCAGTCATTAAAATCCACCAACCCGCATTAGAGCAGCGTGGTAGATTAAGCTCCAAACCCCTCATCCCGAGTGGAGGCTTAAACCCCTGCAGTGGCATATTAAATAGGCTGTTGGTATAGTATTATTTAAACAACATATTAAATAAATATTTTTGCGCTCTATCAGTATTTGTTCTCCTGGTAACTTAGTGTGCAAAGTATGTTAGCGTAAACAGAAAATCATTGTTTTTATTTTCTTTAATTTTCTTCGTTGCGACTCAACATTATCTCGATTAAATTAAGCAGCTGCAGTAGCCTAGAAATACACTATTATTATCACAGAACGTGTACTGACGTCGCGGATAATAAAACAGTTTGCTTTGTAACTGATTTGTAGAATCATAATATACTCTGTACACTTTTACATACTTTATAATGTATAAGTAATATAAGCCAAGCAAGGCTAACTTGCGTAAATATTGCGTTTGCTGGACTGTTGTTGCTCACAATGCTCACTGTGCATACACTACACCTAATTTTTGCCCAACGGCCGCGTTTCTTTATAGCGTCAAAACATAATAGGCAACAGCCTACTTATAGCCTCTAAAATTTCCAATAATTATACATACTCAAAGATAGAGACTTAAAAACTTATAAAAGCCTATTGAAAAAACGGCTGTGGAGATGTTTTTGTAAAGGTTTTTTGTAAGGATCACTTTTCAACTGAATATTTCACGTGAAGTTCTTGTAATGTGACTCTCTCCTTTTTGGGTCCTCACGAAACAGGCATGCTGCCTAGTGTGAGGACTATATATACTTACTGTCAACTGTTATATAATTTTTTTCTGCTGTTAGCGTACCTACTTGTAGCTGAAGTATTTTACTGTTTTCTTTTAACAATTTGTAGATCACTAATCTGCTGTAAAAATAAACTTTTTTCATTTTTATATACAGTCAAATTTGCATAAGGAGCGAGGAAATGTTTTTTACGAGGAGAGAGATCCCGAAGCTGATTATGTGTTACACGTTTTTTTTTGTTCAATTAATTACATGGAAATCTATATTTATCTTTTGTTAGCATAGCACGACAAATCCACTAAAAAACTTGTTCCAAAATTTTTTTTTGACGCAACTTTGGTAAAAAAAAAATTACACTATTCGCTAATTCTCGCATATTTGGATAATATTTTATATGTACTCCCCCTAAAAGTTCATGATAGATCAAAAAAAAATACAATAACAAAATCTACAAAGTTATTTCTTTTGACACTATTTTCTTACTTATAGCATAATTCGAAGTTATTTTGCTAAGAGACATATCTAAAAAGATTACATTCCATCTGCCCTTTTTGTACCCCACTGCAGGCCTACCCTCAAGACGAGGTCGTTTGGAGCTTAAATCCACCACGCTGCTCCAATGCGGGTTGGCGTATTGTAACGACCGCCATCTATTGACGGCAACCGCAACCAATCCAATAAGTTTTTAAACAACTAAATCAAATAAAATGATTATTAATAATTGTTAATGAATAAACTTCGACATTTTATCAACGTCATTATATTTCAAATTTTAAACATTCATTTATTTATTATATCATATCAAGTAACAAAGACTCAGTTTTTAATAACACACCTACACTACAACTTAAATGTTAGTAACATAATATAACAGTCAAAATTAAAACAAACTACAAATCACAAAACAACATCAAATTGTAAAAAATTAACTAACTCATACACAAGATGTCAATATTATATCTACCCTATATAAAATGGCTATCCGAGAAAGAACACAAGTCACAATTTTCACGAAATTTAGTAAGTTACGGACAAATGTTTTTCCAGCTATCCACCTCTTGATATATAACAAATAAAGCGTCACATGCAATAGCGAATTAACATTGTTTATTGAGGAAACAAAGCCATTTACAAAGAAAGAACTAACACACGCTTGTGAATAATTTTATTATATAACGATAACTTTTACGTTCGATTTCGACCGTTTTCAAGCGGAACATGGCAGTGCATGATTATTTCATCTACTGCCCACTGAGGGCTAAGTGCGAGTTTTTTTACTATTAACTGTGTCGTATGCGTTTTCCGTAATTTGTATGGAAACTCGTAGTTACCTAAAACGACCGCTAGATGTGCCGTACCAGTTTCCATACAAATTATGAAAAACGCATACGACACAGTTAATAGTAAAAAACTCACACTTGGCCCTCTGGTCTGTCGATCAGAAAAAAATGTTTTTTGATCATGAGGAAAACAGTTGATAAGTAGTGTTAATGAAATTTCTATGTACGCCAAATAAATTCAAGTTTAGAGCCAATGTATGTATGTACCAATCTTAATATTGAATATACGGGATCAGTTTGATCTGTGATTCGGTGACGTACATCCGACAATACAGTATATAATCATTGAAATAGATTTTTTTTGGTTAATCGATTGTTAGCGTTAGTCAATAAATAAAGTCAAAAATGGAAAAATTAGCAAAATTCCACTGAATTTGTTTTAACATAACATTCTTCCCACTTTCTTGTAGTTAGTCAGTTTATATTTGTTACCGCCTCCAGAGATCAGCATTTCAAGTTAAGCATAGATTTAAGATATATTTTTTTGTTGTAATTATTCAAAACTTGTACCTGCTAGCTAAAATCTAACCATAAACCACTGAAAGAAAGACATAGTAATGGAATACTTAGTATGTCAGATACGTTCTTACAAGTCTTACTTACTTTTATATTTTTTGGACAAATCTTAATAATATTTAATTTAATACAATATGGTTCGAAAATTACTACAAATATTATCACCAATATTTTCTGCTATTTTATTAATTTATTTGTCAAAAAAACAAAAATGATTATGAAGCGATCGCATTAGTTTTTTTTTCAATTTTATTTTATGAGGTTTAAGTGAACGCGTCCAATACATGAACCTAACATAAGTGTCCGCCATAGCAGTGCTCCTTGGGTTGTTCAGTGACAGGTAGTTTAAAATTTTTATTAATTACGTCTGTGATCCTATACCTACATGAAAGTCGAACACTAAAACTTTTTATTTTCATAATTATATATTACATGTCAGTGTAAATTTGACAAAAATAAAATTCATAATAGTTTCATACAAAAGTAGCATAATTAAAATAATAATAATAAATACTAATATAACACTGGACATAATGTTAGTAACATAATTCAAATAACAATAATTACAATAAAAACAAATATAACACTGGACTTACGAATGTTCTTAATTAACAATTTAGAAACTTTTATTTAGACCCAGTTAAGTTAATATATTTTTTGATGATTTTTTTGTCGTTAATTCTGAAAATCAGTTTTGAAGAAAAGAATCAAAACATAAGTTTGGCGGATGTGTTAGCGTCGTAGTTTCTGATGCCATTTTGAAGAAACTCCATTATAAACGTACGACGACGTTGCCTTTTTTATTATTTTCGAATAAAAATAATTGTATACTTCATCAGCCCATTTTTACCCCACTGCAGGGGCTTAAGCCTCCCCCGAGGTGAGGGGGGCTGGAGCTTAAATCCACCACGCTGCTCCACTGCGGGTTGGGGATTGTAACGACCGCCATCTATTGACAGTGTCCGGGACCGACTACTTAACGTGTTCTCCGAAGCACAGAGTCAGTGATAGTTATGTACTTAAGTCAGAAAACTCATTGGTACACGTCCGATTCGAACCATGGCCCTATAATATATAATATAATATAACATAACATAACATAACATAACATAACATAACATAACATAACATAACATAACATAACATAACATAACATAACATAACATAACATAACATAACATAACATAACATAACATAACATAACATAACATAACATAACATAACATAACATAACATAACATAACATAACATAACATAACATAACATAACATAACATAACATAACATAACATAACATAACATAACATAACATAACATAACATAACATAACATAACATAACATAACATAACATAACATAACATAACATAACATAACATAACATAACATAACATAACATAACATAACATAACATAACATAACATAACATAACATAACATAACATAACATAACATAACATAACATAACATAACATTACATAACATAACATAATATAATATAATATATATGGTCTTATAAATTTGAGACAGGTTCGTTGCCCTTTGGGCTATCACGACACTAATTTTATACGTTTACACCGAACCGAAATCAGATGTTTAAATTAACCGTTATTTAAACTATATTTCATATATTCATATAGCAATGTAAACTAATAATTAAATTCAACATAATTACGAAAAAGAAAATTCAAAACATATTTTTTCTAAACTAATTCTAAATGTATAAACAGACGTTTCTGAATTTAACAGTTCATTTCTTATACGAATCTAGCGTTTTCCTGTGAAGAAAATAGTGGCAGATAAACATATAACTTTAGCAATGTGTTGCAAGTGAAAAGTGTGAAAAACGTGTTCGAATGAAATGTGGAATTGTTAATTTGTTAGTTGTTGAACAAAACTGCGACATGGGGCTCAACAAGTCGGAAAGTAAGTACTAATATATTACTTAAATAGCCTAAACTAGCAAATGACAAGAAGCACATACAAACACACGCGCAGTCTGTCTTGCATATACATGCAAAGAGCGGTCGCCTATTCCTTTTTTTTCACCACTTTCCAATTTTTTTCTAGGCATTAGTTATTACCTAAACATTCTATTAAAAGAATAAGTAGGTCGAATTTTCACACCAAAATTTTTCCCAAAAGAATTATCGTTGTGGCATTAAGTCAACAGTGAATATTACAAAACATCCACTGGAGTACTTATATATTTAGTGTACCTGTACGGTGTATATGATTAAATTCTGTAGTCACAACGCGGTATTTCTATGAACATCCATGGGTTTGAATCGGTGCATAATGTTGTTACGGATGATTTGCCATCCCTGAAAAATAAAACAGACTACTGGTCTGTTGATGTGTGCGTTAGTCCACGTGGATCTTTCGCACTTTTTTGGTGTATCAGTACACCAAAAAAGAAAGCACTCACTAATTATATGCATTGCACACTTGTTTTGTAATGTTGAGTGAAAAGTGTTTTTGTTATTTTCTCTTAGTTTATTATTAATTGTAGTAAAGGTGTAGTTATGTTTTTACAGTCTAATTTAAACGCAGAGATAAAATATGTTTTTCATTACTCATACTTGGAAAGTACGTTTCAAGTTACCTGATCAAAGGGACGAAAGTGGTACTTTTCGTCCATTGGAAACGATTTTCCCTGCTGTCAAATAAATTTTTAAATAAACTATGCAAGCCATGTCCCAATTTTTATGCAATAACTCTGTTGAATCGCAGCGTAAAATTCTAATAAAAAACATTATCAACAATTTTGTGATATGACTTTATACTTTTAATTAAATTATTATTTAATTTACATAGATTTAAGCTAAAAATTAATTATGATCAATGATAAAAAGTACTGGCTGGTAGAATGCCACAGCAAAAAAATAATTCGATTTTCAGTTGTTTTGGCGAGTACAGATTATTTATATGTACAGATATTAGTATTAAATGAGTTCATAAGATTTAGATATGGATTTAACGCGTTTTTTTTTACTTTCCTCATATTCGTAATGAAAAGCAGAATATTTATCTCGGGTGAAAGACCTATTTAGGCACTCGAACTATTGGCGACCTCGCTACGCTCGTGCCCCATACCATTTCGTGCCTAAATAGGTCCCTTTCACCCCTTGTGTAACAATCTACTATTATACTAAATCTGCTCGAAAAACGCTCTAATACTTTTTAAAGAAGAAGGCAGAAAGTTCTTCTTTATTTTCGTGGGAGAGAAAAATGGATGAAAATCCATTACTCCCGCCAGCAGCGGGAGGAATGTTGTATAAACATCACCGAATGAAAATCCATTACTCTTGCTGTCTTTTTTAATATTAAAATACTAATCTTTTATATGAAGACGGAAAACGGTACGGGCAGAGTACGGGCCACTTAATTTATTCTGAATAAAAAGGTAAAAAAAGCAAACTAACGGCAGAGCCGCGTCAAACTGCCTCAATCTATATAAAAATTTCTTTTAGTTATATATAAGGTGCTTGCTCAGAATACAGAACAAACCAGAAACCGCCTGTGAGCATGAAACTGAAGAAACAAAAACCACTCTTAAATAAAGTGGTTTCACTTTATTGCGATTGGTCACTCCGTTGCACTTACCGCGTTATAATGTACAGCACAAGTGTTAATTTTAATTTTAAAATGTTAACTTGTGTCGTTCCTACATGCAAAATGCTGCTGGGCTTACGAAGAAATCGGATGGGATCACATTTCACCTGTAAGTAACGTATTCAAAAGTGGATTTATTTAATTATTGAATTTGTTTTACATATTGTGATTGATTTAAAAAATGGCGCGTCCATTTTGTGAGTGTTGCCAGTTCCATCGAAAATTTTATCTACTTTTTATTTAATACCTGTTTAGAATACTCTATTGTTTGAGTAATAAAGCACCTGTGTGAACAACAAAGAACAAAGAAAATTGAATTGGATGAAAGTCATACAAAGAACACGGCTAAATAAGTTTTTGAGACCATCAGAGCGGAACGTAATTTGTTCAATTCACTTTGACGAGCAAGATTTGGATTTTCTATGTGATACAACGAGAAAGCTACTCAATAACGATCTATAATAGTGAAAATGGTGGTAGCATTGCAAAATTATTGTCTTAAAATCGCCTCAACTTCATGATTTGTCAAAATATATCGTAGGTTATTATCGGGAACTGTTGCTTATTACTTGTCGAAATCAATAAAATATTCCTTTTGTGTAGAAGCAATGGCCTCAGATGTGCTATGGATTCACAAGCTTATTGGTTTGAAAAATAATGGACTTTATTTCTCTTCCCAAAATTTTAATTACATAAATATCGTATTTGTGAAGCACATGTCCGAAAAATTTCAAATGAAGATTTTGTTATAAGTTCAAATATCAAACGATTAGCAGTCGTTCTTTCAATTTTCAAGAAATTCATTGAAAAAAAAAATATATTTTTTGTAAATGATGACCACATAAATAATGAAAGTCATAGAAACGGCAGTTATTGAAAAAGATTTAGATATTAGATTAGGTACCTACATTATTTATTATTTATCTAAAAAATTCTGCAAATCAGTTCAAATTCTAAAAGAAAATATTATAAAAAGCTTACTCAACAAAAGGGTACCTAATAAAAACTTTACTTGCCTTACCTTACCTTTAAAAAGTTACTTTATTGAAGCCGGGTTTTATTTATTGTAATAGGTATAAAAAAATAAATGTTTATTTCCTTTAGGTATTTAACTAAAATGGTATGTATGCATTTCAAGTTGTAGTGAGTAACTTTCTATTAAATGAAGAACACTTATGTCAGAAGGTCATGCTACTTCCTTTCTATAATTATACTCGTAGTGTACCAAAAAACTCATTGAACACAAGTAAACACCTGGCGCCTGAAGGAAATTTGATTGTTGTGAGTTTTGGCCTAGTACCTAATATAGTTAAAACTTACTATGAATGAACACAAGTACGCGGCGACCGTACGGCTGCCGCGTAAGAATAGTTTGTGCAAGAAAGAAATAATTTGTGTTATATAAACGCGGCCTAAATATACCTATCTGTTAGTATTTTTACTAAACACCTTTTTTTCTGATTTTATATGATTATCCCAAAAACAGTAGGAAACCTCTCCCGAGCTAGCAACATTACGCGGGCGGGAAGTGGGGCAGGAGCGGGACGTACGTAATGTTTTTGGACACAACGCGGTATGTGTAATCAAAATTGAGCGCGCCTTCTGGTTTGCTCTCTATTCTGAGGGTGCTTGATTTACATTATAATTTTACTGAAAATGTCCTTTAGAAGCGATAGTGACGATTTGTTGTTGATTAACAACTTGTTGAAACTCGGGAAAAGCATTGCTGTAAATGTTTAATAATTGTGGTAATTTCAATATATTTAATTCATAAACATTTTATTTGCTTCATACTCGTCGTAGGTGTAGTATAAAGTAGTAAGTATATAACTCTGAAGAAAGTGCGATTCCCGCTTCTTGTGTCTCAAATGCACACTCAGCGGTAATCGGTCACTTTCTTCCTGCGGTGAACAATCTACTATTGACTCCTTTTTATACGAAATTCGATCTAAATCAATGTTTCTGAATTGAACAATCAGTAGATAATGTTCTTTCATATTTAGAAAAAAATGTGGAAAAACTCCGCAATAACAAAAATTAAGTGATACTGTATATTGTAAAAAGATAATTGAACAAAATTTTCCTGTTAAATGTAGTGTTTTTTAGTATTTAGGATATACTATACAGTGGGTGTTAACATGTATAGATAGAGTTATAATAAATAGCATATTTAGTGTGTAGGTACTTTTAAATATCGATGTGTAAGGTACAGAGGAATTAAGCGTTTTAATTATGCAAAATCGTTATTTCTTGCATTTTCTTTGTAATGACTTTTTTATCAATAATCAAAACGTTTTTATTCAATATAAGATGTTTACACACGCTTATTGAAAGTCAAAATGAATTGATTAGGTACCGGTTCAGAAACTAGGAGGAGAAGAACCGGCAAGAAACTCCTCCCTGTTTATTTCATTTAAATATATGTTTTTCTTAGTTGTTTTTTTTTAATATGCCTAAACTATTACTATGATGTCCATGCGCACTTATCTTTGAATACTCGGTAATACAACAGTAAGCATTTTTCATGAGTTGGACTTTAACTTGCTTTGTAAATTAATCGTATCGTAATCCCTAAAAAATAATCTCTCCTAATTACTTACTTGACGGCATTAAAAGTAATACTTAATATCATCACGGCACTAGTCCTACGGCGTGAGCGGCCGATAATGAGATCCCCAGTGAAAAGGGAGCCACTAATTTGGTATAACGAGCCCCTTAATTGCCTCTTACATGTTAGTTTTATGTCAGTTAAGCGCACCGCAGTCACTTTATGTTACGGTTTCGAATAAATTTCCACCGAATTGGGGAAAAACAGGGATTAATACATGTATAGCTGTATAGTAAAATGTTTACAGTGATTGTCCATTTTTCTGTGTCTTCGAAAATGATCAAAAATATATACTGAAGTAAAATATTTTTATTCTTTTTGATGACACGAATAAATGAGTTTAGAATATCATTGGAAAAGGGTCGGGTCATAGGTGTTTACGAATCATTAGGATTCTCTAACATCGGTTATGTTTATTTTGCGTTTTTTTACAATTATATCAAAAAATGGTAATTTTCTGACAATTCAGAGATGTTAAACCAACCCGCTTCGACGACTTAATTGTTAATATCAGTGCCTGCGTCCTTGATCTGGATTTGATAGGAGTTCGCGTGTTAACAGTTTCCGTGTTTATTAAATGGGCTCGGATTTTGTTAACCTTTACGTTGCCGATTTTCATTATTTTGTAATCTAATCGGTTTTGTCGTGATAGCCCAGAGCGCAACGAGCCTGTCTTAAATTTGGCCCCATCGGGCCATGGTTCAAATCCGGGCGTGTACCAATGAGTTTTTCTGACTTAAGTACACAATATCACTGACACCGTGCTTCGGAGGGCACGTTAAGCAGTCGGTCCCGGACGCTGTCAATAGATGGCGGTCGTTACAGTTCCCAACCCGCAGTGGAGCAGCGTGGTGGACTTATGCTCCAAGCCTCCTCACCCTGGGGGAGGCCTAAGCCCCTGCAGTGGGGTAAAAATGGGCCGATGATGATGATGAATCGGTTTGGAAGACCGAATGGGTACTTATAGATCGTCTGAACCATAATACGTAGAAACATGAAATTTTCAGAATGTTCATTACTATGGCCACCATAAACACAAATAATAATAATGAAATAAATTTAAAAATTTAAGTTTTCATACAAGAGTTCTTCTAAGTTCAAAAGTTCTAAGTTCTTTTTAAATTTTGTACAGCGGAACGGAACCCTGTGTGTGAGACAAACTCTCACACGGTACATTACTGGTACATTTACCTTATTGCGCCTAGTGATATAAAACGGCAAATTTTCGAAGCCCTCCCTTGTGCCCTTCTTTTCCTCCGTTTAGGAAAATTTAAGACGGTATGTAAAAAGTACCTTTAGCAGTACAAAAATGAAATCTTGTAAAACGATTATTTCTTAGATCTTTGACCTTACTACATGAATCAAAACTCGAAATCGAAAACGAATCAAACCATTTTACCTCCTCAAAAATAGTGACTTTCATGTCGTCTGTTCTGATCATCATAGGGTCAACCCGAGGCGATAATTACTTTTTTTAATCCAAACGGCATGACGGGCACTTTTGACGATAGGAAGGTTTTCCAAATCTGCCGTATGTGTAATTTGATGCAATATGATACATTAAAAAAAATACTTCGGCCGATGGACTAATCTTTTCGGTTGGACGGACATCTGACCGGCGCGCCGCAATCCATTTCAGTCCGTCGTCGGTACGTCGACGCAGCAACAGATCTTCGGTCGTACATGACCCGGACGCAGTATTTGTTTATAATTGTATAACTGTATCAGCAAAATCATAGATAAACTATGTGGTAGTTAGCGAAATGCGGCCGATGATAAGCTACCATCTTCCGACAAGTTTCTGTTTGACCGGACCTAACATGGACAAAACATTTACTGAATTCGCGCTTCTCCCAAATATTATATAACACATTTTTATCAAACAATTTAATTAAATTTTTCTAAAAGGTTATGACCAATTTTCAAAAATTTGGTACCTAACGATGATGCCCTGCGAGCTACTGCATCTTTTGACACCATTGCTTTTTGTTTACAGTCATAAATTTTGGAAGTATAGCCAAATTACACTGCCCCAAGAAAACGATTTGATAAACTTTTCAATGTTAAAAACCTATTGTGCATTTAAATGATAATAACACTATTTGTTGCCTTTCGTTTACCTTTATAACATTCTGAAATATAGCCGAATCTCACTCTCCGGGGTAACTGATCTGATAATCGTACAATGAAAAGGGCACCCGCCCAGTCCACAGTTTTCGCCCGCCCAAAATTTCTTTATCCAAACGGTACACAATCTATCTGCCTCGGAAACTTCGTTTCATTTTTTCGATGTTGGCTTTCGTTTTCGAAATAGTCAACTTTTTGTCCAAAAAGTCGTGAAATTTCGTCTTTTACCCACCATTTTAAGTTTTCCAAAAAAAGTTATGGACCGATTGTAGAAAATTTGGTATCATACGATGCCCCATAAACCCCTGCATCTTTTGACATCATTGTTTTTTATCTACCATCATCAGTTTCTGAAATATATCTAGAAATATAGCCGAATTACACGCTGTATTGAAGGTAGGATTATGTCGACTTCAAATATCCCTCATATTTATTTTGGCGTTACCAGACCATAAGCTTTTGAGATATTTTTACGTAATTTAGCCGTTATAAAAGAACTTTTTTTAATATCCTCCCTATATAAGCCCTCCTTTACGAAGGAAGGGGAAGACGCCCTTCACATAAATAGGTTAATCCTTATCTTTGAACCGTGGGTAGAACTATAGTCTTGGTGTCTGTCTGCCGTTGGCAAGGTCGCTCGATCGATACCCGGCTGGGCTCTGCGCGAACGTATTGAGGTAGGGGCGCAAGTTAAATGAAGTTTTGGATTATCACATGATTTTCTAGGAAATTATACGGTGGAGTTTAACATTTTACTGGAACTATTCAAATATTTGACGACCGCTTGTCCTAGTGGGTAGCGACACTGCCTACGAAGCTGTTGGTCCCGGGTTCGAATCCCAGGGCGGAAATTTATGTGATGAATATTGATACTGGTACCGGGTCTTGGTTGTTATATGTATGTGGTGTCTTCACTTGGCACCCAAAACTGAAGCCAATGCTTAGTTTGGGGCGTAGACGTTGTTGTGATATATACGTTGTTATTATTATTAATATGCCTTTCAACACAAAAAATAAAATTGTTTAGTTTTTTTTGAGACTAATTAAATTTATCGGCGTATGATATGAATATTTGAGGCGCTGACAACTATACCAAAGTAACTAAGTAAGTAAGGCCCCGAGTAAGAAAGTCATCTTCGGTAGGTACTAACGCCGGTTTACGTATATTTGGTGCGAGACACACGTGTAGGGATGTCTACATCCCATAGCCACGAACAAATATCTTTTTTTCATTCGTAGCTTCGCATATATACCAAATCTATTAGACACACGTCTCTTTTTTTGTTTTTGTTTTTCCACTGGAATCAGAATTTCGATATTTATTAATGGAGTTATGTATACGGTTTTTAACCCCCGACGCAAAAAAGGGGTGTTATAAGTTAGATGTGTGTGTGTATCTGTGTATCTGTCCGGGGCATCGTAGCTCCCAAACGGATGAACCGATTGGGATGCGGATTTTTTATATGAAAGGTGAATTAGTCGGAAGTGTTCTCATTTATGTTTGATGAAAATCAGTCCAAGATGGCCGCCGCCACAAAATGGCGAATTACATTTTTTTCCCTACTCCATCAATATGGGTATCAAATGAAAGGACTTGACTATTAGAATATGATAAATTTCAAATCCACGATGGCCGCCACTACAAAATGGCGATTTACATCTTTTTCACAAATCTCTCAATATGGGTATCAAATGAAAGCATTTGACTATTAGAATACTATACACTATGACAAATTTCAAATCCAAGATGGCCGGCACTACAAAATGGCGATTTACATTTTTTTCACAAATCTCTCAACATGGGTAGCAAATGAAAGGGCTTGACTAGTAGAATAATGTACACTATATTGAAAGGGAATGAGTAATATTAACTTGAAAATTATTTTTTTGTCTGATCATGTATGAATTAGTTTTACTAAATAACTAAGTTTAAAAGTTTTGAAATGAAAATTAAATTAAAAATTTTAAAAACCTCCGACACAAAAAAAAAAAACTAACCTTTAAAAAGTGTGAAGTAATACAAGTTTGTTCATTGTCTAATGATTTTTGATCCTTAAAGGCGTCTGGGACCACTAAGTATACTTAAAATACATAATAATTAAAATTAATTAAAATATTTAATTTTTTTAAATACAAAAAAAGTATGATCAGTTTTTTAATAGAATAGTTAGCATTGAGTAGTAAGGCAATTAATCGATGCAGTCGTTTGACCGACACGGGTATTATATCGATTCGAGCGAAATGTATCGATATCCTGAAAGCCACGTTCATTCCTGATTTTTTCGTATCAACTCTAACATTTCACCAAGTACCGGGGCAGAGTAAATTCTACCTTATTAACCAGTTAAAAAAATCGTCGAAGAAAAACATAATCAAAAAAGTCCTTGATCTGGCAACCCTAGTTAGGGCAGATTCTTTCTGTCAATTTCTTGAGTCGCGTAACTTTTAAAAAGGGTCCGTGAAAGAAACTTCTTAAAATGATGCCCGCCTGCTTAGAATCTTGAAATCATTATTGCAGAACTTCAAAGGAATTCGCTTGACTTTTTTCCTGTAATATTATATTTCCTCGAAATATTGTAGCGTATTAGTTTTACGATATCGTTATGAGCTCTATGTACTCCAGTGTATTTTCATCTTATATAAATTTAGGGACGTTTTTCATTTTAATTTCATATAATTATATGTAAAGAAAAGTTGAAATAAAGCTTTTATCCTTTCATTTATTTGAAAATAACAAACTCTGTATTTGTACTAAGACTGAAATATATTTTTTAAACATTGAAATGGCATTCATGAAACGCTGTCTAAACCGTACTTTCCGGATCGCCCTTCTAATACCATATGTGTCAAAAACTTAGATTTCACGACTTATGGCCGGAAACCGTTTCAAAAACACACACACCCGTGTTTCGATTGCCGAGTATGATACTTCCCTGATATACAAATCTACGGACACCTCAGTTATTAAAATCTGTTGAAGGAAGAGGCTCTAGGAAGCAATACGGTATACATACGGGCGAAATACATTACCTTCCTTTTGACTTCACCGTAGTTGGGTAAAAACTAGAATAATACGGAGAAAATGACCCATAAAAACTTTATGTACCTACAATTCAGGAAATGTTCAATTTATAACTCAAGTGCACAATATATTATTTCATCTATAAGTTGTATTAAGCCGGACCCACACATTCTAACTAAACGTTTACGACTGGAGACAATTTCCTTAGTCTTAGTCGGATGCATTTGACGATTCATCAATCCTAGACAATCCGCTGGTGTCGGGTTTTTTACCGAATCCAATTCCTAATGTGTAGCGCGCCTACGCCTCGGCTTAGCTGTAGAGCGGTCCGCAGGCTTCGATAATTATGAGGTAGTATTACACCAGCGGTTTTCCTCTTGCACTTGTTGAAATTGAATTGAAACCGCGTGTGGAAGGACCGAACGCTCCCAGGAGCGTGTTCAATTCTGAGGAGCGACTGTCCGCAGGTCGCGCCTCAGTCCGCGTACTTATCGTGAAGTTTGGAGCGTCTATATACAAGTGGCCTACAATTTGATCCGCGCGCTAGGATTGTTACGCTTTAAAAGGCGACACTCCTGGTTTGTGGTGCGAAAGCGCACTCCAGAGTGTTGGATTAGACAACGTAAATTTTGTGAAATAAATATCATAAATATGCCTTCACAACATGGCTTTATCGTCCAACTAAAACTAATTACGGAGCCAATATGTGGGCCCGCCTTTAAACGTAATAGGAAACTTAAGTCAAACGTAATATGAACTTGAACTGTTTTGTGGCGGACGACGACATGGGGCGCGATTGTCGCGTGACGAACGCAAGGTGCTGCACGCCTCCTCTTTTAGCTCGACTGCGTATTGTCGTTTCCATTTATAACTTGTATTGTATATATTTTTTAATTTTTTGAAATTTTAAGTTGGCCCATTTTAAAAAAGGACAACTGTCATGGATGCGTTGATCATAGTGGACTAATAGGAGAAATAAGACTAGTGGCCGGTTGGAGTTAGTCCAAAAGTGGTTCAGCATCTATGGCGGGTGAAGATATTTTCGGGAAGTGTAATTAAATCGCAACCTTTATTGCATATTTATTCGTCGGATTACAATAGAATGACAATTAATGCGTAAGTTAAAAAAGGGTCGATGGCTTGCTTACAAATGAATTTTCACTGTATTTCCGTCCCTGTTACGAAGCTTGTTGGGTTCTGGTCTCTTTGCTGGTTGTATACTGAGACGCGCCGGTTCTAGCTGTCGTTTAAAACTAATTCCGTCATTTGTTTGTGCTTAGTACAAAATCTTTTTTTAAACAGATTTTTGATAAGTAATTTCTTTATTAATAATTACTTCTATGTTAATTGATTGTTATTTAAACTCAATCACAGCTAGCAAAGAAACGTAAACTTTCTTTGCAACATACAACGAGGTAGTTATAAAAAAAACCCTATAACATATAAATATATCTTATATTTTGTAAACAGTTTTTCTGTAGTATTTTATTTTTGAGATTTATCCACCCTATAAAGTTAAAATAATCAACAACCGGTAATATACGTTGTCTGAGGCATCGACGGTCAAGGTTTTGAAACAAATGAATGAATACCGTTAAACGAATATTAGATTTCTTACCAAGCGAATGTTCCAACACCTTCCTTCTTGGCTTGGTTCTATGGTTTTGGTAATATATAAAATTATTTGTGTTGACGTGTTTGTGGAAGCGTTCACGCATGTGTAATTAAGTATAGGTTGTTCGAAATTTCTTAATTTTGTTTTGTTCAATCTTCAAGATACATGCGTAAAACCTAATGTAGAAGACAGAGTGTGAAAATTTCTAAAAATTTCGAAAAGAAACGTTCATTATTATTAATGAATCTGACACGATTTTACACGCCTAGCGCAAGTTAGTGAGTAATATAAGCGTCCTCGAAATGAAGCACAGATACTGCAAAGATATGTAAAATACGGTGATCGTATTTTTATAAAGAACAGTATTAAAAAATAATATAATACCAAAATCAGGTAATCGTTGTCAATATAATTTTGTCTTGATAACATATAGCGTGTTGCGATGAAATCCATGAATTAAACAACACTGTTTACTAGCGAAACTACATTTATGTATGTTTTTAGTCATTTTTTTTATTAATTGTCTTCAGTAGTACGTTTTACCGTCTCACGACGAACGTGGAATTGTAAATACGCGACCGAACTTCGGAACCCTCACCCTATTATGGTAATTGTAAAGAAATCGTTATCGACCAGTCACACTACGTTTACTTGTAGCTAAATAATCTTAATGGCCTCATATCAACATAGATCTAGGTTAATAAATAAAAAAATCACTTTTAATTCAATAAACTGTAAATATTTATACTACGATTTTTGTTTTTAGGGTTCCATTGTTCGAAAAGATACTCCTATATGTAGTTTCTCTATCCATCCGTCCATCCTTCCGTTTGTATGGCACAGCCATTTTCAGGATTCCGTAGACTTGTATCAAAAACGGAACCCTTATAATCCTCTTTCCTCTATCCCCTTCGCCCCCTATCCATTTCACCGATATTTCTGTCTGTTTGTTGGTCGGTCACAGCTATTTTACTCACAGACTATAGGCACTATGTTTTTTTTGAATTATTTGAAAGCTGGTGCTTCCCGTGTGATCCCATTTCAATTTAGTCTGGTTCTGACAATGACATCCATGAGAAAACCATATAAGTCTTATAGCATTATAACCCATTATTTATAAATATAATATAATAACTATAATAATAAATTAATAAATATAATATAAAATTAATAACAAATATAGAACACAATTTAAGTGAATGACTTGGCACCTACTTCATTAACTATGTGCCTTCTATTAATGCTCCTTTCTTTGAAGTGATAATTTTATTTTTAACTTTTAAGTTTATATTTATGAAGTCGATTTTTATTAATTTTTTTAAATAAAAATTATTAATGGTGTCTCCACTTGAAAAAAATTAATTAAGAATTATACCAAATCTATTGTATATGTGATAGAATAATAAATGTGGGTATGTGACATGTGAGAACCTCGAATTGGCTTCCTGTTTTTATTAATGTTTACTATAAATATTGTGTAGCTGTTGGTTTTCCTAAGACAATAAAAACGAAATTAAATATTCGTAGATGTATTTCGTTCCTTAAATCATTATTAATAACTCTGTATATGAATGTAGCCACACGGTAATTTGTCGTGTGTAAACCGGAAACGGGCCCGACCGCTACATGCTATTATGCGTCAATGCCCATCCTGCGTGTCCGAATTCACTACGTTAACGGAATATAATACATGTAATTTTGAAAACGTATGATATAATGAAAAGCTTAAAAGTACGAAATTTATTAGAAACCCTCTTCTACGTTTACCGTCTAACCACTAAAACTCTAGCTAGCTGGTGCAAGATAGCGAGTTTCAGTCTGCGAGGTCCTCGCGCGTCGGTCTTCACACCCGCGAATTTGCGTTGGACATTTCCGATACTGTAAAGTGACATTTCTGACTCTATTGAAACCAAACGCCACTGTCTTTATTTTTTCTATGTTGAAAAGGCTTCAATAAATAACTTACAGCAAGTATTAGTATAAAAGTTTAATGAAGTAAAGTAGAATATATTGTGGGAAATTAATTGCCAACCACAGCATTGTTTTTTTTTAATCCTTACTCGTAACTGAAGAAGCACCAAACCGTTTTAGATGAAACTTTCGCATTTACATAGATCAGATCATGATGGAACACGATTCAAGGGTCATATATCATCGCGCTGCTATTTTTAGGAAGTTGAACCTTCTTCACTCGGAAAGTTGAACGATATTTCAGGAAATTTTCTTAAGATAAAAATGAAATACACGCTTCGTGTGTACGGCATCGACATACCATATAAATAACATAAACAAATTATAAGTTGTCCTTAATAAATTACAAACAACAAAAAAAAAAAGGTCACGGATCGATTGCACTAAAGTGTCTGTGATGTGAATACAATTTGGAAATAATTTTATAATATGTTACTTATCTAATACTTACTAAGGATTATAAACTATACATTCAAATATATATAAATAAAGCATAGTTACATTGTATTGGCACTCATTTACAAGGCTTCGTATTCCAACAGTTTATATGTCTAAGGCTTCCGAATCCCTTCATATTTTATACATTGAAATATCCGTAACTAGGCGTTGTTTTCCTGTTTTAGTGAGTAACTGAAAAACTGAAGAAAAACACTATATTTCTCGTATCGTAGAGTAGGTATGTTCTGTGACTATAGGATCAAACTAATAACCACACGTATATTGTTTCAGAGAATGGTCTGTTGTCATACGAGAATCCGAACTACCATTTGGACCCGGCGCGGCTTGAGTCTGTCCTCTACGACGAATTGTTCGAGATGCGAGGTGACAAATTATCACACGAGTTTCACGCCTACCTCGACAACAGAAGGTTTGTTATTTCTATTGTGTTGCTTTGATTAAATCATGTCTGGGTAGAGAGTCGGCGTCAAATTACGTAAACAAAAATATCACCTAACAGTTCGGTTATAGTACACGCACACCGAGACGGTTTGTACATGGTTCGTATGGCGTAGCGAGAGTAAGTGGTTTTTATTGACATTCTATTGTGAGGGTCCATCCAGATTTTATATAATCAAAATTGTGATGTTACGAGCTTGGATTATTTGGAACTGGAGATTTAAGGTCCGAGTAAACTCTTCTGCCAAAATACAAGATCGAATGATGGGACCAGACTCAAAAAGCTTTCTTATATTGGTGTCAGTCTTCGACTAGGAAGATTTTCTTTCCTCGTAGATACCTGTATGGTGTGGTACACGATAAATAATAAAATTGTTAGAAATGTAGTCATACTGCTTTGTCACACTACAATAAATTTTGGGTCAAATAATGAAATTAGGATCCTTTAAAAAAATAATAAAAACAGTTCTCGTATAAGGCTGTTGTATGGATTAAGATGCTATACCAAGGGGCCGTCCATTAATCACGTGATCTTTTTTTTAAGCATTATTTAACCCCCCCTCCCCCTTGGTGATACATGGTGAGGTTTAAGACTACCCCCCACCCCCCAACCAGCATCACGTGTATTTTTAGTATCTACAAAAAATCTTTAATTTTTAAGAATATTTTAGAATATTATCTTAAATACAGGCATAAAGTATAATCTTATTTTGTTCTGAAATTAAGAGCCATGATAAAAATGTCTAGACAGAAAGGTTACAGGTTGTTTTTGATTGGCATAAAAATAATAATAAACGAATGGTGTACACTACACGCCGCTTTTTGATTTAAAAACCGCGCGTTTGAAAAAATAATGAAAAATTAATGGACGGCTCCTAAGATAGGAGATACTGATTCTTTTCTAGATCTAAAAAAATGACAAATTTATATTGAACATTGATAGTGATATGGTATCAGATCTGCAACAGCTTTAAGTCAGACTCATGGTTAGGATGGTAACGTACGTGTCAGTACATTTGCCCCTTCACATTTGGAGGCACTCGACGTTCAGTTGGCCCGACGGCTGAGGCGGCCGCAGGGAAAAAACACGCGAAATATGCCATTTGAAATCGGCTTGTTTTCGTGCCGGTCGCCATTGAGAAAGCCGGACTTTAGTGTTCGGAGGCGAAGACATTTGTCCATCAAATAGGCTGCAGTCTGAAAGAGAGGGGTCTGGATAGCAGTTCCGGCTTTTTCTTGCTTATTAGGGTTAGTTTTAAGAACATTTCAAAAAAATATTTAAAATACACGGTTTTACCGCCATCGATATAGGAACCCCCCACTGAGCGTTTTTTTTTGCGAGGTAACATTTACAATGTTTAGAACGCTTCGAACACTTTGACAGCTTAGGAGATTAATTTGAAAGGGCAGGTATATCGCACTCCTGTCCCTAGTACCTAATCATAAAGTAAATTTTGACAGCAGTCTTTGGTAATAATCGAGTCATAAACGTCACTTCACAATATCGTAAATGTCAAAAGCAATTTCGCGGGGGTGAAGACCGGCGCGCGAAGACCTCGCGAACTCAAACTCGCCATCTTGCACCAGTAAACTAGAGTATGAGTGGTCACAAGGTAAACGCAAAAAAAAGGCTTCTAGTCAATTCATACTTTTATGTTAGTACTTAGGTATTAAAGAAATTGTTGTTAAAGGATCACATTTAGCTGTAATCCTTTAACAACAATTTCTTTAACAGCTAATTATCTACATTAGAATCACGTAGAGTTTAATCCAACTTCTATGTAAAAAAAAAATTTCTTCACATTTTCCACATGTTAAATTTTTAGATTCTGCAGCTAGATCCGGGCGTTAATTAACAAGTAATTAATTATACAAATAGAAAGTATTCCAAATTTTATACACCTAAGAATATTTTTGATAGGATCTCTAAACAACTATCTAGCCTACTGCACTGTACAAAGCTAAAACATAAAAATGGAGCAGCGTTTATTACCTAACAAACCTCAACCCAGATTAGTTGAATGCGTTTCGTTTCGTGCCATCAGCTGCGCGGTGCATCGACCCTTGTCTGCACTGCGCAGTTGCATTAATATCGATTGCATTGCAAAAACACTGAGAGATATACTGCGATATTCCCCTTTTCATATAACTTTTAGATTTGGTGTACCAGTGTAGAATAATAGGAAAATATGTTTTTTCAGGATTGCGTAGATATTAAATACCGTTTTGTAGTTTCTTTATTGTATAAAAAGATAAGTAATAAGAAATCCCTCCTGCTGTAAGTAGGTATACAATCATTCCAATACCTGCCACAATATCTGGAACACAAAACACTCTTCTCATATTGGCGACTGGCGCCTGTCCTCATAAAACCCTTTCAGAATATATTCGGAGGTCGACGTGCAAATACCAGACAGACAAAAATTAAAAAAAAAACAATGGTCTATTTTTGTATTCTACTGCACTTTCCATAGAACTTTGCTTCCCATTTTGTTTTTAATACAGTCTTCAACATGCAGACTCGCTGATTTTACGAGTTTTATTATATAAATATACTACATCTAATGGGTCTAATAAAGCGCTAAAGTAAGTTCCAAATTACATAACTTTTGCTACGCTTCGAATATTAGACAATTAAGTGCTTATACAAATTGAAAAGAAAGTTGAGAGGATATTAAAATAAGACGTAGTTTTACGAGCTGGTGATTTATCAGTTACCTCCAAAGGCAAGCCTCCATTTCTGATATCTATTTTTTTAATTTTTTTTTAATAATTCTATTTTTGTGGTCCTTCATTTTACTGTTATTTATTAGGTTATAGAGAAAAAGAAATCGTTTATCTTCCTTTTTATTTCTACGGAAAATGGCGATGAAATAATTTTTCCCTTTTTTCGAGTATAAGTATTTCACTAGATCTTATCAAATACAGTCAATCTCGTTATAACATTTATTATCACGAAATTTTAGTCATGATTATTGTAACCTACAAATTCGTCTAAAATATTCCGTCATAATTTTCCAATCCTTTATTAGCGACATCTTATACGTCTACATAACGGTTACTTTGCCTGTTTGAAAGCCGTATCTATACGTGTATCAATGTATTAAAACGTCGATGTTAAACACGTTGTTAAGTAGGTATGTAGGAACAAAAATAGCAATTGTAAACTATTTTTTGATAAAAAAATCTTACGTCGGACCGTAAAAAGTATCCATTTTCATAAACTCTGTTTCGGCTCGTTGCTGTAAAAATAGATTTTTATTCAAACGCGTTTGGTCGGCGCGTTTCGTTCGTTCAATTAATAAAGTTACCGAACTGTATAAGCTATAAATATAATTTTGAGGCTGAAGTCTGTACCCATAAAATGAATGAAATAATGATGGCTATTTGTCTCTAGATAACAATTTTGTAAAATTGAGCAATCTTTCTGCATTAAATGTCATATTCGCATATATTTATCCAATTTATATGCATTTTCCTTAACAAAATATATATATTTATGAAAACTTTTTGAAATATCACAAATTCATCACGCCATATAGTCCAGTCAATAAGGCGGGTGTAGAGTGCGTTAGCATGCGGGAAAGCAATTTCTTTGGAAACTTGTTAAGAGTGATTAGGAAGTAAACTACTAAAAGGGGGGGGGGGTACAAATATGGTCGCCGTTTTTCGCTACATGTCAAAAAAAGTTTTTACATATTCCTGTTTTCGAGGTAAAATGAAAAATTGTATATGTAAAGGACTAGGCGTATTCGATGTCAATAATTGTCATTGTTCTCAGTATATTAATCTCAACTCTCTCTAGGAAAACATTATTATTATCTTTGGCTGTGAGGGTCATGGCAAGGGTTCTTCGTCCATGGCATCCTCATCTTCAGTGGTGGGTGGTTCTTGCGGACGGAACTCTTCGTTGTCTTCATCGTCGTACTCGTTGGCAGTGAAGACATGGAACAGTTCAGCATTGCTTTTCGACATTCACATTTCCCACTAGCACAGTCCTTAGTGCAGCGGCAAATTATTGTTTTTAATGGAACCTCTGGTGCTGGCGGATCTACAGTTGTTGCTGGCACTAGGGTGTACCCTACATGTTTCCACCCTCACTGCCCCAGGGCAGTTCATTCCAAGGCCACTGCTGCACTTGGTGGTAGGTGCGCCGAGAATGCTGTTTAGCTGCGCTTTCAGTTGGTGGTAGGGAGCTGATATCAGGCTTAATATTTTCCAGTGATCTCATGAACAAATGGAAGCGACGATGGTTGAGAGAAGTCTGTCTTACTGGAGCACTATACCATTTGAGGAAGCACATCTTCCCAGCTTTTTCAACCTCAGCCTGTGTAGAGGAAGGGTTGTCAAAGATGATTGCAGCTTTCTTAAAGATTTCTGACTTCAAGTATAATTTTAAGAAGCCCACCTTGCTTTTCCTAAAAGTTTTAGATATTGTATCGCAGCCGGTAAACGAATGTAAGAACAAGATATGTTCAAATCCATGTTGCTGCATCTCTTGGGTAGACAGTGCTATTGTTTTGGTTTTCCCTCGGCGGGGGTGGTTCTCTACCTATTAGTCGACCGAAGTATTTAGGCAAACGGTAGGTGTGGCGTTAACGATGAGCCTGGAACTAGTCGACCACAGTAATTAGACCACTGAAAGAAAGGGACGTGTATACCAGCCGAGAACGTAACTACATTCTCGACTGGTATACATGTCCCTTTCTCTCAGTGGTCTATTTATCGTGATCGCATGTAGAGCATATAACAGCATGGGCGAGCGGTGCATGCAACGGGAGGTAGGAGGAGGCACCACATTCGTTTGTCTGAAAACTTCGGTCGACTAGTACCTAAGCGAAACGCTACTCGTTTTTGTGATATGACACTATTTGCTAAGTATAAATAAAATATCTTAATAAATTAACTTACTACTTTAATGTAGATATTGTATAAAATATCGTCCTCTCTTTAATAAATTTAACAGAAGTACAATTATAACACACACGTGTGACCTTACCGCACCGCGTATGTGAATCGACTGGATGCACCAGCACCGCACAGTATACCTCATGTCAGTCGAAATACGCGAGTAGGTCATGTATTGTACTAAGCGATTTTGACACTTTATTTATGAAAATTATCAAAATATTAATTTATTATTTTTGTCATGTTTACGAGGATATCCATATAACAATCACTACCATTCCTCTTGCATCGTACTGGAATTACCATATTCTTCAAAAGTCAAAAATATTATTTTGCAATATTTTCATTTTTCCGGTGTGTATAGCAAGAAAACGGCTGGATATTCTTAAAAAGTGTATAGAATAAAAGTTGTAGAGAATGTCATAAGATTTATTTTTGAATTTCCTTTTTTTCCCTTCGACGCACCGTTTTTGATATATAAACGAAAAACGGACAAATGCGACCATCTTTGTACCCCACATCCCCACCCCCGCACACCTCCTAGAGGTCAGGAATTTTAGTATGTTTACTTCCTAACCACTTTTAACAAGTTTCCGAAGAAATCACTTTCTCGCATGCTCACGCACTCTACACCCCCTTTTTAGACATTCGTTGACTGGACTAATAAATGTTATCAAATATCTTTATAAACTCAGGCCTTTAGAGACACTTTCGAATCGTCACATGCTGCCATTGACTTAGAAAGTCGATTCTATAGAAAAGAACCGGCTAGCAACTTAATGATTACTTTTTACAAATCAGTGTCAGAAGAGAAGACTAATTCGTCGATCACAGTAAAATACCTAACAAAATCTTTCTTAAACACAGATTACTCACCCCATTATAATTTAATAAATATTAGCTTTAAGCCCTTGCTTTGGCTTGAGTGGCTTGATATACGGTGGTGAGGGACGTTGCAGGACGTGGCGAAACTGTCTAAAAAATTCTAAACTAAAGGAAAAACTAGGTAAAACAGTCTTACTGAAGTTTCCGTAACAATACACATTTTGGCAATTCACTGCCACCCACACACAGCCACCGCCGCCACCCTGCTTAGAATCGATGGGAGACCAAGCGTCAGCGTCTATCACTAAAACTCTGAGTAGAAGGCGTTGAGTGGCTGTGGGGAAATGGTGGGGGAAACCATTTACTTTATCTTCGTCCGAGGTAAAAAATAGCCAACGTAAGCTACTTTCTATTAGTCTAGGCTGGTCTAGGCGAGACAGAATTCAACTTGTTCTCATTGTTTTAGTTTATTTCTTAACGCAAGTTTTAATTAAGTGCCATGTAATAACTCGACAGCGGGACGAGTTTTACATTCCTGGCACGAAGTGGATTCGTTTCTGTCCCCCACCCACCCTCGACGTCGCGTTATTGCATCGTACGGTTAGCCCCTAAACTCAAGGGGATGACATCTGCATTCCATTATACAGATATACAAACATGTAAGACAATATGATTATATATGAGAGAAAAGATCTTCAGTAATATATTGCACCCTAATCGTTGTCACACGATTTGTTTTAAACTAAACTACTTTAAATTCCCCTAATACAGTTACATAAAAATGGTAGGTTCATCCAAACCAACAAGTGTTCATACAAAATGGCGTTTATTTAGCTTTAATTAGACGTAAACGATAATAGTAATAATACCCGTGATATCCCATATAGCGCCATCTCATCCCAAACTAAACAGAGCTTGTATTATGGGTGCTAAACAACTAATGTTTAGCACCCATATTACATATTTTAATAAAAATTAAAATATTTACTTAAATATTTTAGATAATAATCCTACCCGGGGCTAATATTTGTGTACATGAATACGTCTATTTAGTCCATGTCTGGGTATAAAATATCTGTATATGTTATAAAAAATATTGAAATGTGTATATCAGTTGTCTACCCATAATACAAGCTCTGCTTAGTTTGCGACTTGATGGCGCTGTGTGGGATGTTCCAGGTATTATTATTGTTATTGGAAACAGAATAAAAGTAGACAACGTACATGTTCCTCATGGGAAGTAAAACATGGAAAAAATTGACAGTTTTTTTAATTAACGACAGCCATGATCATATTTTAATAAGCAACATATTCGCGATATGTTTGTTTATAAAATTACTTGACAAAAAATAGTTGTCATTACATTTCATGTAAGCTGATGGGTGAAGAACGGGCTCTTTTCGAATCCTGTAGCATAACGGGGGTGCTGCTGCAGCAGTCCACCTCTCAATTTTTGTTCAAATACAAAAGAGTATTCTGTAACCCCTCTTTTAAAAGTTATTTTAAAGACAAATTCGGCACAATAATTTGAAATTTTTACAAAAGAGGTTAAATATTAAACTAATAATATAATTTGTGTTAACACTCTTGCCGGATTTTGCTTGCAGGCGAAATTCATTCGAAACTTTAATTAATTCCGACGTTTCAATTTATTACAATAGAAATTAGTTAACGAACACGGAGAGAACGTCCGATTTAGTCAACGTCGCGTATAATAATGATATTAACGATTTTAATTTTGTTCAAGTAGACTCATGATTAAAGAGACATATGGCCTGTACATGCGCAGTAGTGTACTCGTATTTTAGGATACGTTTAGCGACGGTTATAGGAGCTAATTAGATCACGTCACATTCTGTCCTTATTATGTATTACGTATCGCTTCGATATTTTTCAGATTAATTTTAATATATTCATAAATATAAATCAAATTAAAATATGCAAAGAGACAAATAATATTTTAATAGTGAATTCTGATTAAGTATAGTGTAAATAACGTGAAAAAAATATTCGCTTACTTTGTTTCCAAATCACAGATAGTCATCTATTAGACTTTTTGACATTTTGACGACCACTTAGCCTAGCGGGTAGCGACCCTGTCTACGAAGCTGGAGGTCCCGGGTTCGAATCCCAGGTCGGGTCAGTATTTAAATGATGAATATCGATACTGGTACCGGGTCTTGGTTGTTATATTATGTATGTGGTATCCTCGCTTGGTACCCAAGCAAGCTAATGCTTAGTTTGGGGCCTAGACGTTGTTGTGATGTATACGTTATTATATTGTATTATATTTTTCTTTTAATACATATTGTTTATATAAGTTTTATATTATTTGTAAGAATTACATGAAGTATAGTAAATAGGTACATTTATTTTAAATTCATCGTTTAAGAATACTGAAAAAATCATTGCAAAAATAAGAAATAGGGTTACCACTCCATATCAAATATTGTAGGTGAGTGTACATATACAAACTTATCCCCACCAAGTTCCGTCGGCATCCTTTATTTGTGCCTACAATGCATGTCTACTGCCATCGCCAGCAGCTCCGTGGGAGCGGCTTCGTATGATAAGATTTGTCTAAGGGCGTTGGCCGGCAACCCGCACGCGTTACCTTGTTTTGAAGGTTGTTTTCAAGGCCCCTCTCCGACATGTATATCTGTACTTAAACATATAATATTTACTGCACACGAGCCGTCTTCAAAAGGTCATAAATGCGACAAATAATTTTAAATGAATTGATCAAACTCGAAGTTACCTTCTGTATCATTAGAAAAAACTAAAAACACTTGATGCTTTGTTGTTGAGACGCTTTCAAGTAACTAATCCGTAAAAAGCTCTACATATAAATTCAAACTTACCTTTACGTTGTCTAACTTCCGGGTTTCTTAAAATAGTAAATCGTAAACCACACAAATTAATGAGCAATAATTAGAAATATGTACCTACCTACGAATACACGAGCGGTCTAGCATGAAATTGCTTCACGTTGACTTTAACGTGGCTTACCAATTACACAAAATATTTAAGGAATTTCTAGGAAATAAATCGCGAACACGATTCGGTGTACGACTCGGAGTACGCGACGCAATTATTTGCTACAAATTCTACAAAGTTTTAAAAGAAAATGCTTGCATTCAACACCTTTCTCGAACTGAAACAAATGTTTTCCATTTTCTCCTATTTTTCGCTTGATATTTATTTGACTTGAATTTAATTTTAATTTGACAGCAGCGTTTGGTTTTAATAGAGTCATAAATGTCACTTCACAGTATCGAAGTGACATTACGCTAATTTACGGGGTTCGACACCGACGCGGGGGATTTCGCGGGGTGAAGACCAGCGCGCAGGGACCTTACGCACTGAAACTCGGACTGAAATCTTAATCATACACGAGCTAGCTAGAGTATGAGTGGTTAGACGGTAAACTCAGAAGAGGGCTTCTAGTCAATTGTTTTTATTATATTTTATTTCGCTCTTGAGCGTAATATACCTAAGCTAGGCCATTTATTGAAACATCCTTCGAACCTATTAGAAATCCAGGATACCTAATATGTTCTATTTATTGGAGAGAAAACAGTTATAGGTGCGTTTTAAAATATCCTAAAGTACTATATGAGAAATGAAAATGTTCAATTATCTATAACCTAAACAAATTACAAACATAAATTAGAACTGAGTAAATAGGAATACAGTAAAAAACACAAAAATAAAATAGGGTAACAATTATTATGCAAATGAAGCTGCAGAAATAAAAATAATGAAATGAAAATGGCCATGACTCTACAGTTCCATTTCATTCCACCAGCCCATTATACCCCACTGCAGGGGCTTAGGCCTCCACTCAGGGTGAGGGGCTTGGATTGAAATCTGTGCCGCTGTCAGTCTCGGTTGCCATCAATAGATGGCAGTAGTTAAAATCCACCAACTAACCCTGAAGCAGCGTTGTGGATTAAGCTAAGCCTCCTCATCCCGAAGGGAGGCCGAAGCCTCTGAAGTGGGGCATTAAGAGCTGATGGTATGGTTAGTGTGAGCCGCGTTTTAATAGAAAGGGATGAAGGAAGCTAGTGAATAGAGTCGCAGTATTAGGCTGAGTTGTGGTCCCATTCGTGGGTGCAGCACAGACCTATACAAAGTATATATATATATATATGTGTGTGCTTTAGTTGTTAAGTTTTTTTTTGTTCTGTTGGGTCTGCTGTTGTTGCCCATGAATAAATATATTTTCTTTTCTTTTCTTTCTTTCTTGAATCCGCCGCGCTTGTGAACGCTAAGTTTTGAGTGAAACTTAAAGCTTAAGAACAAACCTATACCATAGTACATTTACGTACTGCTTGTTCTCAACGAGCAATTGCCAACGAATAGGGAGTAAAATTATAAAGGCCATAGGGCCATGGTTCGAATCTGGGCGAGCACCAATGAGCTTTTCTGACTTAAGTACATGACTATCACTGACTCCGTGCCTCGGAGAGCACGTTGAGCAGTCGGTCCCGGACGCTGTCAATAGATGGCGGTCGTTACAATCCCCAACCCCAAATCCACCCGAACAGCGTGGTGGATTTAAGCTCCAAGCCCCTCTCACCCTGGGGGAGGCCTAAGCCCCTGCAGTGGGGTAAAAAATGGCTGATGAAGAAGTGAAGGGAGTAAAATGACGTGACGCTCACTGTATATAGAAGTGAAGTGTAAATCTAATTAAAAAGAATGTAATTGAAACTGCTTTGTATTGTACAATCGAAAGACTGCAATCCAATACTTAGCTATAAAACAAAGCTAGGTTTTCGATAGCGTATTGTTTGAAACACGAGCGCTCGATAGACCAAAATAAATTTTATTATTCGCTTCAATACGCCTACGTTCAATTTATTTTACTGTTTGCCGGCTATGACTTTTGATGTATTCATAAAAAGAAAAATTTTACCTTTAAACGAAATACACTCAAATACTTTTTATTTTGTGACATGGTTAGAAAAGTAACCATGTAAATAGTATTAAAAGTCCGTCATATTTAATTTTTTGACGGTATTCTCACGGATAACACCGACTTACCACTGACCCACTCATACACGTATTTCTTGAATCATAGTGTCATTTAAATTAAAACTAGGTTCGTATAGAGCCAAAACTTTTGCCAGAGCGTTTTTTTACTAGAGCTACTAATCATAGCAATCCATTGATAGTTTCAGCTGTCACATACGAGGCACCTTCTCCTAATCATTTTCTAAGAAGACCACGGAATGCACTGACAGATCAGCCTGACGACCTCACTCTCGAAGTCGAAACGTTGATTCAAACTAATAAGTCTTTCTCGGGCGACTCTCCAATAGAATCCAAAGCGGGGGCGCTCCCGCGCCCCTCACCCCCACCCCTACTGACCTCATCTCAAATGAGTAAACAGTAAAACACTTTTCATGTTAAATTAATAACGTAAATCCTAACCAGAGGCCCGCGCCAACGGAATTATTTCGCATCGAGTAACTCTTAGGGGTTCCTCGACATCTTCGCGTCGGTGACACCTTAGTGTGGCCTTCTGGCCGCTTCGATGAAGTCGTTGGAGCTTTCGGGCTAACGACACGCGTCCGACTCCCACATACCCCGCGCACCCGGGCTCGCGGAAACTGTAGAGTTTAATTCGCTTTCCCACCGCAAGGGGAAAAAAATGTTAAAGAAAAATTCGGAATTTCTATGGCTAGGATGTGTATGGACATTTCGAAGTTTTGGCTCTAAACAAACGTAGTTTTAAAAGCTTTTGTATGTGCGTTCACGCGTGCAAACCCTTCTTAAGATAGACTATCTACTATCAATGTGATTCTAAGTCAAAATGACTATCTTTTATAAATACACATATGAAATCATATTGTCCGTTTGTCTGTTCGGGCTAATTTCCAAAACGGCCGAATCGATTTTAATGAAACTTCACAGAAATTAAAAAGAGGTTATCAAAATTGACACGAGCTTTTTGTCTGTTTGTCTTTTTATATGTCCAGGCTTATTCTTTTCATTTCGAAAATGTTTACTGTTCCTACGTAAACTTTCAAAATCTTAAAAACTACGAGAACGAAGTCGCGGGTGACCACTAGTGAAATTATTACTAAATATATATGATATAAGTGTAACGCCGACCGATAAGAAGCCACTGACTATCAGCTAATGTTTGCCAGCTTTGAAATCTTAAATCTGTACAGGGAAAGTCGTGATTAGAAACGAAACTTAAAATATAAAAGCCGCTCGTTGTGTACACGCATAAAAATGTAAGAAACGTGTTAAACTGATACTGGTGATACGAAATGCAACTTACGACACTGTAACACCACGTTCGGCCTCTGGGGAGTGACAAAGTTGCGAAGCTGCGGACTGGGAACGATCTTTTGAACTTTCCCTCTTTATAGCGTCTTACATAGTTAATACTTCGTAAAACACACGTTACACGCTTGTCGAGGGCAGGCGTGTAACATTGTGACAATTAGTTACACCGAAGCGACCACCTAAAAGTTTGTTTAATACAACCCAAATCTGACAGATTTAGTCCCACATAAATTCCACATGTCCTACCTTAAATTCAAGATTACTGGCCACAAAAATCAGAATAAGTTCAGACTTGAAAATCTTTATATTTATTTTATATATATACTTCTAGTCACATCAAGTAATTTTTTTAATTTTCTAATTTTCCTCCTGAAATGAGAATTGGTTTATCGTTCAGACTTTGCTGTAAGACATAATTTCATGATTTTTTGAAATCATGACAAAATATATTCCCTTAACGACAACATTTGTTCCTTATGTCACATGATGCACTCAAGGAAAGTTTTAGAAGTCATACTTCTTTTGCTTTAGTGGAAAAAGACCTGAGTGAATTTTCAGCATTTAAAATATGTACTTGCGGTCGCCGATGTAACACACCATGATATTAGATTGCAATGAGAGTTCATTTTAATTAAGATTATTTTACCAAGTTCTTGAATAATTATAGTTATAAATTAATTACAAAATAAATAATAAAAATTATCTGATATTAGTTACTTTCAGTGTTACCATTTTTAATATAATTTAAAAAAATTATTAATTTATTATTACTTTCTAATTATTATATTCATATACATAGAGTATGTTCGGTTGAACGTAGTCCAACCTTTTAGAGTGTGTAGAGCTTACAACTAACGAGCTTATGCGAACTAAACAAAAAGTTTTGAAGGAAAATAAGATAAGTGATAAAAAAATGAAACTTCAAACATGTTTTTTGCCGCCATCTGCTAACATGAAACTTTTTATTTAGTTTGGTAAGCTCTACATGCTCTATTAATTTGGAGTGTACCTTCAACCGAACACGTATCTTATTTAATTTTTTTATTATAATTATATTTAAATTATAATGTAAATATAATTATAATTTATTGTTTTTATTATTATTATTACCATTATTATTTTGTGTGTTTTTAACTTTTAAGTGCTATTTACTAAAATTATACCTATTTGACGTTGTTTATCGATAGTTTACTTTTTCTTAATTTTCTAACTGACCTAACCTCCATAAGGAATATCATATACCTACCCGTAAGTATTGACATGCTGCCCTCAAAAAAGAAACAAAATGAATTTGCCATAACTTACTTATGTAGCGCATATTACGATTGTCGTAATGTCGCGTCAACTTTTTTTGAAGATATATTATATTCTAGCTGCGATTGAGTTTTTAAAATTATTTGGATTTAATTACATGTAATTAAAAATAATAATTGGGTATATTTTTTATTTGATGTTTATCGTGCCTACTGAATTCGTTTGGTACAAAAATATTAATATTCATGCATTTCTTTCTCTGCTCCGAATACACTTTCTCTAAATTTATTTACATAGACTAAATTTTGATGCGTCAGTCAGTGCGTGATTGTTCTTGACCATGATATGTTCTTTGTCTGTGTGTCTGTTCGTCGCTTTTTCTCGACACAGATATAGGTGAAGTTTTACACTATACAAATGAAAATTAAATAGATAATTTTATTAAGTATATTATATTAAATTACATTTTACGTTTCAGGGCCGACGATGAGGACAATTCTCCAGTGACAAAAACAAAGTGAGTATTCAATGCATTATTGGTACATTATAATTTAAAAAAGTTATTTTAAAATCTTCAAGTTTAATTATATAAATTTGATTTAAGACGACATCAGTTTCTTAAAGGCAGGTCCTTTCAAAATACACGCTTTTAAATCAGTTTTTCAGCAACTAGGTAGATACATTGTGGAAAAAATAATTATTGTTTAATCCAATTTTTGTATTATTTATTCATATATTATTACTCAATTCTGTAACAAAAACTTTCGGTGACTTTATCAAATTGAATTATTTTTCAAATACATGCGTGAATAAGGATATAAATCAGTTTAATAATCCTAATAATTATTTACTGAGCAATGAAAAATAGGCCTCTGGATAGATCATTAAATATGTCAGAGAAACAATCTTAAAAAAGACGAACTGGGCGATTATTATCACCTTGATTTACAACACAGTCTACTATTTTGTCATTTGTAGTTATTTACAACTATCTAGTATACAAGTTAAATTATGAACTAATTAATATAAATATAACTAAATATTTATTAGAGGAATATAATATGGTTCATAACTATTATCAAAGAAACCTTAATAGTTTCAAAACATATTGATTTCAATTTTGTACACTTAAAATTGTTTCTTTTGAATAAGTTCATTAGAAATTTGCTGGCTGTGCCACGAGCACCGAAGGTGAACAAAATAACCTGCCAGTGTTGTATATTATTGATCGTCATAGAGAAAATTTTATACATGCTTTGCAAAATATTAAAAAAAAAAAATTTTGCACGTTTAAATGACATCCTTGATTGAATTATATCAACAAGAAAGAAAAATATTGAACGCGGTCACAAGATGTTCGTTTAGTGAGAACTGGTGATGCCTAAATTTATATCGGTACAAATAAATCGTTAAAACACCTCCAACCTTGCCAATATATTCCATAACCAATACTAATATTTATACGGATTTATTTATATTACTTGGTTTCTTTAGAAAGGATTACTAGTACAGGCAAATATGTCAAACTTCTATGTTAAAATTTTCAACTATTTATTAAACGTTGGTCAGATTTTATTGATTGTTTTATTAAATCCCTTTGCCTCTATGACACATAGTTTCACATATAGCTTCTGAACTATAACAGGTATCACCTAAGGTATTACAAAGTAAAGCTTATAAGATGAGCTTTGAAGATATTATAATTGATATATTTCTTAAGTTCTATCCACAAGTATAATGATTACAATTAAAGCTCATATTATTAGCTCGTAATTAAAGTTTGCAACCTTGTAATAAGTTTTACACCTCAAGAGGTGTACTAAACGATGTGTCATGGTAGCAAGCGCGTAAAAAATGTAAAAAAAAATTGTCGATATGTAATTTACCAAGTAATAATTTAGAGCAATATCTTACTTAACTTTTGTTGTTAAAATTAAATACCTAGGTAGTTGAAAATCTCTAAAAAACTGTAACTTGTAACGTAATTATGAAGACGTGTAGTTTTTCTTCCTCGGTTTCCCCGTATTTATGATGACCTCGATCATCAATTTGCTCTACTGATAAGTTTTCTCAGTGTAATGCTATAGCCTCAAGATTTAATGTAGGTATAGATGCATTACCACGAAGTTGCACTCAGTCCGCTAATCTGATTGATATAAGATCTTCAAAGACTCGTTGAATGTTATAGGTCATCTCTTTCTGTGTCACTGTTTTATAGACTTCGATATAGAATTCGGTCCCTCTCCAGCTATGGTGACGGTGCGTAATTATTAAACTGAGTCGGCTCCTAGTTGTCTAGTCGTAGCAATATATCTACAGGACGTATATTTTTTACAGTGAGAAAGGTGGCGGATCTCCCGACGGAGGGGAGCATTCCCCGCCACCCGAGAAAGACAGGGCAGACCGGGAGGACACGGAAAAAAGGCACGCCCTCCATAATGGGGAGGAAGAGGCGACTGGGTTCCAGGTCAGAGAATAATTACTATTGTTAAGCGTTGCCAAGTCGCAGCCAATTTTTTTATATTCATCTCCCTTTAAGGATAAAAATTATCTCTCCCCTGTATTACTCAAGGTTTACGTTATTCTGGTATACAACTATCGGGCTAAGTCGATGTCTCAATGGAGTCCACATTGAGTCATTAATGTACCCAACATGTTAGTATAGCTTAAATTATATTAGTAAGTAAATAAATAACCCTTTCTAAGCAAAATGCCACGCAACAGATAAAATTAACACATAGACGCCCTAGGGTGTAATATTCTATGATTTACGATGGGACGATTCAGCAAAGACGTTCGTATTTTTTGTGTAAACATTGTAAAAAGTATTTTCATTTGTTCAAAGAATATTATGTTGTCATTGGAAATGACTTTCATTTCGTTGGAGTATACGGGGTCATTTTGGAGTTTTGTGAGACAGGCAGATTGCGCGAAGAGTTTTCAAGATATCGGGATGAACGTGGTGTCAAAAGACGCGACTCGGTGAGCTCTACAAGATGGCAAAAGACAATTTAAAAAAAGTTCAAAAACAAAAAAATTATCGGCAAAAAACGAAAAAAAACGCAATTTTTTTCCCCGATTTTCATTTTGGAAGCCCGATATCTCGAGAACTAGGTCCGTATAATAAAAAAAAAAATAAAAAAACGGCTCGGGGTAATTAGACGGGGGATCGATTGAGACTAAAATTGTTAGAATCGGACAACCGAAATTAGTGGTTAAGGGTGCCCTTAGTTGGCAGTCGGTGTTACATTTCGTACTAATTCGGTTTGTTCGATCGAAATGTCGTACAGAATGTTATATTTCGAAGTTTAAAGCTTATTCAGATACAGTTGTGTTATTTTTTTTGCGAAAAAAAATCATTTAAAAAAAATTATCCAAAATATGTGTGGTTACTTCATTCCGTTAGGTTCATTTCCAATGTCGTAAGAAGTTCGTGCGAAAGCAGGAGATCCGTAGATTTTCATTTATTTATTAAGCACAACCACATCACATATATTCATACAATAACCAAATAAACATTCTATAGTATTATTCTAAAATACATGTTATTATTTATTATTACGTTATTACAAAGTTAGCAAGTATAATAAATAAGGAATGCCAACCATTTTATAACAAGTTACTATTGCGATACCCTGTACGCTTCGCAGTATAGGAGCGATGTTATAACCCAAACCCAGACGACAGTTTGGTCTAGTGGGTAGCGACCATACCTACGTAGTTGGAGGTCCCGGGTTCGAACCCCAGGTCGGGTCAGTATTATTGATACTAGTTCTGGGTCTTGGTTGTTGTATGTGGTGTCTTCGCTTGGTACCCATAACACAAGCTAAAGCTTAGTTTGGGGCCTAGACGTTGTTGTGATGTATACGTTATTATTATTATTATACAACTCCCCTAATATGAACGACGCAGTTTCATTGTAAACGACTTTATTCTCTTCAGATATATATTTCTTAGATAGGTTTTTAAAACTATAGTGTACTGCTTGCAGGGAGAGTTATGCCACGAAGCGGGTCCCAATAGCGACTTGTATGCGGTGCCTGTCAAATTACGGCATAAACGTGAGCCTCCTGCAGCGCCGGTTTTGCCACCCGGATGGGAGAAACACGAAGGTTGGTCATGGACATCACTGCAAAAACATTATTACCGATTTAGAAATTTACTGTGTGAAGTATTATATGGCGGTGTACAGCTGCTTAAAGGATTTTTAAATTTTTAACAAATATTTATTATAATATATATATATAAATATATATATATAAGTTAAAAACTAAAAAAAAAAACCGGCAACAAACTTCTCCCTGTTTATGTATAATATTTAAATATTATATTATATTTCATTATTATAGAAATAAAAAGATATATATATATATATATATATTTAATTATTATAGAAATAAAAAGATATATATTTAAATATTATACATAAACAGGGAGAAGTTTGTTGCCGGTTTTTTTTTTTAGTTTTTAACTTTAAATGACTTTAGATAATTGAATAAAAAAAATTGACTTATTATGAATGAAGCCAAAGAGTTGTGTAAAACCGTACCAAATCTAGGCCTATAGTGTCTATCTGGCTCCCTTAAGAAAAGACGTGGGCATATATATTGTTAACTTTAGGTTGATATCAATTGGCAAACCTACCACGCCAAACAAATACCGTTCTAGTTATGGGATAGGGTCGTTATGGGTAAGTAAAGTTCATGTATGTTTACATTTATGTATTTACGAATTTCAGATAACGACGGCCCATATTACTGGCACATAAAAAGTGGGACCATACAACGCGAGATCCCGAAAGTGCCAGCGGATTTTCGGGATGGTCGCGCATCATTGGCGAGAGACGATTTATCTGACGCGGGGAAGTTCGATGTGATGACCAGCTCGGTCACTAGAAGCACGACCAGTTCGGCTCTGGATCACGTCGATTTGGAAGCCGAGAAGAAAAGGAAGGAAGAATTGTCTTATAAGTAAGTGTTCTTAGAATAATAAAATTAAAATGTACCCATAATACAGGCTTTGGGACTGGATAGCGCTGTGTGGAATATCCCAGGTATTATTACTATTCCTTTTGTCTTAGAATGTAGGATAACATTTTTTTTATGTTATTTTAAAAATTTAACTTGTGCTAAACAAACTAGCGACATCTGTTAAAACTTTTATTACATAATCACGTCCTGACTAAAAATACATCACAAAAACAAAAGAAAACCATACCACAACAAACCAGAAAACCAAGAAAATAAGTTTTCTACACACTACACTACTGTCATTTACACTAAAATCAATTTAAAAAAAAATTCGGGCAATACAACGTGTTTGCGCCCTCGCAGGACGTTCTAGTTAAGAGTACACAAGCCGCGCATTTCTCCATATTAAAGTTGAAGGATAATTAATCATATGTTCGGTTTTTGTTGTAGATTTAAAATCGTACTTAATATCGTTTGATTTCATTGTCTAAATTTTTGTCAACTTAAAAATGTAAAATGTTTTCGTATGAGAAGCCCAAAGGTTTATGGTCTGTATTTATCATACAGATTCGCTAAAAAAATATCGTGAAAGTTTTGCTGATAGACGGAAAAATCTAGAAAATAATATTACACAGATTCAGATAGTTTCCTAAAAATTCAAAAAATTCAAACTTATTTCAAAAATTGTGCTTCTTTTTTTAATATTTATACTAGAACTGAAACTGTTTTATCGTTTTCTGTTGACCGATTTTCAATCATATCATTTTTGGTCGCACCCAACAAAATTAAACTCGGCTCATAAGAATAATGCCAAAAAACCTGCGCGGTAGATGTTTAAGGGACGCATAGTCAAAACAGGAGTAGCATATAGACAGCTTTTAAGTCGTTCCTATATGGGCGGAATGCGTACTCTTAATACAACATTTTCTTTCAATTCGTTTTAATATCTTTATGCCCTTTAATCTTGATCGTATATTTGTTTTACTCAAATGTACGTAAGTGTATCCCGGCCTTTTGAAGTATTTGAAAAACTTTTATTTTGCAGGCGTCGTAGTTTTCCAGCCCGTGGAGAGCCAGAAGGAGGACGTGCGGTTCGATTCTTCGTCCGTTCACTCGGCTGGGTGGAAATAGCCGAAAGCGAGTTAACTCCAGAAAGATCCAGCCGCGCCGTCAACAAATGTATAGTGGATTTGAGCTTGGGAAGGAACGATTTGTTGGACCATGTTGGACGTTGGGGTGATGTGAGTGTTAATTATCTATGTTATTATTTTAAAAGATTAAACACAACAGGTTCATTCCATACATTCCTGATCTTATAAACCAAGAATTAATTCCAATGGATAGGCCAAATTAAAATATCAAACCGTAACCGGTTTAGAACATAATTATTTTGCGTAAAATTCATCATCATCAACATCATCATCATCAGCCCGTGTCTCTCCACTGCAGGATATAGGCCTCTCCCAAGGCTCGCCACCACACACGGTCCTCCGCCCTCCGCATCCAATTACCCCTGGTATGGTGCTTCAGGTCATCAGTCCACCTTGCCGGAGGGCGTCCAACGCTTCGCTTCCCAATTCGTGGCCTCCATTCGAGAACCCGTCTACCCCATCGGTTGTCGGTTCTACGGCAAATGTGACCGGCCCATTGCCACTTCAGCTTGCTAATCACTTCGGCTATGTCGACAACTTTAGTTCTTCGACGGATTTCAGTATTCCTGATTTTGTCCATCAAGGAAATGCCGAGCATAGCCCGCTCCATAGCGCGCTGAGCGACTTTAAATTTGTGGACCAGTCCTGCCGTGAGAGTCCATGTTTCGGCACCGTATGTCATTGTGGGCAGGACGCATTGGTTAAAGACCTTAGTCTTCAGACATTGTGGTAGTGGCGACGAGAACAGACGACGGAGCTTCCCGAAAGCAGCCCAGCCTAGCTGAATTCTTCGGTCGGCCTCTTTGTTGAAGTTGTGTTTGCCTAACTGGACAGTCTGTCCTAAATAGACATAGTCTTGCACAAAATTGCGTAAAATTATTCAAAACAAATTATGAATAATCTAATCCATAATACGATAGAGTGGCAGCTCAGTGCACCACGAATTGGGTAGCTAGGTACATACAATACGGAGTTACATAATTGGAAACGGTCTTGAAGTATCAAGCCAAAAATTCCAAGTCAAATTTTTTTTGGACCGAATTATAACGATAATGATAAGCAGATGTCCTTTGTTTGCATGAATGACCGTAGGTATGGTAGGTAGATATACTTAATAATATTGTAGTGAGTTATTTCAAACTGACACTGACGTGGGACAAACGACCGCTAGAGTGATATTATATTTAACATACTCTTTTCCCTTTAAATAAGGATTTAAAAACAAACTTTTAATAGGAATGTAGACAAGAATGTACTTTTTGAAAGCTTTGACAGATATTCCTGTTCTAAAATCTAAAGTAATCGAAGATAAATAAAATATCTAAGTACTAAAATCTGTTCATAACATCACATAAAAATGAGGTGTTTCAACAAAAAAATAAAAAATAAATAACATAGCATCCGGCTTAGAATATAGGCAACTGTTTATCTTGGTCGAAGATATCCATAGAATACAAAACTAATCAAAATTCAAAATGAATATAAACAAGTAAACAGAAGTAAAGCTTCGAGGTCTGAGCTGGTATAGGAATGGTAGAACTCTGAGCGAAGTAAAATAGAAAAAGTTGGAAAAACATACTTATAGAGACTTAACGTATGTCCATGCAAACCAAGTAGCGGGTAGTAAAAATATATAATACCTGTATTCGGAGTTTAACGCTTACCAATATTAATCCCTGATTTCTAATCCGTAAACCCAATTATGTATGACAATGTATTTATTAAACGTTTTCAGGGCAAAGACCTCTTCATGGATCTAGATGAAGGGGCCCTGAAGCTGATCGACCCTGAAAGTTTGACGACACTGCACACTCAGCCAATACACACTATCCGAGTTTGGGGAGTCGGACGGGACAATGGACGGTTGGCGATATATTTTCATTCTTCATCAGCCCATTTTTACCCCACTGCAGGGACTTAGGCCTTCCCTAGGATGAGGGGGGGCGTGAAGCTTAAATCTACCACGCTGCTCCACTGCGAGTTGGGAATTGTAACGACCGCCATCTATTGACAACGTCCGGGACCGACTGCTTAACGTGCTCTCTGAGGCACGGAGTCAGTGATAGTTATGTACTTAAGTCAGAAAAACTCATTGGTACACGCCCGGATTCGAACCATGGCCCTATGGCCTTATAAATTTGAGACAGGTTCGTTGCGCTTTGGGCTATCACGACACTATATATTAACATAGTTCTTTTGAAGTAAAACTTCTTATAACTTTAGAATAACTCGACCGATTTTTATGAAACTTTCACATTGAAATAGCCATAGTTTCATAGTCAAATTATCATAGTTTTGCATATTAAGTTTGTAGCATAACACTGTTAATTTTAGGAATAGAATTGAAGAAAGAAAGAAGAAAAAGAACTAAAGTAATAGTGAAATTTCATAAAATAGATCAGTGGTGCTAAAAACAAGTTTATTGAAAAAGTAAAAAATATGCGTTTATAATTATGTAATAATAATATAATAGATGGGACATCCCACACAGCGCCATCGAGTCCCAAAGTAAGCAAATATTATGCTTGTGTTATGGGTTACTAGATTATGTAGATTAAAATTAAATAATGCGATTCGTGGAAAATACGCAGTTGAAACTGTAGGCAAAAACTTGTTTAATCTAGTCTTGCCTTTTTTAAATTATGATATCTTTAGAAAATTTTATTAAAATTTAGAAAATTTGGTAGCATAATTATTGCTTTAGCTGAACCTATGATCTGAACGACACACGACTGACTGAAAAGGAACAAACATATTTTGTATTGTATAGTAGGTAATGTAACCAAATATTAACCATCAATATTTTTTCATCTGCACGCTCACGGATCAGTGAAAGGTAAATTAAAGTGTAGTATAAAAATCTTGTGTTTAAATCAAATTTATTATATTTTTTATTATTTAATAATATTTTATGTACGGTTTTGTTGAAGAATTTCTTTATATTGTTGAAATGACAGACACATAAATCATAATCAAAACTTATCAACTGCAAAAAGTGAATCCGTTGTAATGAATTTTCAAATGATAATTAACAAAACGCTTTTTTTATAATGTTTTTCTATAAAACATAGTTTTCGGAGTTGAGTTATTTAAAAAAAAAATGAGTTGAGTTATTTAAAAAAAAAATAAAGCAGGTAATCTTCTATTTGAAACAAGCGGCCATGCGACAGCCATATATTGACGACGCCAAATAGTTCAGATAAATATTCACATTTTCCTGTAAATATGATAGAGAACTTCTTACTCGTATAGTGTCCATTTTGACGAAACGACTCCGATAATCCGATATCGATTTAGCGAATGCGTTTAATCGTATCTGTATGCGTATTGCGTTGTTTTGATTGACTTTTGGCCCTATAGTAATTTGGTCCAATAGCGATCGAACGTTATAAGTATAGGTTGCAAAATACGAATTCATATGTGGATTAAACTTTGATGTTGTCGACTGTATCGATACCTCAACAGTGTGGCCACCCTAACTTAGATAAATCCCTCCTGGTAGCGTTTTCCAGGCCATTCACCATAACTCTCTTTGAAATGCGTTTATCCATATAAATGGATAGTCATAATCCATATATCCATATAATGGAGTCATAGTGCTACAGTTATGTTACACACAAATGCTATTTTTTATATTTTTTATGTAATTTTTTATATTATTTATTTTTATATTTTTACAGATTAGTTATAAATAGGATGACAAATATTCTAGAATATTTCTTCGATAAAAAATTGTATTAGATTACATATTACGGCAAACATATTTTGGAGATAGGAGCGCCCCCTTGTGATGCGGTCGCACCGCCTAGGGCGCCGCGTCAGTTTGGCTCGGTAGGCCCGCATATGCTGATTTTAGTACTATTTTCTCAGGGACTTCGCATATGTAGCTCGAGATCGCGCTACACGCAAGCACATGTGTCACGTGTTCCGATGCGACGCGCCTGCGCGTGCCATAGCAAACACACTGCGAGATATATGCAAACGCATAATGATCGAGCGTTCGCTGCAGCCGCCTCCGAGGCCTACAGACCTTCCGGCGGCCAGGCGACCTAGACCTCTATCAGGTGAGATGATACGTTTTATAGTAACGCCACAAGCATCCACTGTATAGTATAATTCTGTATACAACGACGACCCTGCCTACGAAGCTGGAGGTCCTGGGTTCGAATCCCAAAGTCGGGTCAATATTTTTAAGATTAATATTGATACTGGTATCGGGTCTTGGTTATTATATGTATGTGGTGTCTTCGCTTGGTACCCAAAATACAAGCTAATGCTTAGTTTGGGGGCTAGACATTGTTGTGATGTATACGTTATTATTATTTTAATGAGACATTACATGGTGCTTTATCAATGGAGAGTAATATTCATACGCAAGGAAATAAAATGTAAAATGGGGTATTTTAACAATAATCTAATTAATCAAGTTTAATGTCACTGACCGATAAGACGCCTGCTAAAGATATTTCCTTTTTGGTCTGTTTGTCGTTTAGCGAGTTGTAATTGAATTGAAATGATATTAATTAACAATATTTTTAAAAGGTAATGAGATTCATAAAAAATCCATTTATATAAAAACGGGCTTTCGACGTATACAATTGGAGTAAAAAGAAGAATTTCTTTTTAAATAAAATGGACGACAAACAGAAAAACTTGCGTGTATAAAGGTGTTACGTCATCAAAATAAAATATTAAAAGAACGTTTCACAACTAAAATTACATTATTACCTTTCATTTAAAACGTAATATAACAACGGTAAGCCGCAACGATATTGAACGCTGTTCAAAAAATCGAAAGGCGTCTATTGTACATGAAAGTTATATAAAAGTCACAGCAGAAATACGCAGCATACAATAGTAACTTCTTGCAGGAGCTTCGTTTCCAACACCGATGGAGGAGCCGCGCAAGACAGTTCGCGCGCGGTATTTGGGTAGCGCGCAAGTACCCAGAGCGACGGGTATAGACGTCCTAAACGATGCGCTAGAGCGTTTAGCGGCGGCGCGCGCGCCTCCCGCTTGGCGAGCCGTCGCAGTCGCAGTTGCGCCCTCCATGATAACTATTACGGAAGAAGGGGTAAGTAAGAATATTATCTACGCTCTATTATTATTCGTTTTGACAAATTAGTTATATATTTATGAAAATTTATTAAAGAAATTATTAAATAAATGAACACAAAACTGAAACTGAAACAGTTTTCCTAAATAGATACCTAAAAAATTCATAACAACTACTTCCAATTTTCAATCCGACAAAGAGAGAGAAAGAAAGAGCAATATCGATGCGTGACGTCACGCTTTGGTCCGACAATGTAAAATACTTACCTAATATTAGGTAAACTTCCTTTTCTATGAAAGAGACAAAAGAATCTTTGAAAATATACCCGTATAAGATCTGTATTTTTTAACCAATTTTATTTTACGATTTTGTTATCGCACCAAGCCCATTTTTTAATATTATTTTAAGAAATTAAATTCAAATATTGTATAAATATGATATAATTGTTTTAGTTCCTTTACGACACACGATGGTATTCTAAACTTTTTTCATGGCAGCGGTTTTACAGGCACTGAACAGTTAAACACAGCCGGCAAGGTTTTGTATATACGAGTATTTGTACAAGTATCTTGTAATTACTAGCCTGTGTTACTAGCGAACCGGCAATATTTTGAGGCTTTATATTGAATTCATGTTGCCTTTGCCTTACGTTATTTTGGTTTTAGGTAGATTGCGTCGATCTGTAATTAATACGAGATTTTTCCGGAACCTATGTATATGAGTTCTAACACTTATACTCATGTTTTTCTAGGAATCGACGCCGATAGTTGAGTGCCGGGTGCGATATTTATCGTTCCTGGGCATCGGTCGCGACGTGAGGCGTTGCGCCTTCATTGTGCACACGGCACAAGACCAGTTTGTGGCCCACGCTTTCCACGCAGAGCCCTCTTCTGGGGCTCTTTGCAAGACGATTGAAGCAGCGTGCAAGGTATTTATGAGAATTTTCACCAAGAGTATTTGGTGTCACTTACATATTTATTATATATATATATTATAATGAAGGAGGAGTAAAAAAGAAGTTGATCTCATTGTTAGTGATATGTAAATGAAATAAAGAATGAATTGAGTCTTAATTGTTCAGTCATTTAAAATATATCCATTATTTTAAGCCACACCCTTTGAGACACCGCCAAAGCACTCAGACAAAAAGTTCACAAAGATAACCGCCGCAAGTGCCGGCCGTCACAAAGGAACCGACGGTTTGCGCGTGCGGCGTACAGTTTCTGCTATAATTTATCAGTTTATATCGACGCTTCACTTCAATAAACACAGGTGGTGAGTCGTAGGGTACGTCGAGTGATGAAGAATGTCATAAGTTTTTGTTTCCTCTAAATATATATATATTTTAATTTGTGTATTTCGTTCTTGCTGTGCCTTTCAGTGTACCGAGGTCTAATATAACGGACAGACTTTACTATACAGATTTTGACAGAAAATCTAGATATTAATTACGACCTTTTAAGACAGGTCGGAAATTTTCCTCTTGTTTATCTATCTCTTTTTTATCATTGAAACGATTAGTAATTGTAAAGTCAATTCACGGACCCGGTCTTACTTAAAAGCTTTTCATATAGATAAACAACATTGAAGTCGTGAAGTGATTTTGTTCGGCCACTTGATCATTGGACTGAGCGTCTTTCCAGCAACTAATAACATGCCTTTTTCTTGGTTAATTCAATCGACGATAGGGTAAAGCTATACTAATATTGGATACTTTTTGATCACCCCTCGTAGTTGTTATTATTTTGACATCTTTTTTCAGGTTAAGTATGTTGAGGGGTCACAAAGTAGTAGGTAACTCTTTAGCATTTGAAAAAAATAGGATTTCCAGCACCCTCGCTATGAAAGTATTCAAAAATATTATAAAAATTTGTTGATAATTAAATACTGATTCAAAGGTTTTGGGGGTTTATTGACATTATTCATATTAATTTTTTAAAGATTTTACTTCAGTTAAACTCAATACATTGTATATATTTTCAGTTGCGCTACCAGAAATGTTTAGACGCGCATGGTGGCGGAGGTGTTAACGGGAGCGCGGTGGGCGGCATTCCCACGGTGGGGGGCGGTAGATCTCCACCCAATGGGGAGGCCCGCACCACTATTGGCCAGACCCTGAAGTCGCTGGTAGGATCTCTCACTGGCCGCAGAGCGTCTTGAATACCAGGACTTCAGGATGGGTAAGAATATTTACTGAATTATTACCTCGAACACTTCCATAAAACTGAGTACTTATAGACTAAATTCAGTAACTAGCTAGATCTTGCATTTGTTATTTTTTTTATTACTGTTACCATATTATTACCCTTATATTACTATACTTGTCTTCGTTGAGGATTTCATAGCTGCATAAATGCGAAAATTTCATCATAATCGGTTTAGCGGTTCTTCTGTTATAACCGCTCGGATAATCTTGATATGCCATAGCAACAAGCTATTGGTTTGTAGCAGGGATGCCCATCCGCGCTACTTCTTAGACATGATCTGTGTAAGAACATGGTGACTGAAAACTGAATGGATATAAAGCGGCAAGTAATATACCTCAATAGGGGAAGAAGAAGAAGAAAGACGTAAGAAGCAAGTAAGAAGAAAAATAAAATTGGGGCATATAAAAACAATAAATAAGAAAATAGATTTTATAATCACGATACCTAAGCAAATAAAAAATATGGGGCTACAGAGAAAATGGGCATATGGAAAAGGATTAGTTACGTTGTATAATTTGATCAACTGAACTATTACAAACATGAAAATTTCGCCAAATAACAAATCACAGCGAAGTAAATCTACTTATGCAAAATCCACGTCGCTATCACTGACTCAGACGTTCTAGCCATTTCTGGAAAACACTCGAATAATTTAATACATTGGCCATCTTATACATAACGCCGTCTAGTCCAAATCTAAGCAGTATGGGTACTTACCACACGACTGATATACATACTTGAATGATCTTTATAATATATACGCACTTTTACACCCAAACACGAAACAAAAAGGAATGTGCATGCACACAAATATTTATCCAGGGCGGGAATCGAACTGTGACCCTTGGTTCCGCAGTTAGGGCTCTAACCACTCGGCCGATCGGTCAGTCAAGTTACTACTTTCATATTCTAATTTTTACCCAAACTACGGAAAAGAAGGGTTATGATATTAGTTGTCTATGTATGTATGTGTATGTGGAGATGTTCATATGTTCCCTGATAACTCCTAAACTATTTATATCTTGAGAAACAAGGTGTCATTCAATACGTCTTTACATTCTTCTTGTCATTGGGTTTTCGCGTGCTGGTATTACAATATTTTTTTATTCTACAGATCATCCCCCACCGCACCGCGCAGGCGTCGAAAATGCCGGATCCACGAAACAAGAATATATTCCAAAATACGTGCATTTAGAAACAGCCACGTTTTCACTTTTACTTTAAAACGGTTTATACAATAGGTAATATGCAACAAGGAACTGTTCTTACAGGCATGGTTCAATAGTACGGGCTAGAATATCTCCTAGTCCATTTACGTTAAGAAGTGATACTTCATTTTCACTGCTGTATAACATACGAATACCTCAGCGCACTGCCGTTTTAGAGCTGTTAGATCACAATTCGCTTGTTATGTCAAGCTAGAAATAATTAGCTTGCAGGATATTGTTGTTACTTTATGTTATGTGAAATTATTTCTATCATTACAAACATTTTTTTAATATGTATACGTTATTTAGAAAACCAAAGTGGAAAGTTTTGTGGAGCGTAAAAAAATTTATGAGTAAAATCAATAAATATTTATTTTAATATTTGATGATTATGAAAATGTAATTACAGCTTATTTACAAATTTCACTGTCAGAAAAAAAAGGAAGGGGGTCTGTATTGATTGCACTGGATCCGCTTTGGTCACCAAATGTTTTGAACTATTCATTGAATAATTTACTTTTTTTTTAAGTATATGTTACTTTTTGTGGACTCACTTAAATATATTTTCCACCTCTTTGTACTGTCGACTGCGTGAACATATCGGTTAAGCACTTTATAAGTGAAGATAACTAAAATTAGCCCATTTTAGACTCTAAAGCCATTAGGATTCACTTTAGCAATAGATTAATAACAGTCTAGATGAGGTATTGAGATAATCTTTATCTTTCAGTTTACCTACATTCAAAATAGAGATACCTTGTTTTTCACTTGTGACTACGTTAGAATATGTAACGTCGTATAGGGCAGTGAATTAATTTAGAATACGACGTGTGAGCAATAGACCTTCGGCCGAGGCCGTTTTTCTAATGTGTCGTCTCACGTTTAGTTGTGCACTTGTGTAGTAAAGCATTCCATATTAAACATTTTTTATGGCACAACGCAACAGAAGATACGAGCAGTATGACCAAATAGGTCTAGACCGTCGGCCGAGACCGTTTTTCTAATGTATCGTATTGCCTTTTGTTATGCAATAGTGTAATAAACCATTCCGTATTAAACATTTTTTACGACACAACGTAACGGAAGGTATGAGCAGTATGACCGACTCGGTTTAGACCGTCGGCCGAGACCATTTTTCTAATGTATCGTATTGCCTTTTGTTATGCAATTGTACAATAAAGCATTCCATATTTGACAATTTAACTAATACCACGCACCGTAATATGCGAGCAGTATAACCAACTAGGTCTAGACCGTCGGCCGAAGCTATTTTTGTAATGTATTGTGTCGAGGTTAACGGCAAGACAGGCACATTTAATGTCCAGGTTTTTACGGCAATTCAGCCGTACTCTGTCATTAGGTGTGATACGATACATTAGAAAAACGGCCTCGGGCAATGGTCTAGTAAGACGTTTAAAATACCGTATTATCAATAAAGGCGGTATAAAGGTTTACTATATCGGTAGAAAGTTACTTTCTTACATGAATCTTTTGGACCTTTCGCGATATCTAGACTGTTATTAATATATTAAAAAACATAAGTCACATTACAGCTAAATATTGCTATGCCTTTACTTTTAAAAAAGTAAGCAATAAAATCATCTTAGCGTTTACCATCTATGGTTATTATTTATTTTGTAAAATAATCCTATAACATAATTCACCCATATTTAATTCTGATCGACGTTCTGTGTACTATAACTAGAAATAAAATACACTTTGATTTGTCGTTTTGTACTTAAATGCGGTGTTATTGATGCTGTATGCGGTAAGCAGTCTGACAATGCTACGCCCAGATCTGCGTGACGAAGCTTCGGCTACTTGTCGTGCAATGCTGTCGCATTGTCCTAGCTTATGAATAAAGCCGCTAATTCAAACATAGTGGAATCTCAGATGCTGTGGTAATGACAACACTTGAAACATCACACACAGTGCCATCTAGTCCCAAACTAAGCAATACTTGTATTATGGGTACTAGACAACTGATACACATACTTATTTTTTAATAAGTGTTAATAATCATATTAAGTACCGTTATTATTGTACTGTAAATAAGAATAAAAATTATAAGATAATAAATTGACGTCCATTTGACATTACAGTTTACAACGAACGATGCAAGTTGGAACGCAACCAAGATAGCGCTCGAGCGCTCTAAATTAGGTCTAGCGTCCAATAATTTCTTTTGATGTGTGGAAAAATCGCCACTCGAGTGATAGGTTTGCGTCTGTTCAGACCGGGCGTTTATTCGTAACACATGCCGATATGGTTCCCACGTCTGCATTTATCGCGGCAATAGACGAAGCTTCGTGACGACAAAAGCAGATCTAGGCGTAGCATAACAAATAGGCAACAATTTTAAAGTATTGATCCCAAAAAATAGAAATGTAAAGCATTATTTTGCTGTCTGATATCGATCACTGTAAGATTACTTATACTGGATAAAAATAGAGTTTGAAGAACAATTATGTGGCTTAAACTCGAAATTGCTTGCCGTAATCTTTTTACTGAATATTTTATTGTATGCCGCAGCAATACTACCGCACATGTAATAACGTGTTATACCGATCGATGTTTGAATAAATTGTCAGATGTAATTGAATGGAACGATAGAAAGTAAGTTTGTATTAGGTAATATAATTACTCGGTAGGTCGCATAATGACGTCAGGTTGTCGGACGTAGAGTTTGTCTTTATATTTGGCTCCACGAAAATCGAATATGCTGAAGTGTTACTTAAGGGAGTAGGTAAGTACTCCGCAGAGGCGACACTTACGTCAAATTACTTATACACACATGACTTATATAAATAATATATTCATGCGTGTAGATTGTGCTATGCGCTGCGAGCCTTTTTAGACGAGATGGTGTACGCCACCGTATGTAAAGGTTGCGCATCCCGGTCACTTTCCAAACAAACGGCGAAGAATTTATCTAAAACAATCTTGTCTATCGATTTATCTTATCGTTAAATAAGTTTGTAACAAAAGAAATAAGAATTAAAAATAAGTGATGTTTTGTAAATGGCGGGTCTTAAGACACACCAGAACGTTTTGCATTACTTTGGACGTAAATAAATGTTATACACTATATAGAAACCGCAAAGTAATTTTTTTAGAGACATAGTTTTGTTAATCATATTTTGGTACAAATTAAGTTCGTTTAAACCAATACTTTGATTATTTTAATACTAAAAGATGGATTTATAAGGTTTTCAATACTCGTTTTTCCTACAAAATATTGTGCGTCTCACAGAAATATTATTAAGCATACATCATGGTGTTGCGAGAATAGATGAATTTTTACGTACTACACATAGATGCAGCGGCGGCCTTAGGGGGTGGCGAACAGGGCAATCGCCCGAGGCCTCGCTCTTGCAGGGGCCTCGCGTCAAGCAAATTTTAAATAAATACAGATTTTTTTAACTACATTTTTTTATATAAAACTTTTGATTTTGATTCTTAATTATTTATTAAAGTTATAATATAACGGTAAATTAAAATAAAGTTAATTAACTAATTCATTCATTCAAATCATATTTGATAAATTCATTTTGTAGTACTTGAATATCGCCCCTCGAAGCCCTCGAAACACTTGAAGATCGGTTTTTTAAACGCATAGCACTCGGGACTAGTATAGTATTATATAGTCTGTGACTCGGGAGTCGGGACATAATGTTCTGCTTGTCTATCGCTCGAGGAATGAAACGTAACAGTCAAACATAACGAATACGACTTACTTTCGCATCACATAGGTAGGTACTTTTCCGTAGGACAAAGGGCCTCGCAAAGACCTGCCGCCCGGAGCCTCGCAATGGGTAAGGCCGCCGCTGCATAGATGTTCATAGAAATACCGCGTTGTAACAACAAAAATGTGAGCAAACAAATATAACACGTCAACGAAATATGCACCAGTTGAGGTTTTAAAATATTTGCTGTTGAAATTACGTTTCGTATTTAATTAAAAAAAAATGTTTAAAACAATGATAATGACGTATGGTCTATTTAATTTATGAGTGTGTCATTTCGCTCACGTTTTCGGTCGTTTCGAAGTATGAAACGTTCCATCTTGATTATTAAGCTATCCAAAACACTGTATTGCTTTTTCGATCTCGTACATGAAATGGCATAATTTAAGGCAGCGATTGCCTCGCAGTTTAAACGAACGGCATGCGTACCCTTAATTACGATTCATACAATAAAAACAATGGCGGCGACGTCGCAGGTGCGAGCGAAACTGACAATGTTGTATAGACTTTAAACGTCGAACTGTTTTGTTTGTGGAGTGCACGTACTTAGAAACCAAAAACAAACTTGCTCGATTTTCGCGTACCTATGTGATGTGACGTAAATGTTGTCTCTACGTAGTTAATAATTGAGAGCCTTTTCACACGTGCCGGGTGGCGAAATATATGGGCATGTAGATAGCTTTCACACGTACCGGTGTAATTTACCTGGCATGCCTATATACTTCGCCACCGGGGACGTGGCGCCGGCTACCCGGCACCCGGCACGTGTGAAAAAGCTCTAACTCTTCGAGGTATTATCAAAGTTCGTGTACTCTTTGCTGTCAAACATGGAACGTTCGGCAGCGGTTTAAGGCGTCTAACGTTCGGCAGCGGTTTAAGGCGTCTGACGCGCGCTAATATCGGTGGCGTTAAAAAATGTCGGACAGCCGTTGACGGATGGACGCGCTAATAAACGTGTTAGTAGTTTACGAAATTGTGAATCTACAAATCGTTTGTTATTTAATTGTAAATAATTAGATGGTGTTTGATTAATTAGTTAGAGGTTTGAAATACATGTTTAAATTATATTGGATGATACCGCGTACCATGTTTCAATGCGTCGCGTCGGCACGAGCACGGTATGAACTATATATAGGATATGGTAAAAAAAGATATATAAATTATTTTTGCTTAAGCTGACATATATGTGTATATCTATCGCTATTCGATTTCGAGGCAAAAAAAAATATTTATGTATAGCGTAAAAATTATGAAAGTTTAAATCGTGTATTTAAAAGAAAATGTAATGTGTAATGGTTAATTTTCGTGACATAGTTAAAATACCTCGTCATCAAAGGGTTAGCAACGTTGAGCTTTTAGAAAAGATATATATATATATTAGCTATATGATAAAATATGTTGCACTTTGCACATATATTATTTGCCGGTTAAAATTGTGAACGAAATTAAGAACACAAATGACGCATGAGTACCTAAAATTATATTTCAGTGGCCGCCATTTTGTTTGGACACAATCACAAAATGGCGTACATCAAAAGAAATAAAGAACTGTAAGATACGATTTTTAACTAGTAGTAGTAATTATTATTTATTGTAATCATTTTACGACAAGTTTCTGTGAAAACATATGAAAAATGATATAGCCATATTATATCTCTAGTAACCCATAGTCAGGTATTTGCCAAATGGGTTAAAAATATTCATTTAATAAGGCTATATTGTTTTCTTGGTTTGTTTACAATTAAACAAGTGGGTACAAGGACTAGGAAGAAATTGGGACCTTACTATATATTATTACCTTCTGATGTATAACAAAAACAGTTTAATATGTGTGTATGTAACACTGTGCAACTCATTTTAGTGATAGATGAGAGAGATTGACATATTTTTCTGGAAACACAGTAACAATAATTTTTTAATAATATCGTACTGAAATCTGCGAACAAAAATGTCAATCCTTCTCCACCTTGTTTAGAATAAGTTAGAGAAATCACAAAATAGCTTCGAGTATATCTAAATTAGATGAGTGTCGCTTCACACATTCAGTATACAAACACGGGAGCTGTTTTTCGATACGTAATACTAGTGTTTAAACAAAAAAAAGTCATTATTTATACAAAGCAAAGCGATGTCAAAGTGTAGGTAAAGCATAAGTACGATTATGCGAATACGTTAACGCTGCTCGAGTGCGTTCTCGGGTATTCTCAGGCGACGCTGTAGGACTAACATACACTTAAGCTGTTGACGTATCAACGAGACGCGATAGCTCTATGTGACATAGAGGTATCACATTTTGGTACGAGATAAAACGTCAAGACGCGATAGCTCTATGTGACATAGAGGTATCACATTTTGGTACGAGATAAAACGTCAACAAAATTTTGTCGCGGTGTGCATGTTAGCCCTGTAGTCGTATATATTTTCTCTACAAACGCCAAAGCGCTTTCAAAAGCAACTAACCTCAATTAATAATATCGAAACAAATAATAGATAGATACAAAAGCAATGACTATCAATGTACCTAACATGGTCTGAAACCACCGACTTAAAGCTCGGTGTACGTATCGGACTACACAGCCTCACAGTTATGATGCAAGAATTTTACCAGTACCACACCACCACCACCACACACCAGTACCACAAATATATTGTTAGTCGATAATATTCTAAAAAACGACAACTGTTTACATATATAAACGTTTTGTTATAAACTCGTGGTCTTTAAAAATTGTACGATTTTGATTAAAGGTGAGCTGAGGTAAAGTTGCTATTGAAAAACAAATGGATTGAATGCACTCGAGGCGGTTATTTTTAGACCGCTTGACTCTGTCTCATTGCTCATGAGACAATATGTATGAAAATAAAAAAAAATGTAACGTAAAGCTATAGCTCTGTAGTTTCGAAAATTATAGAAAACATTTCGATTTTACAGAATACAAAATTACGTCTTCACTACGTTTTTTTTTAAATTTTCGTTAATATTGTCTCATGAGCCATAAGAGGTACTTGACCAGCGTTGACGACTTTGTGTACAGTTAATTCTACACTGTGGCGCTATAGACGCAATGTGACAATGCATATGCTTCGACTGCCTTGTAAACAAGTACATAACATATATTGTCAATATTTTCTATATTACTAAACGTTTATAGAGTAGGTAGCTTTGGGATTCCTGTTTTTTAGCTCACTGTTATTCTAAATGAGATACTGTTAAATAAAAGTTTATAACTATCATCGCTTCGACAGCTTAAAAGCCTTTGGACTGTGGCTTTTAATGAATAATTTTGTGAAATTAATAAAAAAAATATTAAACAGGTGATGTAGTTTTTGTTTTCATCTACTGCAGCTGGACCCAAAATCGGTAGTTGAAATCCAATTTCCTACTTATCAAGATCGGTATATAAAAATTCACTGCCTTTCCAGGTTTTCCAAACAAGATAATTCATCGCAGGTCGATTTTCATTGAAAGCAAATTAAAGCAAAAGTTTTATTTCTCTACATGATATCGTATATATATATATATTAATTTTATACCTGGTATTCGGCTGATCGTAGTCTAAACTAATAGAGCGTATAGAGCTTACTAAGTTAGACAAAAAGTTTCAAATGAGCAGATGACGCAAATTAACGGTTACCGGAAAAAATCAACGGATCTCCTGCTTTAGCACGAACTTCATACGACATTGGAAATTAACCTAACGGAATAAAGAAAACACACATATTTTAGATAATATTTTTCGAAATAATTTTTTTTCGCAAAAAAAAACGTCTGTATCTGACTAAGCTTAAAACTTCGAAATATAACATTCTATACGACATTTCGATCGAACAAACCGAATTATTACGAAATGTAACACCGACGCATATCCGACTTCCAACTAAGGGCACCCTTAACCACTACTTTCGGTTGTCCGATTCTAACAGTTTTAGTCTCAATCGATCCCCCGTCTAATTACCCCGAGCCGTTTTTTTTATTTTTTTCTTATTCGGACCTAGTTCTCGAGATATCGGGCTCTCAAAATGAGAATCGGGGAAAAAAATTGTGATTTTTTTTCGTATTTTGTCGATATTTTTTTTTGTTTTTCAACTTTTTCCAAATTGTCTTTTGCCATCTTGTAGAGCTTGCCGAGCTGCGTCTTTTGACACCACGTTCATCCCGATATCTCGAAAACTCTTCGTGCAATCTGCCTGTCTCACAAAACTCCCGAATGACCCCCTATACTCCAACGAAATGAAAGTCATTTCCAATGACAAAAATATGTTTATAAAGTTGAACTATACTTAAAGTCGAACAGCCCGTATATAATATATCGCGTGTTCAGCTGAATGCAGTCCAAACTTATATAACGTATGGAGCTTACTGAACTAAACGAAAAGTTAAAAAAATAAAATGAAACTTTAAACACGTTTTCCTCGATAACCGTTAGTTTGCTCTATCTGCTCAAAAAAAAAACAATATATTGGACAGAGCCCGACTAAATTCTGTTGTCAGTTTTTGTTACACCGTTCTGGTAGTTATTTTTTGTTATTTTGACAAAAATGCTTTATTTCTTTTGGAATAATCTAAAATGCAATGTAACTGTATGGACGACGACAAACAAAGCTCCAGTAAGGATAGTACACAAGGAGGAAGATCTTTAATCTTCACCATAAACCATGCCACCACCTAGTACGAAAACTGAGAACTGGCCCGGTGAAAACAAGAAACGTTCCGGCAGCGACTCTGATGATAAGAGAAACATGAACAGTAACCGCAACGGGAATGATCAACGTACGCACCGCAACAACTACCGTCCGGAACGCAGCCGTAGACGTTCAGTGCGTTACGGTAGAATTGACAAACACGAGAGACTAATGAGAGAGCTTATGAGAGAGAGTGGGTGGCTCGACACAGACCCATTTAACGCATCGATCTCGAGGATCTTCAAGAGATTCTCGCATATTATTAGGCAAATAAGTCGGTAAATTAACACGTAAAATTAAAGTGCTTAAAAAACTTGCAGAATATTTTATTTACGAAATATATTTTTTTATTTAGATATCGTCCAAGTGCCGTGCTTTTATTTTACGCTCCAGAGGAAGAAGAGAGTACCCGAGAAGTTCTAGTTATAAATAAGTTACAGCTTAATAAATTTGCTGAAATCCGTCAATAAGGCGTGGCCATGGCGTGGCACATTAAAGTCATGCAGCTTTTACAAAATTATTTTTTACCGAAACAGTAGACATTTCTAGGGTCGAAATGTTTCAAAATTCAACGTTGGTGCGTTGAATTTTGAGACACTTCCCAACAGCTCAGGGATCCGAAATATTAATTCGGTGGTGTATGATGGACTCCCTTCTTTCGATAGGCACCAGGAAATCCGAAAATATTAACGGATGGTGGAGAACTGGAGATACGGATGGATTCAAAACCCTCAGCCTCTCCCCATCGAAATCACGCACCCAAGCACTGCACGTACTGCACCTAAGCCTCTCAAATGTATGTATGACGTCAAATTCGTTAGCCGTATGATGTCAGATCTGTACCTAGATTTTCCTACTTTGACAAAAAACGTTTCTCTTTAAAACAATACATAAATTTCCATCTTTCATATTCATTGAAATATCTGGAAACCTATTCTTATGGCCACATCATAGGTATAGGCAAAAGGCAACTAGCGAAGTATTCCTATTAACTTATTTAAACACTAGCGACCCGCCCCGGCTTCGCGCGGGTAGCAAAGCATATAATAATATATGCCGTAGTGTTTTTTCTGTCGTAGTGTCGTATCTGCTTGTTGCGTCGAACATGTTGTCACTAATAAATGATTTTCGCCTATACACGAGCATGCGCACTCGGATACATTCAACGGTCAGGTAGCTTGCAGCTGCTATGTTGGGTCCTGTTCTACCACACGGACTTCGGACGCTCTACTTTCTCTCTCGCACCTATCGGATGGCTAAAACTCTAAAAGTTTTTAGCTAGGCAACAGTGCTTTAAGTATGATTTTTTGCAGGCAAGTCTATATGACTGATTTTGTAATAAAATAATCTAAAATTTGATAAAACTTTCGATAAGTTAGCAGAACGATGGAGTCACCTATATTGACTTACCTGTTCACATCGGCTTGCCAGATAGCTATACACAAAAATGAGTAGGCAAGCCTACTGAGGCATATTCTGTGTGTTAAAAACTAACAGTGAAATAAAACTCATTTGGTTATCAAAAGAATGAAAGTGATGAAAAAAAATCGATTAGTTAATTTAATTAAAAATAGCCATGAGCACTTTCAGATAGGCAAGTAATTATAGGCATATTTGTTTATAAATTATATTTGATAAAAAATATGTCTCATCTGGTTATCAGATCGGTGAAGGTCGATCTCCCACTGGCTCTTAGACTAAAAGATATTAATTTAACGTTATTGTAAACTATGTCGAGTATAAATGCACAAATTAAAAAGTATATGATTATTACCATACTACCTATTAAATAATAATAATAACGTATACATGACAATAACGTCTAGACCCCAAACTAAGCATTAGCTTGTGTTTTGGGTACCAAGCGAAGACACCAAATACGTATAACAACCAAGACCTGATACCAGTATCGATATGCATCATACAAACTGACCCGACCTGGGATTCGAACCCAGACGTCCAGCTTCGTAGGCAGGGTGGCTACCCACTAGGCTAAGGGGTCGCCAATAATGTAGTTTTATTAGATACCCTACTGCTTCCTTAGAATTATTGCACCCCCCACCGCCCATAATACGTGGGTCGGTCTACGGTTATTCTATTTCGCGGGCAATTTTATAGTATCTGTTTCTTCGTCAATTGTTATTCGAAATAGACAATATTTTTTTTTACAGAAAGGTAATTTTGTAAGTACAGTGTTTTTCTGCTTTTCTGATTTGATTATTTTGGCCATTGATTTGATTTGATTTGACCATGGTTTGACTTCAGATGACAATTTATGTTGACCCCCTCTTACAGGAGCTACATATACAAAAGTAAACATATTGTATTTCTTGCTGGGGTAGCGCTGCAAGGACCGTCCTTATTCAGGTTGAAAGGGCACAAAGGTCAGTGTTGAAGGTTATGATGAAAAAGCCTTATAGATATCCTACCACGGCTGTTTACGAGGACAGCGGTGTGCTTAGCGTGAGGCAACTCTCTATACTGAGAACATCGCTGTCTGTCCACAAATCTGTCCTGGCCTCCGATCAATTGGAGGCCATAGTAAAGCGTAGGGTCTTCCGCTTGCTTATTACGGCCGCGAGGTCTTCTTTTGCCCATCGTTTTGGTCAGTTTATAACTCTGTAGGTAGACATTGCAGCCTAAAAGTCAGTGTACGAAGCCAAAAGGATAATTCGTAACTGGCTGGCTACACTAAGTCATGATCGCACCGAAGACGTGTTAAATATTCAATCATGATATACCTATTAGACTACAAGCCCTTGGAAAAAATTAACCTGTGAAATGAACCAATGTGAATAACGCTTAGAAGGCTGTTACTATATCAGAAAATAACTCCGAGCACTATGCCGTCATTTCTGAGCGGTACAGATGAGTACGTGAGTGAATGGAATTTCTCAGATACAAATTACGACTAATTATTAATGTACGGCTTTGTTATAGTTTATAGATGATTAAAAATAAATGTCGAAAAACCTAGTGCCGTACTAAAGTGGTGGTGCCGGAAGTCAGTGATAAGGATAATCTGCTCAGAGATAAGGGTTGCGGCCCTTGGCTTTCGAGCCCTGCGCTGGAAATATGTACAGCGTTTACGGGTAAAGTATCTGTATATGTTTTTTTGACAATTTGCCTGATAAAATGCCAGGAAGTTTGTAAAACTATGGTAATTGTCTACAAATATTCTTTCATTCATCGTTAAGAACTGCATCAATCCTGTTTGTTCCATTTTAATAACATTCAAATATGTTACACAAAATTAAAACAAACATTTACTATTCATTATAAATATTTATTCATAATAATTACATTCGGTATAATTTTCAAATAGTTTTAATTACAAAAAAAAAAAAAAATATCGGCGCCACATCGACCAACAAGCCGTGACCTAACTATACATATTAAAATAAACTATAGGAAATTTCGGTTTGGTGTTCGAAAATGATACAATTTATATCCCCCTATTTAATACAAAATATGAGACCGATTTATACAAATCTAAATATAAAATAACTTTAAAAGACGTAGTCCCCTAGCCTATACGTACTCACAGGCTCGCGAACGCAAAAACTCTAAACAAATATCTACACATGATCCGCACATTACTTATTCATTGAGCGATTTCACTTGGGGGGGGGCCGACTCGTAATTAACCTGAAAAAAAAAGAAAAACTTGAAAAAAAAAATATACACATTCTATGCATACTCTGATCACAATATGTGAGACATCTCACATACGACCATCACCAGACAATACACACTATACCGGGAATTCGTCTGAACGTAGTGCCAACTTATAGAACATGTAGAGCTTACCGAACTAATCAAAAAGCTTTAAGTGAGCAACGCTAACGGTTACGGCGAAAATCATGTTTAAAGCTTCATTTTTTAATCTTTTTGTTGCGGCTTAAAACAGTCCTGAATTCATTCCGAAATCCAAATGCATCTCCAAATTTCTACCTACCCTTGCCACTGGCATCACCTGTCAGTCGTTGTCTCGCCGAGTCCGTGACAACACGAACAAAATACTTATACGCTACTACGAGCGAGCTGAAGGTGCGAAAAAAGAACAAGGTAATCCTTGGTGAGTCCTTTGTTCTATTTGTAGTTTTAGGGCGTACACCTTGTCCCTCTAGAATAGGCTAGGTCAAGGCTCATACAAAAAGGAGTGTCGCTGATATACGTCATCATCGAGAGATCCACATTTTATGAAATACCTATTTTTATTAGATCATTTACTTAATGTTAATCAAGCCGTAAACTTTTTGTTTAGTTTATTAAGCTCTATACGCCCTAAAAGTTTGCACTACGTTCAACCAAACACTATGCAGGTAAGTATATACTACAATTGACATTTAGATTGGAAATGTATTGCAAGACGTTTTGACATTTAGATTGGAAATGTATTGCAAGACGTTGAAAAAGGAAAAAAACTAAATGGTATTTTTCCGCCATTTTTATATTTCATATCCGGCTTTATTTACTTGACATGTATTCCCTGTCGTTGCGGATTGTACCATTTTAACTTAACCAATTTCAAAATAATTGCACGCCTGCGGTAGATTTCGACTTTCGCAACGCTATGATTGTCCTTTTCTAGTCTCGGTTCGATTCCCGTTTAAATTTTTTGTAAGAGTATATGAGCGGTGTCTAATATTAAACAACTCTTGCTTCGCCTTTTGTCATACTCCTATTCTTTGGTCTTGGTAGTCTTTTCGTACCGGTTTACCTGCATGTCAAGGGGTCAATAATAGACAAGATCTTGCTCCACCTATTTCCCATTGTTATAACCCTCCTCCCCCCAATGTTTGATTTTGGTAGCATTTTCGTATCTGTTTACCCTCATGTCAAGAGGTCAATAATTAGACAAGATCTTGCTCCACATTTCCCATACTCCTAAACCCTCCTAATGTTTGATCATAGTAGTATGTTCGTACTTGTGTACCCTCATGTCAAGGGGTCATTAATTAGACAAGATCTTGCTTCACCTATTTCCCATTGTTCTAACCCCCCTCCCCCTCCCCCAATGTTTGATTTTGGTAGCATGTTCGTATCTGTTTACCCTCATGACAAGAGGTCAATAATTAGACAAGATCTTGCTCCACCTATTTCCCATTGTTATAACCCTCCTCCCCCCCAATGTTTGATTTTGGTAGCATGTTCGTATCTGTTTACCCTCATGTCAAGAGGTCAATAATTAGACAAGATCTTGCTCCACATTTCCCATACTCCTAAACCCTCCTAATGTTTGATCATAGTAGTATGTTCGTACTTGTGTACCCTCATGTCAAGGGGTCATTAATTAGCCAATATCTTGCTCCACCTTTCCCATACTCTTAAACTTCCTTTATGTTTAATCATAGTAGTATGTTCGTAATTGTTTACCCTCATGTCAAGAAGTCAATAGTTACACAAGATCTTGTTCCACCTTTCCCATACTACGAAACCCCCCTAATGTTTAATCATACCATGTTCGTACCTGTTTACCCTATATTGCTCACCAAATGAGAACTATAGAGTGTATTACACTCGTAACTTTTCCTTATCACGGATACTCCCTGAGTTTACAGACGGACGGACAGACAGATAAACAAAAAATGTTGTATGCAACTCCTTATAATATTTTTTATCATATCTGTGAAGTTTCATTGAAATCGGTTCAACCATTTCGGAGATCAGCTCGAACATACAGACAGACGGACAGACAGACAAACAAAAAGTAGCCTATATCACTTATGATAATGCCTTCTGCACGTCTGCCAAGTTTCATTGAAATCGGTTCAGCTGTTTCGGAAATTAGCTCAAACAGACAGACAGACAGACAAAAAGTATCCTATGTTACTTCTAATACCTCCAAGAACACATGTGTAAAGTTTCATGATGATCGGTTAAGCAGTTTTTGTGTGAAAGCGTAACAAACAAACTTACATTCGCATTTATAATATTGAAGTAGGGATATACTAACATAGTATTCACTGACTTATCGCGGCGCTACATCCATCCATGCTGCTTAAAGAAGTTTGTTCTGTAACAAGAGTATATAATTAATTTATTTTTGTGTGTGACCCAGCTCGCGTAACAAGAGTTCAATATAATATAAATATCTGTAAACGAAGGCTTTATGTATTACAATCAAAACTATTTTGCTTTAATACATTAACTTCATGTGACATTTCAAATGTTTCAAAAGATACAGGTCTGTGACCATAGATTTAGAGAGGATAGATAACGCAAGTTAATTTATTTGTCGGAGCAATCCTCCAATTAGTTACAACCGTTTCCAAATAAAAAAATAAAATATTCAAATTTACATTGTTAACTATAAAACCGTCCATTAATCAAGTGAGGTTTTTAGGACAGTTTACCTAATTGCTATAGTATGGTCTATGGACAGTATGACGGGTGGTCCCTGATGCGGCGGTAAACAGTAAAGTATTGAACTATGAAAAAATATTCATATTAACAAAATAACGTACCGCACACATTAGGTACTCGTGTATAATACAAATAGAATTTCCCGAAAATAATTACACGTTATTACATGTCGCAATTAGTCCGTACCCCCCCCCCCCCTCCTCCACCCCCCTCCCCCACCCTTCCGAACCAAACCTATCTCCCGTTTAAATCTCACGTGACTATCGAACGTCTCCGAAGTAAGCTGAGCGAAAGGAAATGTTTCGTTTCATCGGTATGTATGTATTGTTGTAAAAAACTACTCAAAATATATTTAAAAAAAAAATAATGTGCCGTATATGGTTTCATACGATTTGATAAAACTTGCATCCTCTATACCTATTCCCCTTACATGAAGTGTAGTAGATAGACGACAAAGTTGGCCACAAGGTTTTTACGTTACGAAACCAAATAGAATTTGCGAATCTTTATGTGACCCCAAAACAACACGTCACGATTTGACCATTTCAAAATTTTTGAACTAAAGTCAGTTTTTTTTCGGAAGAATAGGCAATTTTAAGAAACTAATTTGATTTTTTTTGTTTTAGATCGGTATTTACGTAGTTATATTATTTTGAAAATTCTTATAGTATGACGTCACAGAGTGGGAATATAAGGTCAGCTATTGTCGTTGCATATTCATAAAAATAATGTCACAAAAAAAAACTAATTAATTTCTTAAAATTTCCTATTCTTTCGAAAAAAAATAATAATTACGGACTTTAGTTCATAAATTAAGGAATGGTCAATTACAGTGTTAACTGTCGAGTTAAGGATATTAACGTGACGACACTCGCTAGCGACACAACAGATTTGTACGTTAATTTCAATTCTTCCCGGTACCTTCAGAGGCGCTATCCATACAAATCTTGTACGCTGTCGCTAGCGAGTATCGACACGATAAACCACTTCGAACTCATTGTAGCTGTGCACACTGCATAAGCCACATCGAAAAACGCGGAGCGTTTGCCGTCAGTTCCGCTCTGATTCCCACATAGTCCCAAAAATAAAGTTTTGCTTAAATAAATTGAAACTCTCATTCCACTAGGATCCATGCACCGACGAGGCTGCACCGGTGGATCTACGGATATTCTTTTCGTCGATCCCCAAACGATTTTACTGGATTACGAGGGGAATTTACTTCCGAGATCCCGATCTTTCTAGCTCTACGGACGTAGGTTTGGACGAACTTCTGCGACCTGTTTGTTTACAGATATTCATTTGTTTTTGCGACATTCAATGGTTTTTTTCTTATTCATCGAGATAATTTCTTTGTAATGTTGGGCTGTGCTGGACCTATTAGTGGTAGACCGAAGTAGAATAAGAAATGTATGATTAATTTAGATCCACTTTTATTGCCCTAAAGCGGTTATTAAATATTAAAAATTAAATTGATGAGGGAAAAAATATCCATAGATCCACATGTGGAGCCTTGTCGGTGGATCTTAGTGGAATTAGAGAGGCTTGAAATGCCAAAATCCGTGCCTTGAACTATATACATTGCATTATAGTGAGAAACATAATCTAAACTTGCGTTCATTATAACTAAAACTACAATACCTTGAAAAGTTATTAGGTATATTATATAAACAGACAAAAATAAAACATTGGCTGGGTAATATTCAATAAAAAAAAAACCATCACCTAGCCAAAAATTACATAGAAAATAAATCGCAAAGCATGATTTAAGCAATGATGTTAATTAAAAGCGCTAAAAAAAGAAATAATAATAATATACGACTATTTAATAAGTTACACGCCATTTTGTCCATATTTTTATTTATACTTTAGATAATAACAATTATTGTAATTAATCATAGGTGAAGTATTTAATACGTAACGTAACGTGTATGCTGTCAACAAAACTGGATTTCGCACAGATCAGACTATTGTGACGTCGTGATAGTCGACGTTATAAAGAAGTAAAGCCAAAGTTATAAAGCCGAAGAGCCGTTGTTTAAATTCGGGCGTGTACCAATGAGTTTTTCTGACTTAAGTACATAACTATAACTGACTCCGTGCCTCGGAGAGCACGTTAAGCAATCGATTCCGACTGCTATCAATAGATGGCGGTCGTTACAATCCACCAACTCGCATTGGAGCAGCGTGGTGGATTTATGCGCCAAGCCCCATTACCCTGGAGGGAGGCCTAAGCCCCTCCAGTGGGGTAAAATGGGCTGATGGAATGGAAAAATAGATATTTTACACCCATACACTGAACAAATAGACATGTTCATGCACACACATATTTGTTCTAGGTGGGAATCGAAACCACGACCCTTGGCTCCGCAGTTAGGGTCTCTAACCAATAGCTATTTACAACTGCGACGCTCGACGACGCTATGTTCGGATCGGTCATAAATTTTGGCGCGATCTGCACGAGGCTTTTGCCATTGCGATGCATATGAATGTGCGACATGTATGAAAGCGGCGTGATGATGGAAGGATAGAATTTCGTAAAGCGTGACTCACAGCTTGTCTTTGTCCCGTGGTCCGTCTATAATGTCCGCACTGTTTGTTGAATTCACGTACGTTGCTACGCATGAACATATTAAAACGTTTGGCGCCTATTTTCCTTTATTTATATCACAAGTTTAGTATGAAAAAAAATCAATGTTTGTGGTTAAATCAATATTTTTAATATAAATATAATAGTATAAATAATATATAGTATTAAGGATTGTTACTAATTTTTCATTCATCCTTTGCAAATGTCGATTACTTAATAAACATATGATAATAATAATACCTGGGACATTCCTCACAGCGCCATCTAGTCCCAAAGTGCGCAAGTATTATGCTTGTGTTATGTGGTACTAGACAATTCCTATACATACTTAAATATTATTACTTTTTATGCCTATATACATATATAGATATCTTACATCCGGACACGGAACAAATAGTCATGTTCATGCACACAAATATTTGTCCCAGGCGGAAATCGAACCCGCGACCCTTGCTCCGCAGTTAGGCTCTCTAACCACTCGGCCAATCGGTTATCATATAACTGATAGTTTTTTTTTTACTAAAGTTAATAAAACATGAGTAAAGAGAATGAGATGAGATTAGGGATACATTAGGTGAGTTAATAAGTTATTTATAACTAATTTTATTTTGTTATAAATTTACAACTCCGCAAACGTTATAGTTCAATTAATTATAGATCAGCCGTCGAGAGTTTGCGTTCCTGACGCATGAGATTTATAGCTGTAACATCATATTTGTTGTGAGTTGACATAATAATAAATTAATTTTTAATTTAATTTAGTGTCATTCGTGCATGTAAACGATAATAATATTTTGAAAACGGGAATCGTCCGACGACGGTAAAAATTCACATCAACCATCCGATCACTATGCCGATTACGAACGCGTCAGGAACGCAAACTCTCGACGGCCGATATATAAAAATATCACAGTGACAGGGACTAAATCAATAAAACTAAATAAATAATAACAAGATAACCCTCGGAATGACTTCTTAATCGTCTAGAGTGTTACTGGTTTTATTACACTATGCGTGCTGTAATTTTTATTCAAATATTCACCAAAACATAATTTTACCAGTGACCCTCGAAAGCATTAAGCCCGAAGATTACTTCCAAATTGTCTTTATTTATTTCTGTACTACAATTATTTAAACGTGATTTCATTACATCCTGTATAGCCTCATGTTATCACATCAAAGAGCTGCGAGATACATTTAACGACGAGAGAGGTAGGCGCTAATGGGTGCGGCGCAATCAGTCCGAATTCCATGCAGTCGAGACTACCAAAACGTTTGTTAACGACTAACACAGATTCACACATGGACATGCTATGAATGTAATAATTATAACTAAACAAATAAGACAGATAAATAATAATAAAATAATGTATATATTACAACAACGTTTAGGCCCCAAACTAAGCATTGGCTTATGTTTTGGGTATCAAGCGATGACACCACATACATATAACAACCAAGACCCGGTACCAGTATCAATATTCATCATATAAATACCGACCTGATCTGGGATTCGAACCCGGGACCTCCAGCTTCGTAGGCAAGGTCGCTACCCACTAGGCTAAGCGGTCGGCAAATAATAAAACAACTGACAATTCTGACAGTTATAATAACGACATAACAATAAAATCTAATCATATATAACGTGCAATCGAATTATCCAAAAAGTTTATATTATTTTATATACATCCTAATTAAACAATATTTTTTTTATAAACTAGGTGTTAGTTTATTCGAACAAGATGTATTTTATCGTGTTTGACGTTAGGCTAATCTCAGATGGCGCTGCGTACGCTTGTACTTGATGACATCATTTTGACTGTACGCGTTAATTGTAAACAAAGCCACAAAACATATATTGTGTGTTTACATGCTAAAATGAATGCAAAAACGTATGTTACATGGAGTTTAGATAAACTAAACATTGAATTAAAGAGATGGGGTGCATCAGTTAAAAGACAAAAAAACCAGAAATTGTCAAATGGCATGTTTGATATAATAATCTCTAGGCTAATTTCTCTAACCAAGTTCATCAATAACTAACATAGTTTATTATTTTTGAATTGTGTTCATGTATTTACAGCTATTTCAGTACAAGCGTACGCAGCGCCACTTTGACTTTTGTTTTCCCTATTGTACCGAAATCTGTGAGCATTCATTAATTAAAAAATGGATTCAATTAATAATGCAGAAGAAAACAGTTTCTACTTTCTAGTCAAGTTACCGACTGTTTCATACATATTTACATATTTTTAAATTTGTTTAAATTATTAATTTCTTTCTAGAAATAAAAACTCACCACTGGTTATAACTCCGCCGTAGCTATTGCTTGTGAAATTTGGTTCCTGTGAATCCTGAAAAATCATTACAAAGGTGTTAATACAAGAGGTGTTATGCCAGAAAGTTGGGTAAAAAGAAATGACAACTAAATTAATTTGATAGGCGTCTAGCACGATCGAACCTTCGGATATGAGAAAAAGACGCGTTTGACGTCAGTGGATAATGAAAATTACTCTATTTCTAGTAATTTAAATTAAGGGCTGATAATTATTTAATTTAGTTATTAAAATAATAACATGATGTCGACTAACCTAACCTAACCAGCCAGCCAGATAATAGAAAAAAAGGCAATTCTTTTACTTTGTTTATAAACGGCCAGCACAATTAAATTATATGTAGCATTCATTTCATTATACATGTATCTACATGGATGAAAGGGTTAAGCGATTATTTTAGAAATCACCGATTTGTAGATTAGTGTTAGAAGAAAATTTACACAGTATTTACTTATTACTAATGCTGTTTTATTTTTCTGTCTTGCTTTTATTTAAGATACTATGTTATGTTATTCAGAAGATATTGATCCTTATGATAGATCCTATCGTTCGCGGCTATAACAGTACAGGTTGTTATTTTTTAATATTGCACATGTTCAATTCCCAGCTCAAGTGGGTCATTTATCAAAAATCTTTGAATGCAGTTTTGTTCAGTTAAATTTGCCATCATCAATAATTAGGGTGATTTAACCAACTTGGGATATTGGTTTGCCTGAAATGTTGACTTGCCACTATACATCTAAAATGAACATTTTGTTTTAAATACTATTTATGTTGTTAATACTATCAAGATCTTTTTTATGTACTAAATTGGTAATTTTTACAAATGTGTTTGTGCTTTGCAAATAATTACTATTTTATAATAATTATTATAGTATAAATAAAAAAAAAAACAATCAAATTAAGTAAAAATATTGAATACAAATTATTGGGTAGAAAATTGCTATGTGCGTTTAGTATTTCGGATAACTGGTACTAATTTTAATTATATAATAATAACAATAATTTATACATCTCAACAACGCCTAGGCCCCAAGCATTAGCTTGTATTTTGGGTTCTAAGCGAAGACACCACATACATATAACAACCAAGACCCGGTACCAGTATCAATATTCATCATATAAATACTGACCCGTCCTGGGATTCAAACCTGGGACCTAAAGCTTCGCAGGCAGGGTTGCTGCCCACTAGGCTAAGCGGTCGTCAAATAGGTTTCCGTCAAATAACAAATTATGTTATGTTAGTACGTCAATATGAAGAACATAGTTGGCTTGTGAGAGGCTGTTAAAACTTTGTTGGATAAGTATTTGGCGGTTGGCTAAACTTGGAAACAGTTTTTGTCAGTATCGGGTTTCCTGCCAGATTGGATTTAATAAGGCTCGAAAAAGTTTATAAGTTTTGAGGCAAAGTGTATAACTAAACACTTTCAGAAATTATATGTTTGCCTTTAAATATATTTAAACTTTTAAAAAAAAGTCACAACTAATAAAGGGCTATTACACAATAGGTGAATCATTTAAGTGACCAAAACGTTTAGATGTTATTTTAAAAATGTACCTTTCTTTGACAGTGACTCAAAAAGAGTAATTATTGAGTTTCTTGCCGGTTCTTCTCGGTAGAATCGACTTTTCGAACTTGTGACAGCATCTGATGATTCGAAAGTGCTTGTATAGGCCTGACTGAATAAAAATGTTTTGATTTGATTCATTAATAAAAAGCTTAGCTCACCTGCATCTCTCGTATGTTTCGCATCACTTTATCAATGTCCGCTTCAGATTCATCCACGTCGATCTTTTCGCCGGACGGCAGCTGTCTCACTTCCGTATTGCTCCTATGACCCCTGTCACCCATCACAACCTTCACCCGTTCTTTTGACGAGTGTTTGTGATGCTGTTTATAGTTACTACCATCACTCCTACCCGATTTGTGTGAAGGCACTGAGTCTTTCTTTGTATCACTAAAATTTTTCACAACAGTGGACTTCGGATGTTCTCTGTTCACAATACTAGGTTTAGGGTCAGATTTCGGTTCTGCGACTTTGTTCTGCTTGACTTCGGGTCGTGCGCGGGTGGTCACGTCTTCGATTAGTTCTACGTCGCTACTGCTGTCGTCCACTGCGTAAGATTCCTGGGGGACATCACTTAAAGGATCCAGGTCCGAAATAATCACGATATCCTTTTTCGCCTTCCTAGTGTCCGGCGGTCGTTTATCAGGTTTAGCGAAGGTCGGGGAATGATGTACAGGAACTAAAGCCGGCCGGGGAATGTTGTTTTCCGCGACGCGCATTGTTTCTATTTGCTTCTGGGTGATCTCATCCTTGTTGAGGTTGGGACTGGGTGTATCTTTTCTGCGTTCCTTGGGTTGTGAAGTGTCTACGTAAAGGGGAGAGTCGCTTCTCTTATCGTCGGTTTTAACTTGTGATGGTTTATCGTGTTTCATTCTTTGTTTTTCTTTTTCTTTCTTGGCTGCTATCTCGTTGGCTTCTTTGTGTAAAGTTGCCGGAGACTTGACTCTAATAAGCGGTTCTTTCTGCTTGCTTTCTGTGATGATTGTGACACTGTTGTTAACTTTGGTCGGCTGTCTAGAATCCGTTTTATGGTTGGTCAGCACTGGAGTGATTGTGATACTGCCTATACTGTTAGGCGGCATGTATTTGTCATCCACTTTTATTGATGCAGTCTTTTCGGCTGTTCTGCTGTTTATTTCTTTGTGTGGTTTATCTTTATCCCCCGGTTTGTCTAACAAATCCTTGCTATTTGTTATTACAGAGTTGTATACATTAGGGAATTGAGATTCTTGTTTGGAAGCACTAGGATTTTTGGCGGCTGGATTCACACTAGAGGTCAAATTTTGCTGAATATGTTTTTCTGTTATGTCTGTTAAGCCCTTGACGCTGGTGGTGACAGTGAGCGAACTGGGGAACTGAATGGGTTCCGTGAAAGTGTGCTGTGACGGTTGCAGAGGAGTTTGAATTGGTGGTGGTGCGGGCACCATCATGTGTTTCTTTATCTCGCTTGGTTTCACGTTGGCGAACACTTCTCTGCTTATACTGGAACAAAAGAGTTTACTTTACATTATGCATTAAAAGTTGCTTTGATTTGTAGTACATTTTAAGAAGTTTGTTATAATTATTAAAACTTTAAATTAAAAAAAATAATGCACAAAAATTTACTAATATTTAGGAAAAGCTCAACATGAACATTCTGTGGACCTTGAGTTCCTTAACTATTTAAAAGTAATTATCAATGTTGAACATAACAAGTGGAAAACAATCATATGATCTTAAAAATTTTGCATGACAGCTATTAATTCCTTATCCATTCAAAATTGTCTGAGTTGATGCAAATGGTATGTCGTATGTACATAGCTACAAACCAAAGGATACAAAATATCTGTTATTATAACGAATCCAACTAGAAGATTACCCACATATCCGGGTCGCTCTTAAATAACACTAGACTATGCTATGTGGTACCTCGCCTGCCTGAGCAGTGTAGGCATTCTGACAAATCCTTCCGGGAAGAGAGGCAACACTTTTCGCACTAGTAGTAACGCAGCACTAGCTTCGTCAGCCGACAGCCTAGTCAGTCTTATTAACAGCGAGCGAGTGCGTTGACACCAAGGGAAACGTCGTTTGGGCAGCCTTTTCTCCAGGCGAGGCACGCCGTCGCTTGCGCTAGCTATCATTAATTTCTTCCTGTAATAAAAAAGGTGATCCATGTTACATGTCCATGATCTATGTTGAGTGGAGGCCTAAGCCCCTGCAGTGGCGTATAAAAAGGGTTGATGTAATGGAAATGTTACATGTCTAAAATGAAACATGTGTGACATGATACATTGGTCGCGAAATTGTGTCATTATGGTGATAAAGACAGTGCGCTTGACCTTCTGTGACCTTATGTAACATAGTTCAAAGGGTTGATGTGAGCGGAGATTTATTTATTTATTCAAAGTAAGAGATCACCTGGATCTGCGATATCGATGGGCGTCCCACGGGTAACCTAACCTAATCATGTCAGCCGCCTTAATAAAATCACAAAATCTTTTCAAGGGCAAAGTATACGCTTTTACAATAAGATCCCAGTTGACATTCAAGATCTACCCCTTAACAAGTTTCATGAGGGTTTGATTTTTACAGTTTCATAACGGAACCCTAAAAACGCCGACGGCCGTATTACATAACGGTTGCCTTGCGATCGCTGTTTCCATAATTTTCTTTTATTAGCCAATTAAAGCAACCTTAATTTCTAAACATTCATACCAGACAATCACGTCTCGCGATTCATGAAACGTGAGCAGTTTTATTGATATTATGCTAAAAAGTAGGATCTTAGCAAATATCCTGAAAATACCTATGATGATTATGGAACACTTCACGAGTTTCCAATTAACCAGACTTTTGGTATCGTCCAAGAATTTTTGCTAAGATCTCCTTTTGATAGTTATTCCATGACACATGCAAAACTAAGATCATCATACTTCTCTTCTTGTACTCTCTCGCACTCCGCTTTGTAGTTCTGGATCATGGATGGTTTTCGCTCTTCGATCAATGATTTCAACCTGTACAAACAAATATTTAGATTTGACGTTTGTTTTTATAACACAAAGTATTGATAGTACTTCTGAATGTGAATGAGTTGGTCTTATGTCAGACTGTGCCGAACCAGTGCCTATAGTAAAGACGTGCTATGTGCGTAGGCGAGCCGACAAATAGATTCTACACTTGCAAAAAATATCGATCATAGCTGCTTGTAGGTATTTGGAAGTTTTATTTTAGGAATTAAACTTTTGGTCACAATTGGCGTAATGCTTACTTCAAAATAAAGTACTGTCTTTAAAGGGTTTATAGCCGGACATAATGACGACTTTAAATTGTCGGACGTACAAAAATTGCTACAAGAGACCATTATTTCTATGACAAAGAACATGTGCTAGAAATGTGTCTAATACATAATTAAAGAGTAAACAAAGAATGGATTAGTGAACTGTGCAATAGACAAAACTATTGATAAATTTCTTATTAATGACACCAGATAATGAATATCCCTCAAATATATAGTTTACTTGAAATGACTAGTAATATTAAGTAAGTAGTAATAGTAAGTATTGATGTACGCAATACTGGGGGGGCTTCCGCCCCCAAACGCCCCAAACGCCCCCCCAAAGAAAAACTAAGTCTAGAAATGCAAATTATTGTACAATTGTTTTTTGCTAATTTAATAACTAACATATAGTTACATGATGTAATGGTCGACAATGTGTTTTCACCTCGATACCGGGTAGTGGGTTTAAAGGAAATCTACGAACGGTTTTCACCCTATACAACATTCTATGGGGTGAATACTGAACTGTTTAAAACTTTAACCGGTATCTGAGCCTTGCTGGTAACCAAACCCACAATCAACCATCTAATTGATATTAACCTGGTAAAACCCCAAACACACAGGAATAATACACTATTAAGAATAATCATTACGACTCGCCTGCCGATCGTCTCCTCGATCTTGGTATTTCTCTCTTCTGGAGTGAGCTTGCCAATGTCTATCGGGTCCAAGTCTTCATCGCGTTTTCGACTTTTTTCTGGAGCGTTACTCGACGTTGCCAGTTTGGTTGCTGTCGTGGAGTTGGACGGGATCGTGGTGGCGACTGTGAGTGTTGATTCTGTTAATGTCAACATTATTAAATTTATCTAAAAAAGAAATGAATTTATATGTGAATAGAATTTGAAATAGTAATTTTTTGGTATATCTGTTTGTACTTTCTCTTGTAGCAACAGACATCAGCCAATAGCAGTACAGATCACTAAAGTCCATTGCTCTACTAACTAAACGTAAGCAAGGGGACACATGCTAAAGGGGAATGAGATTTCGTTTGCGCATCTCGCAATTTAAATTGTCAGCACACAGGCTGTTTCTTATTGCAGCTGAAATAGCTCAACGTGCAAACAAAACAATATGTCATAACTTACGGATCAGTTCCGTGCCACTTGTTGAAGCGTGCAGCGCTTTAGCTCTTTGCATCAATTTCGCTCGCTGTGTGTCGAGCGTGCGTGCAGCACGCGCCCAAGCTGCTCGTGACATGGACGCGTCCGCGCTACACGATTGAAGGGCGCGCTCTAGCCTGAAAGAAATTTTATCGAATAAATAAATCACAGGTCACCGGAAGACATGCGAACGAGCGTTTCTGTACTGGATATGCTGTATTCAAACAATGAGTGTATCATGTACTTATGCATACTGTTACGGACGCCACAAGTCCAACGCGCACGTGGTCTGCACGCATGTGACCTCTGTCGCAAAATTGTACAAAAAAGTAAGGCTGCGAAAAAATAAGAGACGGAGGCGGCCCGCTCCGCGGCCGGGCGGGCCGCTTCTTTCCGGTGCCGACAATGCCCCACAAATACTTTAGATTGCGATAGAGCAAAATCCAAACGGTAAATAAAGCGCCCGTCTTGCCCGTGACTAGTTTTAGCTCTAGGGTATTTTTGACTATACAGAAGCCAATAAAAATTCAAAAAAATAAATCGGCGTGACTAAATTAAAACTGTCCAAACCTTTGATAAAATTGAGGCAACTATTACGTTTACGCTTTTTACGGTTTAATAATTAGGATGTTCATAGACATTTCGACATTTTGGACCAATACAACCTAGTCCTACATCAAATAATAGATAAAAAAAATCCCAAGATTTAAATGCGTCACGACGTTGTATTTACCCTAGAGTGTTTGTATGGGGCGATCTACGAACCCTCCACTCTTAACACTACCTCCTAGATCCCCGAGACACGAACGCAAGCGGTAAGGTAATAATGATCCAAGCGTTCACTCAGTGAATGTAGTAGATTATTGTACTTTAAATTGTACTTCCAGACTGTTGGGGGATTAATTGAATATTAGGTGATAATTTAAATACATCTTCTTGCTATTAGTTTCATTTTGAGACACACATTTTCACAAAGCAATCTTATACAAAAATTCAATCATCTTTAGTCAATCAATCTAATCACTCACCATAGAGTTAGGGTACACAATAGATAGATGACCATAGACTTCAAATTACATACTTAACACAGACAACCTCTAGATGGACAGATAAGAAAATTACGAGAAAAATATTAGATAGTTCATGATGTAAAAACAGATTAAATTAAAATACATAAATAAAGTGCCTATTTGAATATTTCATTCCACAGCCAAATTGCTTGCAAAGTGAAAGATATACTTAAAAATTATTAAGAAGCACCTTGGCATCTCGAGTCATAATTTCTCGGACAATCTCAGACGTCATGAATGTGTGTTGTGATGGAGCTTAAAACATAAGCTTATCAAGTTGGCACTCAGTGAGATCAGGATAACCAACATTAGCATAGTCGAGTATACAAAGCAGCAGGGATTGGACAAGCGCAGTTTTGATGATAGTTGGAAGGAAATTGCGCTCTCTTCAGAAGCCGCACCGAAGCAAAGATCTTACGACATAGCTCTTGAAGGTGTGGATCCCAATAGAGATTTTGTCTATATTTATTCCCAGATTTTTGACTGAGTTACTTATGGGTATAGAGACACCATCCAGCACAAGTAGAGAAACAAACGACCAGTCAATTCTCGAGCTAGTTTAGAACAGCCAATAACAATGGATTGGGTCTTCGTGGGGTTCATCTTCAATTAATTTGCCAAACTCCACTCTAATATTTGTACTTAATCCAAATTATTTTTTTCCAACAACTACTGATAGGGTTCTTTAAAGAAGTTTGAGAGTAGATTTGCAAATCATCTGCATACAAGTAGTAAGACGACAGAAGTTGATTTGAAATAAAATTCATGAATATTACGAACTATAGACAAGAGAGAACGCCATCCTGAGGTACGCCGGCAGTAATGCTACACCGTGAGCATGCATTTTAATATTTCAAATAATATATTCAACATAAAAATAAAAACATCTCAGACCATAGAAGGCGTACTTTCAGAGGTTGCCTCTACACTCTACGGGATCTGTGAAAAGCTACTTATCAACTCGTAGAATAATAATAATAATAATAATAATGGCGTATACATTACAACATCGTCTAGGCCCCAAACTAAGCATTAGCTTGTGTTTTGGGTACCAAGCATAGACACCACATACATATAACAACCAAGACCCGGTACCAGTATGAATATTCATCATATAAATACTGACCCGACCTGGGATTCGAACCCGGAACCTCCAACTTCGTAGACAGGGTCGCTACCCACTAGGCTAAGCGGTCATCGAATATCTACAGTATTAAGTATGCGGGCACGAAACCGACGACGGCCGAGCGATAGAGGCGCGGGGCGGCAGTGATATGGTAGCAATGTATACAACAACGTAGCACACTAAAACAACGGGCACAAAATGGGCGAGAGCGGAGCGGGGCAACCGGACGATGCACGGGCGGCGCAGGGCTACGGTGGCGCGGAAGCGAAGGGAACAAATTAGTTTAATTTCGTCGGTTGCGCGATTATAGTGTTGTAATGAATATAACTTTAAAGTAATGGAAATTGATAATGAAGAACTTATTTCGTGTATTTTATCAAAAGCTGCTATAGGGGGCAGTAAAACCTAAAACCATACACCATAAAAAACAAGAAGGTTAAATAAGTCTTGTGAAGAAATATCAATGTGATCGCTTTTTGTGTCCACGCGAGATACCGCTGGTTTTCCGCCTCGCGGCCACAGTCGCTCGGTCGTCGTCAGTCTCGTGGCCGCAACCTCAGTAATACTAACTTGAGTATACAAGGATCGTTCTGCGTTTCGGTGACGGTCGTCCCCGCTTGTCGTACAGCAGTGGCGAGTTCTTCCAGCGCCAGAGCCACACCCGCCGGCAGCGCAAACTCTAACGGTTTGTCCGAAATATCCCTGGAAGCGTATTCATATTAATATTGTCATTTAAACATCTCTCGACTCTTAGAATAATTATAATACTATTGGCATAGCACAAAATTCCACGTATTGTGTTTGTGGCTATAGTTCGTTCCTATTTGTGGATTTTTTTTTTACTGTATCTGTTACACTAAGTATTACATTAATTTCATACAATACATGTGTGTTGACAATGCTTATGTGGATCCTGAGGAACCATTTATGAACTAGGACTAAGGTACTAGGACCAAGTGTCTATAATATCTATACAGTAATATAAATTTTTGAGTATGGGTTTTGAGAGGGATTTTAAAGTATTTTTTTCAAATGTTTGTTCTGATTCTAGGAATGACATAGGCTATGTCTTAAAGTTGTAGGCCACCAGAGGGCGCTGTAGTAAACGGCTGAGTTATATCTTGCTGTTTTTGGTATTAAATAGGTGTAATTATCTTAGAACAAGTTTTTAGATAAATTTCACGGTAACGGACCACCAACAGGTGCTGCAGTAAATATGTTTTTTTCTTATAAACCGTGGAGGTTATTTGTATTATATAGGTTTTGCTTTACAACATGTACCATACCATCAGCCTATTAAAGCCCCACTGCAGGGGCTTAGGCCTCCCCTAGGGATGAGGGGGCTTGGAGCTTAATCCACCACACTGCTCTACATTTACACATTACATTTTTAAATTACAGGATTAAAATTAAAAACTATTTGAAACTTTTTTCAATATTCCTTATGATTCTAGAAGTAGCATAACCAAAAGTTTTTTTTAAAATCTTTATTGTAATTACATTTATATTTTGTATCTCATTGTAAATGAATATAATGTTTCATAAGAAATAAAATTCTTTAAACTTAACTTTTACGACTATAGGCCGCCAGGAAACAGTGTAATAGATATGTTTCTCCATATCGATATTATGAACACTTTCTCATCACTAATTCAAATTCAGAATGTTCGGTAGGTACAAAGCAAATTACGAACAATTTAATTTTTGCAGTTTTCTGAGTGCTAAAGAACTAAATATTTGTGAGTAAGAGTTGCGTGAGCACAAAAAGAAAGAAAATGTCGTAGTGACCATTGTTACACATATACGAATTTCACCAAATACAATACCTTGAACTGTCAGACGTGATGGCATTTTCAGAACTCGGCGCGGGTTTAGAGGCGAGAGAGTCCGATTGCGATGTCCGCGAATCGCCGCTTTCCACTTCCATGTGTGCATTGTCTGGAGGAACAGTATAATATGAATGTTCAATCCAAAAAAGTTCACTTCCCCCACTACCCAATTAGCACATAGAGTTTAGAAACACTAAGAATTGGCCAATGGCTGTGCATACAGATCATCTAGTGTACATTTCAAGTTACTAAATATATTGATTGACATGTTGTTATGATGTATACTTTATTATTATTATTACTTACCTCAACTTCAATAACACATAATTTTGTAATAAATTGTATAAAGAATAATTTTCTAACAGATAAAGTTTAAGCAACCCATATTAGGTCTAGAAAAGTAGAAAGCTTATAGAGGTCAACTTCATTGTAATTTTTGTTACAATACAGAAAAACTTCCATATCTAATGTTCTTAGAATGATTATTGATTTATCAATGCAACTAACTACTTATCAATTAATCTTACCATCTGAGGTTTGTTTCCCTGAAGTGGCCGCCGACGAATCAGTTCTGCGAATCCTTTTCGCTTTCTTCTTTTCAGACTTTTGTTTTTTCTGCAAATATACATACATGTTGCAAATGTTTCTTTCATTTTTATTAATAATAAGTAGTCTGAAAAAAATCCGCCGTTATTGGTAATACATTTTTTATTTCTGACATGACAAGTTTAGAATGTTATTTGAAATATATATTATACATCGACGCTGAAATATATGGTGCGCCCCAGTATTTGCAACGCGGCTAAGAGCATTCAAAATGTATTCGTAGAAGTATTTGGTCTAGAAGCCACAATAAAAATGTGCTCGGCTCATGTCAAAAAAATCATTCATAACATTGTAAAGAGACTGGTATATGTAAGAAAGTAAATTCTTGAAGACGTTTTCATGTTACATTTTGCAACATCACAAGAAATCTTCAACGCAGCTTTAACGGCTTTTGGAATAAAAAACGAAGAGCAAAGAGACTTCGTAAATTAATAAAAAAAAGAGTGGGTATCATCACCTCAAAACCCGAATTGGTATCTAGGTTCTGTGCAAGGTTCTTCCACTGCAAATGATGCGCTCGAGTCTTTTAACAAAAATATTAAGGACATTAACAATTTAAGGAAACGTTTTCCATTATCCAAAACGCGGAAGTCCTACTAAAGCCAGGCTCGCTTTAATTGTTCAGTAAAAAATATGTAACTGTTTGCTGAAATGTGTACATTTATACTGTGTATAGGGTTTATTGTCTATGTTAATTTGATTGACTGTGACATAAAAAAGATTCATGTTCTGTGATTCAAGATGAAAGTACATTATTGAATAAATGTGTTGTAGCAAGTTAAATAAATAATATTATAAACAGTATATAAAAATAGTCATTTATTAACATATCTTAACACGGTAGCAGAGCGTGGTTATAGTAAAATGTTGATCAGTACTAAAAGTCAAGTGTAAAAGTTACAACATAGTTGGTGAAATTACTGCGTAGCATACGTAGTTACAACAAAATGGCGTTCTCTGTTAAAAGTGACATCGCGATACCAATATTCGATGGATCCGATTATTCATACATACATACATATACTCACGCCTGCTTCCCATTGGGGTAGGCAAAGACTACAGATTTCCACTTAGTGCGATCCTGGCATACTTCTTTCGCTTCATCAACACTCATCACTCTTCTCATACACGCTCTCCGGACACTCCGAATACTCTGAACTTGACCCTTTTCTAGTAAGGTCCCTAATCTGGTTCCAGTAAGTTCGTCTAGGGCGACCCATTCCGACCCTACCATTCACCTCCGCACAGTAAATTTCTTTCGTCAGTCTTCTTTCATCCATCCTCTCCAAATGACCAAACCATCGCAGCATTCCTTTTTCAATTTTTGTCACTACATCTTCTTCCATATCACACCGTTCTCTTATCACACTGTTCCTTATTCTGTCTCTCAAACTAACCCCGCATCTCAGATCAGACAATTTACGAGATGTGGCATGGAGGCGTGGCGCGCGTGTCTAGAGTTAGCCCGACACGGGCATACTTTCGTGTGCCCGGGCACGTCTCGGCTCATTTGGCGGCCGTCTGTTGACAGGGTAGTTGTTCGTAACGTTTTTTATTAAAATGCCTACTTGTGCTATAGTGTTATGCAAAAATCGAAGTGAAAACCAAAACTACACACAAGATGGCATCAGTTTCCATCGGTAAGTACAAAAGAAAGCTTTAAAATGTATTTTATAAGACTTTGTAAGTATTCAATCTCTTGAGGCGTCGCGAGGAGCGCATGGCGGAGCTAGTGTTGTAACGTCGATTCCAGCATGTCGATATTTTTAGTCAATAATGATAGTACTTTTCAGATGCTTTGCTTCAATTTATATAGTAATTAAAAAAAATATATATTAATCATCAAAATTCAATATTCCGAAACGGACGCGTTTACAACAATTTTGTCATATATTGTTATTCTTTTTTATGTTCATTCATTCTACAAAAGTTTGATGATGGGCTATGAACAAGATCATTTTTTGCATAGCCCTTCAACAGAATTTTAGAAGAACCGATACTTGATAACTTTTTTTATATTATTTATCCTTTTCAGACTTCCTAATGATGCTACAATAAAGGAGCAGTGGATAAATGCCACTGGTAGAGGACCTAACTGGTTTCCTCCAAAGAGAAGCACAATTTGCTCGGTTCACTTTGATGAAGTGTTTTCAACCGGGTAAAAAGATACGAAAGCTCTTTCCGTGGAGTGTTCCAACTTTAAAGATACGAATTGCTTTAGGACCGGTATGTATAAACTTACTTTAAAGTCTATAATTTCCTGTTTTCTACTATTCTCGAAAATTCATTACCTATCTTCTCATTCAATTACAGACTTCACCGAAACTTTCGACATCTAAAGTGTCTCCCGCGAGTCCGGTATCGACAGATTACGATTCTAAAATTGATAACTCTCCTCGCAAAGGTAAGCTTCGTCTCTGGCTGAATAAACGTGAAAGTTTAATTAAATAACAAAGAAAAAAAATCAAATCTCTTCAACAAAGAAATGTTCGCTACCGCAAGAAAATCGCTGAATTAAAGGACATTTTAAAGGAGCTCGAAGAGAAGAACCTTGTTAACCCAGACCAAGTCAATCATTTAGAAAATATTGGAGTGAGTGACCTTATAAAACGGTACGAGAAAAGACTTGTATCAAGCCATATCATAAAGCAAAAATACTCTCCTGAACTAAGAACCTTTGCATTAACCTTACATTTCTATTCGCCGAAAGGTTATTAATATGTAAGGCAAAAATTTCAAACATGTCTACCTCACGTACGAACCATTAAAAAATGGTACCAATCAGTTGATGCCCAGCCAGGATTTACACAGGAATCCCTAAGAGCCTTAAAGGAGAAGGCTAAAAACACGAATTATTAATTGCTTTGCAATTTAGTTGTCGATGAAATGGCCATTAGACAACGAGTGGAATGGGACGGTACTAAAATGCATGGTTGTGTAGACCTTGTGTCTAACACTGCACAAGAAGGTGATTTTTTGCCGGTAGCCAAAGAAGCCCTTGTATTTTTGGTTACAGCTATAAACGCTCCATGGAAAATACCACTTGGCTACTTTTTAGTAGATGGAGTGACCAGGGAACAGCGATCAAATTTAGTGAAACAATGTCTAGAGTTACTTAAAGAGACAGGCATTATCATTACATCGTTAACTTTCGACGGGTCTGCGCCAAATATAACCATGGCCAAATGTCTAGGGTGTTCTTTTCAATTGGACAATATGAAAACCAGTTTTAAGCATCCCATATCTAACCGCAACGTTTACATTTTTCCGGATCCATGCCATATGCTAAAATTACTAAGAAATGCATGGGCTGCATATGGTACTTTTATGGATGACTCCAACGAACCAATTAAATGGTCTATCTTGGAAAGTCTTAAAGTTATACAAGAGAAAGAACATTTTCATCTCGCTAATAAATTAAGACGCATTCACATTTTATTTAAAAACCAATCAATGAAAGTACGCTTAGCGTCACAACTACTTAGTAATAGTGTCGCAAATGCTCTCACGATGTGCAAACAATTGACGACATCGGGTTTTGAAAATGTAGATGCTACTGTTACATTTTTAAAAGTAATTAATAATTTATTTGATATTCTAAACTCGAGGCACACAGCACAAAATCACTATAAAAAACCTTTATGTCAATTTAATAAAAACCATATTTTTGAAGTACTCGATAATGCAGAGTTATTCTAAAAATCTTTAAAGTTACCAAATGGAACAAAACTAGTCGATTCTAGACGAAAAACTGGTTTTTTAGGATTCATATACTGCATTAAGAGCTTAAAAAGTATGTATGTTCAACTTGTTGAAAAAGAACAAAAATTACTTTACATTCCGGCTTACAAGCTAAGTCAAGACCACTTAGAGTTGATGTTTGGACATATACGAGTTCATGGAGGCTGTAATAACAACCCCACAGCTCGTCAATTTCAGGCTATTTATAAAAAACTTTTAACAAAAGTAGAACTTCGCGATATCGATGCAGGAAATTACACTGCATTAGAAAAAGTGTCGCTTTTAACATGTTCTTCGGCTGTTGAAAATATAAACCATTCTATTCAATTACGGAACGCTGAAGAAAAAAACACTGACGGTGATTTGGAATTATTATATGAACAAGCATTGTTTGACGAAGAAGTTGATTTGCTCGTTCAAGACTTGTCGGCATTTACTTGTCAAGGCGTCGCATATGTCGCTGGTTTTATAGTTCATTCTCTACTTAAAACATTGAAATGCGATACATGCATTGGTGCATTACTAGCACATAATATAACGGATAATAAATATCAGTTCATAAATTTGAAAGCCGTCGGTCGCCTTATGTATCCTAGTGATGACGTATTGATAATTTGCAAGCGAATGGAAGTAGTAATTAAATCATTTCTACTACACGACAACAAAATCGCTGTCACAAAAAAGGATATTAAACAATAGAGCTTGTAGCAAAGGCATTACCACATTTCATTGAAATTGGTGTCTCTAAAGATATAGATTTTCATCAGTATGAACAGTCCCCTTTGGACAATCATTTAATTTTACTTACAAAAGCAGTGATGGAAAAATATATTAATATTCGAATTCATTATTTAACAAAGAACGCTACACCTAAACTTTCAAAACGACAAGTCTTGAACAAATATTTACTCTTTACTGGGCAGTAATAGTATGTTGGAGTTATTTCGTTTCATCTATAGAATTTAGCCTACGAGAGAATGAGATTTTTTTAATTATTTTATTATTGTCTTTTTTACTTATTTAGTACACATGTTTTTTTAAATATTAAACTGATTATGTGCCTAAGCGTTGTATAAGTGACTCTTTTTTATTAAACAGTTTCATTTTCCTGTTTGAGTTTTATTTTTTTAATAAGACTGTAATTTTATTCTTAACACTAGGTAGTAATTAAATAAGAATAAAGTTGAGACATACTGTGTTTCATATTTAAATATTCTCACAACATAATAAATATGACCTAATGTCGACATATCGATAGTGTTTTTTCCCTACACAACGAGATATAATTTGTATTACCGGTTGTATTACTTACAGTGTAGGCCGCGACCGAAACGTCGGTAAGTGCAGCTAAATCGGCGGCGCTTACGCGTTTCCGTCATGTTGTTTTAACCAATTATAGCTCGCGTTCAGAGGGAGAGGTGGAGGTTCCATACTGAACAATTAATACATTACATGTCTCATTGTTTCACTGATCTGAGCCCCGCATATACTTCGCATTTATTCACATTGGAAAATAAGGATTAAAAATTTTGCAATTCAAAGAATGTAATGTCGTAGTGGAACGCCAAAAATGTAAAGACGACAAAAGTCCAGAATGGGACATGATGGATGTAAAGGCGACAAATTATATTTACAGCGCAATTTCGAACAAACAACTGGAATATGTAAGTGAGCTCGACACAGCTTATAAAATAATACGTAAATTCGACGAAATGTACCTAAATCTCACCCTGGGGGAGGCCTAAGCCCCTGCAGTGGGGTAAAAATGGGCTGATGATGATGATGATGTATCTACACAAGTCTGCATTACAAATTGTATGTCGTAATAATCTCGAACAAATAAAAAAGAAAAATTAAGAAAATATTAACCAACTTTTTGACGACTTTGAGAAGTGTGAACGAATTAAAAAACGCTGGAGCTTTTGTAACGGATGAGGAAAAATTAAATTATATGCTAAGGGCATTATCGCAAAATTTTAGTCATGGTGACTTAATTGATGTGATACCTGAAAAGGAAAGAACTGTGGATTATTTGAAAAGTAAAATTAAAATAAAGTCTTTGGAAAAAAAAATGTTTATAACGAAACAAAATCAAATGTATTTAGAGCGCAGTCAAATACATAATACAATAACGAAATATGTTTCAACTGTGGAAAACCCGGCCATTTAAAATACAACTGTCGTTTTGCAAGTACAAGTCGAGGTCGTATTTTTACAAGTAATAATTGTGGTCGTAGTGGATACAATTGTGGAAATTTTCGTGGTAGTCTAGGAAACTATCAAAAACAACAGGCGAATTAACAACAAGGAAGTAACTTTCATACTACTATTCTAAATAATATGGTACAAAATACTCATATTTACAAGTGGGACAAAACCCATGTGGAATGGTTACTCGATAGCGGATGCACTGATCATATTATAAACAGTGATGAATATTATGATGACTGCATAATATTGACAGTACTAAAAAAAATTAAAGTTGGCGATGGAAGAATTTTGGAAGCTACAAAGGTTGGCAACATTACAGTATTATTTCCAATTTATGGCTATAAATCTAAAGTGACTCTGAAAAATGTACACTATGTCAAGGAAATTATGGCAAATTTATTAAGCTATTCTAAAATTACAAATTCTCATACAATCGTTTCCAAAAGTTGTATAACTAAAATCTATGACCGAAACAGAAAATTGATATCAATAGCTAAAAAGGTAAATCGTTTATACATAATGAAAAGTATTACTCTCCACTTAATAAAGTGTGTGTAAATGTGATTGAAAATAAAACATTGAAGGTGCAATGGCACCGCAAGCTGGGTCATTTAAACTTTAAATATTTAAATACAATATGTAAAAATGAATTATTAGAAAGAATACCTAAGGAAATAGAGTCAAAATACATGAAGTGTGCTATTTGTATTGAAAAGAAAATGCATAATGTACCATTTAATAATAACAGAAGAAGAGCAAACAATATCTCAGAAATTGTACACACAGACCTGAACGGTCCGCATAAAACTACAGGCTATGAAGGTGAAAAATATTTTCTAGCTTTCATTGATGCCTACAGTTAATTAGAGAAGGTTTACTGCATTCAGTCAAAATATCAAGTATTTGATTGTATAATGCAATATGTAAATGAAGTTCAAAATTTAACTGGAAAAATGATAAAAGAGTTGAGATGTGATAATGAGACAGAATATTTGAACTACAGAAATTTTGCATATGAAAAAGGTATCATTGACGATTTGAAGAAAAAGATTTGCCATTCATTAGAATTTCATAGGTGCTTGGTTGTAATAAGTTTTTTGTGAGTTAAGCAATAATTTGATCTGCATTCAAGTATTTTCATTTCATTTAATAATTTTACTTGAAGCATTAAGTATATGCTAAGTTTAAGGGTGTATATATATCACTCTAAGTTCCTTAGTGTTCTTCTGTGATCACGTATGAACCTGTATAAACTTAATTTTATGACGTTGAAAAGTGACAGCGAAGTGTACCACTCGAAAGTAAATGGATTTATTTAGTCCCACTCTCTAAAATTTTTAAATAAATAAAAATAGCGCGCATCTACTAAACCTATATCAAATGATAGCAGCCATAAATACAAAACATATAAAAAAAAATCGTATTTTTAAAGGTTTTTGGACCCATGGCCATCTTAATACAAATATTTTAGTAATATTTTATTATTCCCAATGATAATAAAGCGTTGACATAGGTACGTCGTCGCATTCCTAGAATCACCTCAATGGTGATCTATTCTATTTTGTAGCAGAAACATTGAAGGCAGTTTTATAAACTATTTATTTTATTTTTCTGATTGATGTGTATGTAGATTACAGTCATCATCATCATCATCATCATCAGCCCATTTTCACCCCACTGCAGAGGCTTAGGCCTCCCCCAGGGTGAGGAGGGGGGCTTGGAGCTTAAGTCCACCACGCTGCTCCACTGCGGGTTGGGAACTGTAACGACCGCCATCTATTGACAGCGTCCGGGACCGAGTGCTTAACGTGCCCTCCGAAGCACGGTGTCAGTGATATTGTGTACTTAAGTCAGAAAAATTCACTGGCACACGCCCGGATTCGAACCATGGCCCTATGGGGCCTTATAAATTTGAGACAGGTTCGTTGCGCTCTGGGCTATCACGACACGTAGTCTAGCTCAAGGAATATAAGTTAAGTGGCAATAGTGGCAAGTCACATTACTCATAGAACTGATAATCGATGGGGAAAAATCTTGAACCGGACGCCGTAACGCGGGATGGCCTGTTACTGTGAACTGACGTCCTGGTAAAGATACAACTGTGCAGGTACAAGTAGCCCAAAAACGTGTGTTGCGGAGATCCTAGGGTAGTCCTATCTAGCAATGGATTTCTGGTGCCTATGATAACTTTACTTTGTTATATGACGTCATGCTGGGCAATGTATCCCCTAAATATTTAGTGGGTATGTATTTTATGTTAGGTTCCAGTTCTGCATGGATATCCACAGGCATTACCTTCTTCCTGTGTTCCCCTTCGGCTGTTCCGTTGACGAGCGGACGCTTGTCCGGCTGGTCGACCTTCCCGGAATCTTTCTCGTCCGCACTTTCTGACTCCGATGAGCTCTCTGACGAATCCTCCGAACTGGAGCTTGATGATATCCGCCTCTGTATAAATAAAGATTTCGTGAACGAAGACCTGAAGAAGGCGACAGGTCGCCGTTGGATGCAGCAAGCGTAGGATCGCGTCACAAGGCGTGCCATGTAGGAGACTTATGTTCACCAGTGGACAGGTAAAGGCTCAAAACTGAGGAATGAAATTCTATTCCTCTCGGGACTGTTGTAATTACTTTTTAAAAATGAGCAGTATACTAGTATACGCTGAAACACAGAGAAAAATATACCATTGTTGTAACTGTTGCATCAAGCGAGTGGCCTTGTAAGAGATGGTAAGTAAATATTCCTTTGTGTTCAACTGGAATCTGCTGTTCTAAACATACATGGGGTACACCAAAATGCTTGGGAATAAAAAACAAACAACATGCAGAATATACTATGGAAATTTTCATGAGTGAATTCCATTTTCTCACTGACTAGTGAAATTTAAACCGATATATAGTTTTTTTAACGCCATTTATTGTGTATAAACGTCATCAAATGGTCAGTTTTCACATAACAAAAAAGGTTTTCTTTCAACTCAGTCCAGTACTCGAATCCCAATAATTTCGGTGTGCTCCTACGTAATGCAGTATAAGTCTGCTCTTAGGCGTCACGGTTCACATAAATAAACTTAACATTCCGACGTTATAAGGCACGTTGGGAACCATGCTGTGAACCTCTGCTCTCGAGCACAGTTCATCCAATTGAGGAAATTTTGTAGTGGGTTATTTTGTAAATGAAAATATAAAGAAAAACAGTTCTAGCAATGTAACTTTGCCGTCGCTATATAGCTTGCATTACTAGCGGCGTTAAAGCTTAAACCCGTATCTAATAACACACCGGAAAAGTTACTGTGGTACAACTGTACACATAATTACTTTCTAACCAGATAATAATTACAATATTTGTACCTTATTCCTTCTGTTGTCGCCATCCATGCCGGCCTGCGCCGGCGCCGTGGGCACGCTTTTAAACTCCAAGGAGCCGCTATTGATGTAGAAACCGCCGAGGTACGTGTCGCACTCCGGCGGGAATATCTCGTCGTACTAAAGGAACGGTTTCATTTTACAATATATACCAATAATATGTACATAGCGTGAGACATGTACATCACTTCCCATAGATATAGCGAAGCTATCCCACCGCCTCCACGCTAAAGACACGGTAAGACATTTACTGTACGAGACGAAGCGTTCCATTCAGCGGAGGGGAGTGAGACGCGTTTGCGGGGAAAAGCGTCCCCACAAATACATACACATGAAATGTTACACGTGTTTTTACAACATTTCACTGCATGATTTGGCGTTTCCTCAATGAACTACTTGCTAACGGGATTTGCCGGCTAACGACCGATGGTGGCATACACTACTAGCGGGGTGTGGTTGCCCGGTCGGTAGCGTGCTATGGTTCTTGTGGGCAGCGGGGCGTACGCGTTTCGCTACTTCTATGTCACTTCCAAATACGCACATTAATAATAATATCTGGGACATTCCACACAGCGTCATCTAGTCCCAAACTAAGCAAAGTTTGTATTATGGGTACCAGACAACTGATATAGATACATAAATATACTTTATAATGTATACATACATAGGTATTTTACACCAGGCATGGAACATAGACATGTTCATGCACACAAATATTTGTACCGGGCGGGAATCGAACCCACGACCCTTGGCTCCACAGTTAGGGTCTCTAACCACTCGGCTAATCGGTCAGTTGATTTACATTAACAACATTAGCTTAGTATACTGGACAAAATAGTTAGTATTAAATATACACACCCCATCGGTGTTATCGATGAACGAGTCATTTTCATCGTAGCCAGCCCCGATGTCAGCATAGTCATCATGCTTCGATCTGCCTTTACGACCGTACGTGCTTTTGCCGCCCTGAAAATATATTTACACATTCTATAAATAGTATTGCAACCATAAACATATATTAATTACAACATGGGTTTGGCAAAGACGAGCAATACTCACTTTGTGATTTAGTATTCGAATCACAGTATCGAATACTCATCACAGACCGTGTGTTCAGCTGAACGTAGTCCAGACTTATAGAATGTGTAGTGCTTACCTAACTAAATGTAAAGTATCAAGTGCAGATGGCACAAACTAACGGTTACCGAGAAAAAATGTAAAAAATTTCATTTTTCTGTCAGTTTTTGTTTAGTTTGGAAAGATCTACACACTCTATATATAAGTTTGGACTGCGTTCAGCCGAACATCAGGTATATGGCATTATTTCATAACCTTAAAGAATTATTTTCTTTATATAGGAACATGAAAATACAACAAAATTTTCATTATCATGAAATATTTTCCTAGCTATTAGGTATCATCTAAAACTCAATTTTTGAAAAAAAAAAAGAAAGGATATTTTCATATTAAAATACTTTTCTGAACGAATTATGGACACAACGCGGTTGCTAAATCAAACAAATACCGACCGCAAGTGTAGCAAAGAGGGGTATCCTGCCGGTGGCCATTGCCACGGTAATACCTTGTGGTGACATATCTCAATATTTTAGTACTTTTACTAAAAAAAAAAAACAAGTATTCTGTAATTAAAACCAAAATAATAAAATTTGGAAAGTAATGAAAAAGGCACCCGGCATGAAGTAGCATGATTGCATCTGTTTTCATATAAAACTACATTAATAATCGGTACAGCGATTCATTTAATTACATGAATTCACAAACACATTAAGAGACAAAAATAATAAAAAAATCTAGTTCAGGGAAATATCTTACATGGATATATGAACAAAATAGGCCAACTTCAAATGTTCCATTAGTATTAATTTTCAGCAATGATTAATTAACACACAATTAACAAACGCTAGATATCAAAGTTTCTTAATGTCTGGTATTAACCAGTGCAGGTTGGTATTTGAACATCTTGCTCAACCAAAGAGTGATAGGCGCCCGCTTTTAGATTACGAAATGTCACTACCACACTAATTAGACAAATATCAAATGTCATGAATATCAAATAAAAATACACTAGGTATAGATGCATACATACGACTGAGTTTTTTTCATGCCTCAATTAAACTTGCCAACCTACAAATTTACAGCTGAAATAAATATCGCCTATTTTGTCCCCGCATCTATAAATTAGGTCACACAAAATACATGTATTAATTCCTCTACCTTCCCCCCCCCCCTCTACCTTTGTATAACCCCCTTCCCGTTGTGACGTCACATATTGATTAAAAAAGTCATCAAAAAAATGCAACACTCGGCCGACATGGATATTCAGTGGCAGAGTGAAATAGAGCTATAGGAAAGAAATAAAGGTGACATAACCTTCTTTATGTGTACTATTATGTATTCTGTCACGGTGATATGCGTCAATTTTAAATTAATAAAATGACAATTTGTTTATGTTTAAAACAATGCAATGTTTTTTTGGTTGATTATGTACTTGAACAAATAATAAAATGTACTGTAATATACATATTTCAATGTTACAAAGTGTCCCAGGCGGGGACAAACCAGTAATCAAAATAGGTTTCATAATTTTTATTGTCCCTGCCTACAATACCTTATCATATACTGCATTAGCCCAATATGCCTCACTACAGGGCCTCAGGTCTCCCTTCGGGATGAGAGTGCTTGGAGCTTAATCTACCAAGCTGCTCCTGTGCGGTTTTTATCATAGAAGTATATTTTATTATTTACTTAAGTGGGTATCGAGCACTCTACACCACTTAAACAAAATTCTACAGATTATAGAGCTTGTTTTTATTTTTCCAGTTAATTATTTTTCAGTGATCGGGTTTTTAAATAATAATAATAATAATAACGTTTACATGACAACGTCTAGGCCCCAAACTAAGCATTAGCTTGTGTTTTGGGTACCAAGCGAAGACACCACATACATATAACAACCATGACCCGGTACCAGTATCGATATTCATCATATAAATACTGACCCGACCTGGGATTCGAACCCGGGACCTCCAGCTTCGCAGGCAGGGTCGCTACCCACTAGGCTAAGCGGTCGTCAAATTTTTTTATCCTGTTTTATCCTGTGCACTCTTGAAACTGTATAATACAAAAATGAAACATTCGCATTATGTATAAGGTTCACTTTAAATTGTAAACCCTAAGGAGGCAAAATAAGTTTGTAGGAGATAACTACCGGTGAGTCCCTTTGTCCCTTTCTATCACTTGCCATTAAAAAAACTATTTCATCTAGTAGGTTCAACATCGATTTTTATATATACGAATATTCGTCTGATTTCTATTTTCTGTGACTTCTGGTTTTCAATATCTTGGTATTAGGATGATAATAATATTTTTGAAAGTTATTTTCTTACATTTTACAAATTTATTAAAATTTTTAATATTATTAAAAAAGGATTGTTTTAATTTATGGTTTTATACTGGCAACTAAAATGAGAAGGGCAATTTAGCTGTGTGTATTGTCAAAATTAAAGTTTTTGACATCATATTACTACGGTGTCCATAATATTCCAATATGTTGGAATTCTTTGCTAGTTGCTTATGATGTGGGCGCAAGCATAAATTGCCAAATGTTTCAATGAATGTGAAATATGGGAATTTTTTGTCCAAGTAGAAAAATAATTTAGTAACAGATCTGAGATCATAAGAGTTAAGATCTGACATCATACAGGTTACGAATTTGACGTCATACATGAATTCGAACAACTGCGGTGTGATTTCCATGGGGAGGGGACTCAAGATTTCGAATCCATCGCAATTCCCACCATCTTACCATATTTTTGGGATTTTCTGTTGCCAATTAAAAGAAATAAATTCAGTGTCCCACCTAACTAATATTTCCCATCTCTGGGTCCTGCACCAGCGTTCAAGTGCAAGTCATTTTGGCCCTAGAAATAATGTTTCGGAACCTAGAGTATTTTAAATCAGTTTTATCCACTAGGAAATGGAATAGAAAGGAAATGAACTCGGTCACCTGTAGAAAGTTAAATTTTTGGATTCCCAAATTCGCTTAAGATGGTAAAGCGTGACAAAATTGATGAGGAATATATTTCAAACATTTATATTTAGGAAATTTCTAATCTTTTGTGCAGCGTGTTTAAGCGCATTGGGATCGATTTAACGAGATATTTCCTGATGGCTCCTGGGGGCCCGCGCGTGTAAAAATACGTAAATTATCGCGCTTGGCTACTTATTTATATGGGACTTAATTACTTCGCAAATAGAGGCGGTTGGACATCCAATTATAAATTACAATCTAGGTAGCTTTATTTCTGGGATCGAATCGGAGATTTGTATTCAAAGCGGTATTATGCTATAAGGGGAACCTGTCGCTAATTTATTAAGGCGATTAAGGTATGTATCTTTGAAGATTTGATTTTTAAGAGTTCTGCTTCACAATCTATTTGGGAGGTGATAATCCTACACCGACGGATCATATTTTAATGCGGGTTGCCGCTTTTTAGTGTTTTGAAAAAATTAAAAAATGTTTCCTAATAATAATAGAAGATAGCATAGATACCACGTACAAAAACTTATGATGAACCAAAATCATAAGTTTGATCATAGTTATTGATTTCTGATTATTCTATGGATTATGCACTTTCTGATGACTTCGTGATTAGTTTTTGTTCTTGGTAGCTACGACAACCACGTGATTCGACACGTAATTGTTGTTCCTTGGCTTTTTTTTAAAGTGTTGCCAATTCGATTTTAATTGAAATTTTTGTCAAGCTCCGCTTCCCTGCCAACTTTTCCATCACACACATACGCTATTTAGATTTTTGTCATCTTTTCTCGTTTATTCGTACTTTTAGTAAGTAAACTTCTTATTGTAGAGCACTAGCAACAAAAGTCAAAATGAGAGAAGAAAAAATAAGTATGAAAATAAATTATTGTCACCCTAGAAGAAAAGAGACAAAGGGCCTTGGCCCTCGCTATTTCATCTCCTCGTTTCGCAAAGCCGAGTGCACTGTCCTGAACCTAGTATTACGTCCATACATTATTTGAAATGGCCTGACGTCACAGGCTAGTATACCGTGCGATATTGCTCTCTCTATCTAACAGGACATTTTAAACATTCATAATTTTGTCAATAATGATTTATTTTTTAAAATTCTTTCACTGGTATGATATATTCAGAAAACTCTTCAATAAAAAAAAAGGCAAATAGCCTATTGCTGCTGCCAATGATTTTTTGTTGTTTGTGTTATTTACTTGTTCGTTTAAAAATAAATATGTCTACTTAGAGCAGAGGATAAAGCACCATGATCGCTTCTTTAGTTTAGCTTAACTTTAGCTCAATATTCATGAAGTTCTATCTACCTTTAGACATACCTAAACAAATAAATGAAAATTAAGTGTCAAGACTTTTTCTAATGCTTTTGTTTGTTTATCTGGGTCAATCTTGAAAACGGGAGAAAATTTTTTGATAGAGCTTTCACTGGCAAGTGAAGGACATTTCAGAGTATAGTTTAGGCAACTTTTTATTTGGGAAATATTTTGACGTGAACGAAGTTGCGGGCTTTCACTTGTGTATAACGAATCATTGGGTATGTCCATTAATGTAATTATTACAGTTAGGTGGCACCGTTATCAAAATTTTTGTAGTGACCTCCTCAATGTTTATTTCTCATAAGTACTTATTGGCATCGTGCCTACCTATAGTTCTAATGCAACTGCATTGAAAATTATATTGCAAATATTTGTCAAACAAAATCACTTAAAAACTTAATCAAAATATTTACATACAAATAAACTCACATATTTCTGTTCAAATTTTCTAGCCACTCGTTGAACGTCTTCATCGTTATCCGAGTAGGGATCCAATCCCGTTGTTTTACCATTCTCCACTTTTTTCTTTCTCTGGAATCACAATTAAAAAATATATATCAGAATGAGTACATACCAAACTTAAGTCTTTTGAGGACCTCTAGTTATTTCTTAACAAAGTTCAAGTACAACATAATTTAAGTACAGGTTTTGTCATACATATATGTTGCTCTGAAGTTAGACACAAAAACGTAGCAGTAGCTTAATGATTTCGAAGCGGTCGCGGTGCGGCAGGATTTAAGGCAGACCTGTGCATCTGCGCAATCTGTATGCGCATTGCACATCAAAGCCGCACATGGGTATAGTAAGTACATGTGATTGTATGAATTCTGCAAATTTCCAAAATGCTCAGATTTCTCAAATTCTGAGTCTTATTAGCAATTTTATCAGTTGATAGGTCATTTTAATTTATACTTATGTACTCATAATTTCATGTTAACGTCCAGAGAATGTCAACAAAACTGCTAAAAATAAATTCAAGTGTGGTAGACAGTTGGATGTAACGCTGAGGTAGGTAGGTAGGTATTCAAATAATTTCATGTTAACGTCCAGAGAATGTCAACAAAACTGCTGAAAAATAACTTCAAGTGTGGTAGGTATTAAACAGTTGGAGGTAACACTGAGGTAGGTAGGTAGGTATTCAATCTCGGATATTATTTTGAAAGTAAAGTACCTACCTAATATGAGTATATCACTTTGCTATCAAAATAATATGCTGCTAATGCATTTTGTTTTGCATTATTATTATGTTAAATACAATTTTAAATACAAGCCTTCGAGAGTACTTTGCAAGTAGGTAGGTACCTACTTAGGTACTTTGAGATACCTACCTTTATCCCAAGCAAAGGATACTTACCTATGTATGCAATGATGTGAATGGTAGGTACTTAATTTATGCTAGACTATGATGCTAGATAAATTCCCTAAAAAGATAACCTATTATAAATTACTTCATCATCAGCCCTTTTTTACCCCACTGCAGGGGCTTAGGCCTCCCCAAGGTTAGGAGGGGAGCTTGGAGCTTAAGTCCACCACGCTGCTCCACTGCGGGTTGAGTTATATGCGGGGGGATTATAAATTACTTATTAAAATGATATAAAAGTACATAACAATTTTAGCAACAATTCGACAATTAGTAATGAATATAATAAATGAAAATTGGTAATATTATATATTATATATATATATATATATATATATATATATATATATACATGTGTGTGTAAATTATAAATAAATATAATGCTTATTTAGCAATCTTAAGTAAGTGTATTATAATAAAAAATTGATGAAGATAAAAACATCAAAATTCTGATTTCATATAATATATGTATACAAAAATGCAAAGATTATTGTATACAAACCCAATACAATACACTAACCTTATTATTGAAAATATGCGCGAATACAGAAATATTACATTCAAATAATTAATTTCAGAGGGGAATAACCTCTAATTTCATCATTGTTATATACATACACACACGCTTTCACACTACTTTATATACGCCCTCCGCGCTATTTACTTGCTAAAAACTACAATCGATTACAACGCGAAACCGCCATGTGCCGTGTCACACAAAAACATAATCCCTTTCACACTGTCACTCACACACAGCCACACACTGCACAGAACTTTACAAATCCTACATTCAGGTGAACATAACTACAAACAAAAATAGGTTACTTTTACAACGTATGTAACCACCCTAAAAGAATCAAAAAATAAGGCAAAAGCAAAATATAGCAAAGCCAAAAGCAAGAGCAGTACGTCCTATTCTATATACCTATCACTAACGCACACCACGGAATAATTACAGATATAACATATGTCATCCATATATACCTACTCAAAAATATACAGCTGTTTATATACCTAACAATTAATTAATAGATTTACATAAAAGAGTCTTGTTTTTATGATTTACTTTTACGAGAAACGAGTAATTATAATACGCGGGATATCCTAGGTCGTACGTCCGGCTTTCGCTAGTTTTAAATATACAACATGTTTAAATGTCTGTTGTATGTCTCGTACGTGTTTATTACGTTCATGTCTAAGTACAAATATTAAAATTCATCATTTTATTCGAAAAACAAACGTAATTTTAATCATTCAAAACATCGGATTTGTATTTAACTCCCAGGCGTTATTTTGATATTTCTAAGATTGTCGCAAACATGGCGACCAATATCTGGGCTGCTCGGTAGCCGACGAACGTGAAATCACAATGTGGACCTAATACAAAGCGGTGTAACGTAAGCAAAAAAATATCTCCAGCTTACTAAACGTCTGGACCTAAAAGCGTGCCCTATGTGTATAGGCAAGCTATATTTACAACATTTCAAATAAAGAACGATTCTTGACCCCACAAAGGGCCGGGAAACCAGTATGGTTGCGTAAATCTACATCATTTTCTGTTATAACTTACCTCTTCTGCTTTGACTAGTTCCTTGTAATTCAGCTCGGGATATTTACTTTCGTTGCTTTCAACTAAATTTATACTCAATCTCACGGTTCTGGACACATTACTTACTACACCTTTTGGAGCACCCACTGTTATAAGAGTACCACGTTTAGAGTCCGACATTTTTCACCAAAACCGAGTAGAAAATGATTTTTTTCAAGGCATAACACGACCTGCATTTTCAAACCGTGTAGCACATTTCCTCCATATTGGAATCTATTGTTTGGGTTCCGAGCGCTGCGGCTAGTAAAAGAACTAGTACATTTCGTCAAAAACTCACGCTAGGTGGCAACATTAAGTTACGAATATATAATCATAGATGACACTTTTTGTGACAAGTAATTTTAGAATTATAATGATAAAAATTAAATGTTCTTTTTTTTTTATTGTTTAACCACTGTTGACATGCAATGTATCAGTCTAATTGCCAATAAAGTTTTCAAGATTAAATAATAAAATTTTTCCGACCCTAAATATCGTAATTATTTAAAAAATAATAATATTCGTTTCGTTTCCGTCTGCGCAAAAACGGTAATGATACATCATGATACATATAATTAAGGTAAGATGTCGCAAGTGAACATAAACTGTTTTATCGGCAATGTCAAAAGTTAGAGGCAAAATAATTTGAATTTGTGTAAATATTTCCTTTAAATTTAATAATAAATAAATATTAGAAGCCTTTTTAATATTGATAAATTATTACGCATAGATTGTTACGTGGATGCGGCATTCATGCTGATTCATGCGGTATCACCTCATCACCATAGTTGCACACATAGGTAGGTTGCACATGGTACATCACGGTTGTACACTATTCTAGGATTCTATGGTAAAGGGCCATACCGTAGTCCATACCTATACAAACTGTGGCTATACGTATAGCTATGGCGATAACCGATCTATACATATAGGCGGTATCTATATCTATGGTTAGAAGCATCGATGCTTAGAAGACGGTCAAAGGCATAGATAGAAAATTGAAGTTGAAAATAATAGATAGATATATCAGTGGCGTATTCAGGATTCAAGCTTGGGGGGGAAGGGGGGGGGGGGGGGGGGGGGAGAGCGGGCGGCGACATATTTTTTTCGCCGAATAAACTATATTTTTATTTGTAGCCGTTTTCTTGAAAAAAATTTTTTTATATTACTCTTTTTTCAAATAACCCTAAATTAAGAACGCGGTGCGGCGCATACACTGACAAGTGCCGACACGCCGGCAACAGCCTTGGAATCGTTTGAAATTTGCCGTCAGCAGTCTAAAATTTATCAAACTTTCACGAGTTGGCATTATACAGACTTACATTTTATTTCAAATTTCATTTTACACAAAATTGCATGGTTACACTGTTTCGTTACAGCCAGTCATCGGAGGCGTCTAAGTTTTAACATAATAGTTCCATGGTTTTAACAGGGACATAAATGTCAGTTTACAGTATCGAAGTGACGTTCCGCAAGTTGGGGGGTTGAAACCGGCGCCCGTGTATTTCTTGGGGGTGAAGAGCGGCGCGCGGGGACCTTGCGCACTGAAACTCGGACTAAAACTCGCCATCTTACACCAGCTTGCTATAAGTATGAGTGGTTAGACGGTAAACACAGAAACTTCTAGTCAATTCATACTTTTATGTTTTAAAGAAACATTTTACTAAATTACACATGGATTTTCATTTCAGAATCTTTATTTTCATTTCCATTACCTACGAATTTTAAATATAAGACAAACAAAATTTTACTTCACAGTGAATATTTGATAATATCAAGAGACGTAATTATATTTTTCCTTCACATTTTTGTGGTCACATAATGACTTGATGGTGCAGCCAGGATTGTGTCCTCATGAGGAGACAATCCTCACTCCTCGACGGTTAGTAGTAAGAACACGAGGTTAAATGAAAATTATGGTTAACTATCGAAATGCAATGATCACCATTGGATTTCAATAGTTAACCACGATTTTCATCGCAAATTGATGCTGTAGCCAAGATTCCTCATGCACTCCTCAACGTTTAGTCCCACGGATATGAAACTTTGTATATAGGTTGGATTCTGATAGTTACCAATGATTTTCACCATGAACTGATGATGTAACCAGGACTGACTGCACATGAGGGAACTCCTCAACAGTCGAATCGAATTGAAATTTTACAGATATGTATAATTTGGATGACAATCGATAATTATGGTATATACCATCGAGTTAATCCGATAATAGAGTTGGAAGGTGGAGAGCAGAATTCTTCAATGGCTGGGTCCATACTTGGTAAGGTAAACCCACTGAGTATAAACTCATTAGATTAGAGACTTTACGAGTACTTTTTATAGCAAATGGTGTCAAGATTCTAAGGATGTAACTGGAAGATGGATTACAGAACCCTTCACTCTTTTCAGTGGCTCATAAACCATAAACATAAACCATTAGTAGGTACCAACCTCTGTGCTATGGGCATTGAACACATATGTACATACGAATAAGTTTAATCACTTAAAAATTTTAAATAAAATATATTTAAACAAGATTTTATTTAAAAATCAATGCACTAAATATAAAAAAAAAATAATCATCAGCCTTTAAATCTCAAAACTATAGCCAAGTATTAAAATATGAAGTACATCATTTTAAAAGCTTGAGGCGTTTAACGTCAAGTTTGAAAAGTTTCTATTTGAAATGAAGGCTATATATTATCTTGTTTTTAAAAACTTTTAAAATATTTTTTGATTGTGTTAGCTGAACTAGGTGTATATATAAACCGTTTAACGTTGTTCTTTACCGCAGTTAGTCGAATGTTCTAAGCGGTAAAGCGTTAATAATATTAAATCGTTGAATCGAGCGAAAAAAGCTTTTAGACTTTTAACGATTTATTAAAATAAAAAGGACTGCATTTAAATAGGACAGTTGTCACAGAAAGCAATTTAGGAAAACGCTGATGATAGTCTTATGAGCTGAGATTCCTATTTAGATATGAGACATTTAGTAGGTCTCGAGCAGATATCACCGCAATCCTGAGATATGGCTGCAGAATATTATTCATTACAGAAAATGAAATTTGCCCCTCGACGCCGGTCGACTATTTAATACTTCATTTAATAAGAAGATTCGGGCAGAAGTCAGTTCATTTCTCGTTTTTAAAAACTATTACAGTAGGGTCATAACGATGCGGTGAGTTTGGGTTTTGGATGGATGTAGGTAGCGGAAGAAAAATCGTTTGTCGCATTTTAAGGCTGCTCGGAGATATCTGTTCATAAAACTCATAAAATTTTCAATAGTTTATGCAAAAACGCAATATTCATAAATAAAGGCGATGTGTTATTTGTATCGTATCCAAGCTGAACGTTTCATAACTATATATTATAAAAGTTTTATAATGTCAACCAAACCAAATAACCATAAACCGTCAAATATTTTTTATTTCATAGAGCAAAGGTAGAAACTAAGCATAAAAAGGTACAAATGACGTCATGACCTTTTAGGATAAGCAATTTTTAAATTCGCTCAAACGATTTGAAAATATTACAACAAAAAAAATCTTTCTAGAAAGATTTGGAACTTTATTTTATATTATTATTATAAAATAAAGTCCCCCCGAAGCTTTTATCTGTCTATCCGAAAGTGATAAACTCAAAAAGTACCGAACGGATTTTCATACTGTTATGACCAATGGACGGAGATATTCAAGAGGAAGGTTCATGTGTATAATTCATTAATGTTTTATGCAAATTATTTGAAATATGAAGATTATTGTTGAATACGTCGGAAAAATCAAGTTGACTTGGAGCTTTTATCGAAAACGCTGCCTAATCGAAAAAACGAGCAAATAAAATCACGTTTGTTGTATGGGAGGCCCCTTAAATATTTATTTTATTCTGTTTTTTAATATTTCTTGTTATAGAGGCAACAGAAATACATCATCAGCGAAAATTTCTACTGTCCATCACGGTTTATGAGATACAGCCTGGTGACAGACGGACAGACAGACAGACAGAAGGACGTACAGAGGAATGTTATAGTAATAGGGTCCCGTTTTACCCTTTGGGTACGGCACCTTAAAAAATACTTTCCTTGTTCATCACGTAGTACCTATACGTTTTATATGTATTTTTTTATATATGTATAGCGGTATAAAATACTTAACTGCCTCCTTATTTCTAAATATTTATGACAAACGTTTTTTTTAAAACAAATATGAAATTTAGATTTTATTAGGATTTCAGGAAAACTAGTCGATTTTGAAATCCGTTATTAAATTCTGGACATTAAATTAGGAAAGGCGGTCTTCGTGCGGTACGTAAAGCCGACTTTGATGTAGGTTCATATGAAAGTCCAAATGGTTATTATTGTCAAATGCTTGTGGTGTTTCATCTGTAGTTAAAGTTATACGTCGTTACACCAGTTTTGAGTTGTCCTGAATTTTGTTTTGCTATTTACAGACACGCTTGACTGTTATTTTTGAGTTCTTGACGGAGAATTTATTATAAATGAAAACCACACGAGGGGGTGGGCAAAATTTTTTCTTCTTCCTTTAGTTCTATCTATGGAGAGCCGGGCCACTACTTAATAATTTAGTTTGCGGTTGTGACATCCATATTGTTTTTATTGTATTATAATATAAATCTTATTGGATCCTGACTGAAAGGAGTTGGTATTTCATTATCACCAAAAGTTCTGAGGAATTATTGCATTAGTATGCAGTTGAGTTACGCGCAGTGCCATTACCTATCATAGGTGATGGCACTACGCACTATAATTCGAACTTTTGCTTATAGGTCCTATATGTAATAGTTCGAATTATAACACTGTCAATTGTATAGCCATGTAATATTATGGAAGTATCACATTACTAGGCGACTTCACAATTTCGTCGGTTATACTTACGCTGGGCGATTAAAAATGTAAACGATTAAATTCTGTAGGCGTCTAGACTGAGCTCGTTTACTAAGATGGGTTCCGTTTTTCTGTTTTGATACATTGAATTTAAAGAATTCTGCTATGTAACACGAACACCGATCCGCATTGGAGCAGCGTGGTGGATTTAAGCTCCAAGCCCCCTCATCTAAAAGGGCTGCTGGAATGGAATGGAACACGGACTACCGCACCGTCCTGAGTTTTTTGTATTTGTGATTTATGACCACTTACGAACTCGTGAATTTCAATGTTGACAAGTGGACACAACAAGTGCTTGTTTGAAATGTCACACGATAAGTCAATATAAGTCAATATCGTGTAAGTACACGATATATATTTTCTGAGAATCCCCGTAAGTAGCAAGGCGAAATCCGCGAAAAACTACCGAGTAGTACTGTGGGGCCCCGCAGGGTGGCGGCCGCCACCCGCGCGTGCATCTTAAATTCTTAACCTATTTTCTGCACTTTAATGTATGAAACGTTGAGTGTTATACATTGCTGAAAATTAGATTAAATTTGCTAAAAATCTATCTATATTTTAAATCGTTTAGCCCAGAAACAAATACACCGCTGTTTGTTGAAAAAAAATAAGCGAAAATCGCAAAAAAATAAAAAAAATTACAAACAATTTTATTGTCGGTGTTTTATTTGTAATTTCTCATTTTCATGAAAAATTCCATACAATTTTTTTAAAAGAAAAAAAAATATATCGCAAAAATACGCTCATAAAATGTCGACGGTCCTCCTAAAATAACTATTCAATGAAAAAAATTTTTTTTTTGGTATTTATTTGGTAATATGGCAAGTGTTTTATAATACGAGGAATTCAATGCAGTGTTAACTTCATACAGGCAAGTAGACACATGGTCGTACGTCCATCAAAGTTTGCGATATAGAGATCAAGAGCGGGCCCCCGCACCGCGCGAAATGCACACGCCTCAAATTCAGAGCGAACTAGAAATTTGACGTCAGCGTACTTTGTTAACGGGGTCAATGGAATCCCGTTTTTTTTTCAGACGTAGCCAGACGTAGCAGTGGCACAGTTTTTTGGCATAATTCTTTAATGATTCCCGACTAAGTTTGTAATTGCTTACAAATGCAAAGTCGGGAATCGAATTTATTATTAAGGTCTCCCATTGAGGGCCGCGATGTCTGCTTCACTCTACATGTTCCTCACGAAAATCTTTCACTCACAACATAAACTTTTCTATGTTTATACATTCAAATAATTAAATAATTAACGATCCGAAAATCACAAGGTAGCTATTTAGGTATCGTGGCAATCGCTTGTAAATCACGATAAAACTCGTGTCACATTCAATATTTCGTCATAAGTTCGGGCGACTAGAGTAGCCGATGTTTGGATATCATAGTAAGAAACACCCGAAATATCGGCCTAGAAACTAGAGTAGACCTCCAGTAACGAAACCTTAACCATATTAATTTAATAAAGTTCAATGCGAAATCGCATTCAAAGCAATAAAGGCAATTGCTGTGTTCACATGTGTTTTTTGCCGACAATTAAAAGGCTTTTTGGTTAAAAATAAAGGTCGTATTTACTTCCATCAAAATGAAAGGCCATTTTGGAACGTCGCAATAGCTTTTTTTATTCGGCGAAAGTTCGCCGGACCGAATAGCCGGCGAAACTCAAAGTAGAAATCTCGTTTGTATTCGAGATACCTACATCCGGCGTAGAGTTCGTATTTTATTTGACGGTTTTAGAATCATTGATATCAATGTTCAATTAATTTGGTGGCACAAACAACATCTGCTGTGTGTGTCGACATGGATACATTGCGCTGGTTTGTAAGGTACATCTGATATGATATATTATAAACCTGTGATTATAATGTATGAACGCATCGTCTAAAATCCTGAACGTCAAAAAATCAAAAAAGGCGCCGAATCCATCTATAGTACGAGCAACATCCGTTTTCTTTGCAGAAAAAAAAAATATCCAACAAGGGACGGATACGGTAAGGGTTTGAGGTGTTTGCTCTGTGTATATTTGTCACCATTTTTCTTAAAACACCTTAGATTTTAAAGGATTCGCTGTCTTCAGAGCAGGTCCTTAACCTATTCGCTACTCATTAACCATATTTGGTCAGATTGAAGGGCACGACCCATTTTATTGATAGAGACAATTGATTGATTGATTGATTGAATTGTTCCGTGTCTGGGTGTAAAATATTTATATATGTACATATTATTAAAAATATTCAAGTATGTATATCAGTTGTCTGGTACTCATAATACAAGCTTAGTTTGGGACTAGATGGCGCTGTGTCGGATGTCCCACGTATTATTATAAATTAGATACGGTTTTTCTCATTACATAAGTATCGCCTCAGAGCAGAGCAGGTTCTTGGATTATTTTACGGTTATAAGCCGCCAGGGGCACTGCTGTAGAATATTAGTAATTTAAAACAGCTTTTCCATTATTATTTCCATATTATTATCATCAGGTTTTTAAAATTTTACTGTTCGGCACCGATGAACTAATTTTAAAACGGATTAAATACCTAAATCCGTATTCATTTTAGTTTCCGCGTTTAATATTATCGCCATACAAAAATGCATATCGCTAAATGTGCATATGATATACACGGTGTTCAACGTTCGCGATGTTCGTATTGTATTGGAAAGTCACATAGTATATATTTTATACCAACTTCAGTTTCGAAATATATATCGTGTAACGAAGAAATAAATAATTTATAAGAGTATGTCAGTATATATTAAACAGAGGTTCTGATGAAGAGACAGGATAAAGTATTAACAAGTCGACCCGCTACGCGAGGATCAAAATATTCAGCCGAAGCCAATCTGATAATCCACCGAAAAAGTGAAATAAATTGGCCTCCAAGCAAACCGAAGGGCACTGCGCGCGTGGGATTACTCAAATTTTTCGTCTTTTTCCGCTTTTGAGTGCTCACCTTGTTCTGTCTTGTTCTGTTTCCTTTGTTGTTTGCGTTATAAAAGGTTGTAAAAACAAATATTATTTTAACCACCAACAGGTAAATATACTTAAACTGTATATGTTTTATGTATTATATTTAAACATCTATCTCGATCTTTATTTCAGACTAAATTTTTTTGTTCATTACACATATAGGCCGGATGCTACATAACATGTATAAGCCAAACCCTTCTAATCTCACAAGGGCGATATACGTATATAGGAAGAAGTTTTACCAACGATCCAAAAAATTTCTAGATGTTAGGTATCAACAATAGACCACATTACTTAAATAAAAGATATAGATTACATTTTTGCATGACTTGCCCGTGGTCCAACCAGCGTTGTCCAACCAGTTGGTCTACGGGGGATTTTTTTGCCCGTGGACCAACTGGTTGGACAACGAAAGATAAATCATAATTTTTTACTTGCCCGTGGTACTACCAAGCAATAAATCTTGAATTTAGTTGAAAGTTGTAACATGAAAGTGATCGTATGGCCGCGAAACATACTGTAAATGTTGTTTATTATTATGATGAAGAATTTAAACTTAGAAATGAAGATGAATGATAATAATGAAAAAAAAAAACTAACTTAACAGGAGAAATTCGTTATGAATGTCACTCGGGCCGGGAGTGAACACTAGCACTAACCATGGTAGTAGTGGAGTAAGGGCGACAACACATCAGGAAAAGTTGCGCCGCCGAACCGCCGTTTTACGCGGTGCGCTGTTCAGGGTCTAATAAACACGTCAGTGGTAGTGGTCACTCCCGGCCCGAGTGATATTCATAACGAATTTCATCATCATTTCTTAGGTTAAGTTCTTCATCATAATATTAAACAACATTTACACTATGTCTCGCGGACAAGTAAAAAATCATGATTTATCTTTCGTTGTCCAACCAGTTGATCCACGGACAACAAAATCCCCCGTGGACCAACTGGTTGGACAACGCTGGTTGGACCACGGGCAAGTCATGCATTTTCGTAGTATATTATTTTACCTACGGTGTTATTTTTTAACGTTTGATTGACTTCTTTATGACGACGCGCCCGAGACCTTGAGACCGAAACTGAGCCAGAGCGTGCGGCGGTCATGAATGGTGACTAGAGTTTTTTTTTCGGGAAAGGTTTGTGTAGTCATATTTCAATATTTTTCTATTGAACGATACTAAAAGGAAACAAACTAATTCGTTGAACGGTACTTATACCTCTCTCGCCCAGCATGTGGATAGTAGGGTACTTAGAGTTTACAGGTCTGGTCATAGTGGTCATTGAGAACTGATCTGGCATTTAGTTTAGACAGATTCGATAATGTTTATAAAATGTAAGCGAATGCAGTACCTACAAATCGTTATTCGACTGCTCATGTCTTCTTCATTCGCCTAGGATTACGATAAACTATAGTTAACGACTAAAAATAATATTTTTTTTCTTCTGAAGTTTGACAGGAAAAGTCATTTTAAGATGGACAAAGAGAAGACAGTCAGAAGTGGAAACTAGGATATCATTCTTTCACGAAATACGTGTACGCAAGGATAAATGGCATCACAGAAGCGAACTTAGTTAAAAAGGATAAAACTTATCCATTGAGCTTAATTCACCCTAAAAAGTAATATAATAAAACTAGTTATCAGAATAAGTCGTGATTATAGTCACGTGCAATCCAATTAACAACTTTTGTCATATTTTTGCTCTCTAATTAATATATCGTGAAAGTTACAGACGACGTGACAAAGTTTCTTTTAATCTTTTGGGATAATGTTATTAGTATTGTGCTAATTATAATAAAACCTTATATTACTAAATTACTTTTGTTTATTTCTTCAAAATTTCCTCAATTCACATTTATTTAACATAAGTCACACCCTAAAAAATATATATCGCTTGTTTGCATAGAATAAATAAATTTGTCAGCAGCGTTTGGTTTTAATAGAGTCAGATATATAACTCACAGTATCGAAAATGTCAAACGCAATTTTGCGTAATATTATATCCATATATTTTTAGAAATGTACCCTGACAATTAATCTAGTAAAATAAATTAAAAATCAACGGATCTCCTGCTTTCGCACGAACTTCTTACGACATTGGAAATGAACCTAACGGAATAAAGTAAACACACATATTTTGGATAATATTTTTCGAAATATTTTTTTTTTTCGCAAAAAAAATAACAGAACTGTATCTGAATAAGCTTAAAACTTCGAAATATAACACTATATACGACATTTTGATCGAACAAAGCGTATTAGTACGAAATGTGACACCGACGCATATCCGACTTCCAACTAAGGGAAGCTAATTATAATTAACCGCTACTTCCGGTTGTCCAATTCTAACAATTTTAGTCTTAATCGATCCCCCATCTAATTACCCCGAGCCGTTTTTTTATTTTTTTCTTATTCCGACCTAGTTCTCAAGATATCGGGCTCCCAAAATGAAAATAGGGGAAAAATATTGCGATTTTTTTGTTTTTGCCGATAATTTTTTTTTATTTTGAACTTTTTCCAAATTATCTTGGTAGGAGCTCGCTGAGCTGCGTCTTTTGAGACCACGTTCATTCCGATATCTCGAAAACTCTTCGTGCAATCTGCCTGTCTCACAAAACTCCCAAATGACCCCCTATACTCCAACGAAATGAAAATCATTTCCAATGAGAAAACATGATATAAGAAAATGATGCTAGTCCCTTAGTCGCTAAAACAAGAATAATCACAAGAGAATATTCAAATGTTATATTGCAAAAAAATGTTTCCCAATTTCAGAATCTTTCTCACTTTATCGTAGAAATAAAACTTGATTTATTTCACTTTGAAATAAAATGACGAATGAATGACCTAATTAATTGGTAAAAGGTTTAATATTCACAAAAAATACAAACTAATAACCAATAATTACAAGCTTACAATAATTACAAAAAATAAAAGCTTAAACCAAATTAAAAAGTAATTAAAAACTTAAAATACCTATAAATAAAATTAATCCAATAATCCACCACTCGTCACCCCCGACGCAAAGGTGACCTAATTTATTTGGTCGTACACGACACGTAATTACTTTAAGGGGCAAGGTATTGCCTTCTCAAGTCTGTTAGCTGGTGACTTCGCTTTACCTGATTTTCCCCACTTGCTGAAAAGGACCTCATTTCGTTAGCCCTTGGGACGTATCAAATAAAAACATTTTGTGGCTACTGACTGCAGTGAAATTGTGAGAATTTAATTACTTTAAATTTTTATTGTTTTGAAATTGTGAAATAAAACACATTTATTGATTATTTTAACTGTTATTAAAGGGCTATTATTAAATATCGTTATTATCGTTGTAGATTTCATAACATTTTTGATAAAACTTTTCGAAATTGTACTTCTCTTGGCGCGTTAAGAAAAATAGACTTGTGTATTTTCAAAATGTGAGGTAATAAAGGATATCGGAAATAAGTCATCTGTTTCCTCAAGTAATCTTCTTCAATAGGATGTCTTTCTCAACTTCATCATTAACTTTAATAAATCTCGCTGTTTTACTACACACTTTTATTAAGTCGACACTTTCGCGATTCTTTGAATTTAAAAGTACACTTAAATAAAACGTTTGTATGCAAAATTCAAATCGATAATAGGTCAAACTTTATCGTAACTTTATAACATTTACTTTTATAATTTTATATGTCGTGATAGCCCAAAGCGCAACGAACCTGTCTCAAATTTATAAGGCCCCATAGGGCCATGGTTCGAATCCGGGCGTGTACCAATGAGTTTTTCTCACTTAAGTACACAATATCACTGACACCGTGCTTCGGAGGGCACGTTAAGCAGTCGGTCCCGGACGCTGTCAATAGATGGCGATCGTTACAGTTCCCAACCCGCAGTGGAGCAGCGTGGTGGACTTAAGCTCCAAGCCCCCCTCCTCACCCTGGGGGAGGCCTAAGCCCCTGCAGTGGGGTAAAAATGGGCTGATGATGATGATGATGATGAATAGGTCAAACTGTAATGAAGACACGGTGTCTTCACATATTCAATATAAGTGATTTTAATTGTCAATCAACGTCAACGTACAAACAAATTGTGTTTTTAAACATACCGAAAAGAGAAGACTATTTAGTTGATTTTAAAATGTAACGATGACTTACCTATATATTGTTGATTTTTTCCAAACAGTGAATCTATGCCTGACAAAGTTATATTTCAATTATAAAATGAAGTACATACAAAATGATATCCGGCTTTGCTTTATCCTCGTAAAATCTATTATAAGCTCAGTTATTTAATTCCTCCCATACCATACCATCAGCCCATTAACAACCCACTGCAAGAGTTTAGGCTTCCCCTCAAGATAAGGGGGCTTGGAGCTTAATCCACCACGCTGTTCCAGTGTGGGTTGGTGGATTTTAACGAGGAAAAGAGTCAGTGATAGTTATGTACATAAATTAGAAAAACTCATTGGTACATGCCCTGGGATTCGAACCACGACCTTATAAATAAGAAGCGGGCTCGTTACCACTCGGCTATCACGACCGAGTTAATTCTTTCCGGCTAGTCAATATTGTTTTACTAATTTCATTTTGAATATTAACTACTGTGGTATCTCAATAAACTCAATTGTTTATACAAGCATTTTTATTTGCAGAAAGTAAGTTACTCTTCTTTTAGATAAAATAAATTTTGTTATAGTTTGTACGTATACTGAATAAAGTTCATTAATATAACTTTTTGTTTTTTGTATGTATTTTGATAGTGTTATAATCGACATACGAAAGTGTCCAGTAAAACAGTGCCACTTGTTAAAGTAATGACCTGTTTGAGAAAGAGATGTGCTATTGAGGAACACTATTTGAAGAAAGAGACGACTTATTTTCGATATACCATGAAGTTCGTTTTTAAATGAAATCTATATAACTGAAATTTTTTGACCGGACCGAACTGGCAGTCATGTGCAAGGCACTTCGGCGCTAGTAATACCGTTCTGGCATCTAGAGACTTTTAAATTCTTTTTGAACTGTCAGACAGCTAGTGGCTTTTGGATTTTTTGGACTTTTTTGGATGAGAGAGAGTCCTGGGCTCCTATAGGAACTTATATTTACAGGTTGTTACGTAAGCTTAAGATGGTCAAGTGCGGTAAAATTTTGTCGATTTGGCCTTGGGCGCACAGGTGGGTAAAGCACAGAGCACAGGCTCTTTCTTGGCTTCTTTCCCATCAGCCATTTTTATACCCCACTGCAGGGGCTTAGGCCTCCCCTCAAAATGAGGGGCTTGGAGCTTACATCCACCATGGTGCTCTAATGCGGGTTGGCGGATTGTAACGACCGCTATTTATTGACAACAACCGGGATCGGCTGCTTGAGGTGCTCTCCGAGGCACGGAGTCAGTGATAGTTAATGTACTCAAGTCAGAAAAAACTCATTGGCAGACGCCCGGATTCGATCCACGGCCACATGGCCTTATAGATTTGAAACAGGTTCGCTGCGTTCGGGCTACCACGACACTCTTCTTTGGACGATTTACTTATCACGGCTGTTATAGTTGGATTTAATTATTTTTGATCAGTGACATTTTGATTGTTGTTGTTTTTAAATTGTCTGTTGTTTCTGGTATACTGAATTGACAATTTTACATTTTAATAAATTTATTATTATTTTGTTTGTTTATAAAATTTTAATTGTGACTTTAAACTTTAATAAATATTAATGTTAAATCTATTTTATATATAAGAAATCTGTTTAAAATAAATAATGTTTAATTTAATTTAAGTATTATTATTTATTACTTTTTTTTTATTCATGGTATTGTTATAATATTGCTATAGATCGTCAAACATACAATAATTTCCAAATTATTGGATTTTTAGCGTGAAACAAAAACAGTTTAAGAGACTCACATTGTGCTCTATAATCTGAGACTGTGCTTCTAAAGATTTTTATTCTGTATCGGAGCAAGCAGCAGGACACTAGGCCCAGCTAATCCACAAAGCGTCTGGGCCCCTCTTTCAATCCACTTAGAGCACAATTCATAGACTCGACGAATAAGTTACACCTAGTAAAACTATTATGACATATAATGATAATAACATCTGGGACATCTCTCACCAGGTCATCTAGCTCTATGCGCAGTGATATTACGTATACATCAACGTATACATCACAATAACGTCTAGTCCCCAAACTAAGCATTACCTTGTGTTTTGGGTACCAAGCGAAGACACCGCAGACATATAACAACCAAGACCCGGTACCAGTATCAATATTCGTCATATAAATACTGACCCGACCTAGGATTCGAACCTGGGACCTCCTGCTTCGTAGGCAGGGTCGCTACCCACTAGGCTAAGCGGTCGTCAAAATAACGTATAAAATTACAATTAAATATTTTTTGTTATACATATTATATAGATATTTTACACCCACACTGAGAAAAGTACCTACTATGATGAATTCAGATTTTATTTTGATAGTTTCACTATCCGTAAAGCAATTGATGATCGAGGTCGCCATAAATACGAGGAAACCGAGGAATAAAAACTTTACGTCATCATAATTACGTTTACAGGAACCATAATTTTCGGTGACGCATATTCTTGTCTCTTCATATTCCTCGTTTTTTATTATGGGGGTCATACATTGCTCTACTGACGATGAAAACTTTTCTCAGAGCAGACATGGAACAAATATCTGAAAAGATATCAGAAGTAAGTAATATGATGAATTTCTCAGTTATTAAAATTAAATTGGTAAACGTGATGCTTGAAAATAATGTGTCAAAAAGGGACCCATGAATTTATAAACGTCAATATCGCGTGCCAAGCCCTATAGGACAAGCGTGAAATACGTTTTATGAAAGGTATCTCGAAATGTCAAACGGCGTCTCGTTTTGTCCCAACGAGATTGGCAATCGCGTTTTCCCAGGATTTTTTTTGTTACCTTCATTACGTAAGTGAGGGGCGCAAAATCTGTCATAGCTTCGTGTATGGATCGTTATTATTAAAAATTATATATATATATACAAACGTGTAAAAATTTAGTGAAAACTAATACAACAAACGGCATGCGGAAATACGCAGTACATTTATATACATAACAGTCAATTAATTAATTAGAAATTACTTCGATCTCGGAAATCACAATTTCAAAAATTACACAAGCGTTTCGTGTATCACTCTGAAGTGCTCTGAAGTAATGTAAAAAGATTAAGGTTTTGAAACATAATAAAGCAATATATTAATTCGTTCTACTGACGGCAATACGTTGTAACCAACGGACCCTAAATTTTTCAGGAGTAGAAAAAAAAACTGTTTTTGTGTTATATTAGATATCTTTTGTTACTAAACTAAAATGTAGAATAGGTTAAATAAATGATTTACTTATTTAACATAACTTTTAATCCATAATTTATTTAACCTTATATTACCTTAACTTTATTTTAAAGTTAACTATGGGATACTACATTTAGTTTATACTATTTATTTGCAATGTTGGTTAAGACATTTTACTAAAACATTTTTTATAAAATAATGGGTCAATTGTGGAATACGATGTTTTGTTTGTAGGTGTCTGGGATACACCTAGAACGAATTACGCAAAAAAATTTTTTTTTAAATTTATGGCTTACGACCTATTGCCGTCAGTCGAACGAATTGACCTTTGAATTTAGAAATTTACCAATCAACTTACAATACCGGCTGTTCGGCTGAACCATGGCTGAACGTAGTGCTAACTAATAGAGCTTACCGAACTAATCAAAAGTGTCAAGTGAGCAGATGACGCAAACTAACGGTTACTAAGAAATACATGTTTAAAGTTTCATTTTTATTTGTTTTGGTTAGTTCGGTAAGCTCTACTCGTTAAGTTTGGGTTACGTTCAGGTACGCACTGTCAAAAAGAAATAGCCTCCCGTCAGTTCAGGATGGTTATGTAATAAATGTTATATAATTAAATACTTTCATAGTTACTCAAAAGATGTTTAATATTGTATAAACAGTAATTAAACAATCACTTAATAAGCTGAAAACGTGTGTGTTGGTGCTCGCCCGACTCTTGTTGCATTAATGTAAACTTTGAAATAAAAAAAAAATACTAATTAAGGAAACAATTTTTTTAAATGGTAAATAATTATCAAGTTTTACTTACTATCTAACTAATTATCAATTATCAACTTTTCAATCCTTCACTCAGACAGATAGGATTTTGATTTTGTTTTTAGATTTTGGCTATCATGTAAAGTCCGTTTCGTATCCTATAAAACCTCAGCCTGTATAAAGCGAAATTGTACCCTACAGTTGCTTTGCGCCACCGCGCCGGCCAGGTGTATCTATGCTGCATTGCGGACCCACTGTTGCATTGTCATTATGATGAGAATAGATTAGATTACATAAATCATCTTAATTAAATCTTGTTTGTTTGTTACGGGAAACCGACTAGCCTGCATGGCAGACGTATTTCAATGTACGCAGACGGACGGACGGACAGACGGATAAACATTTAAGATAATCAGAGAAAAGATTGTTAGTTAAAAATCAAGGACCCGGAAATTGAAAACCCGGAAAGAATTTTACCATTTTATTAACTGTTTTCAGGATTTTTCAAAGTAGCGATTTCACATTAGTTTTAGTATAAGCAAAAAAAATTTCGATCAATGAGCGTTAAGTGGTTGAATGAACTTTTGACACTAACGGCTGCATTGATTGGCTGAAATTAACTTTTGACACTAACGGCTGCATTGATTGGCTGATATAAGCTAAAGAATATGAAAATGAGCAATCCTTGCATTCGATAACTCGACTGCGTGTTCTCATATTCCTTATTCCTATTCAAGAAAAAAACCTAATAATAATATGTTAAAAACTGCAAGTGTTGCTAAATAATGGACTAATAAATATAATTTCACGACAAATAGTTTCATAAAATCTATTGCAGCATAATAGCATATTTGTAACTATCCAACCTATTTCCTGAGACGACGCACTAAGCCCCAAGAGAGAAATGCATCTGTGCATCCGAAGTAAACCCCTTTATGGCCTGCTTGTGATGCTATATCTTCAGAATCGAACTGAATCCCGCTCTGAAGTGGCCGAACTAGAGCTTTAGGAATGGTTTTATTTTATGGAAGTTCTTTGAAAAGCTTATTAAGTTTCCGTAGATCATATGCAAAAGATACGACGACGTCCGAACTCTTCTGAAAACTACGTCATAATGCCGTCTGTTTTTTGAGGTCGGTAATTTTCCGAACTATCAAAATGGAATTCGAAATGATTATGGAAATCATGTGGTTCAGGTTTTTTTTTATTGTTACATACAATCCTCCTGTTGAGGTCTCTTGTAATGAAATCTTATAAAATATCATAGGATAACAAAATTTACAAGTCTTTTTTGCATCTCTCATCGGATTTGATACAAAAAATTCAACTGATCTCGCGGTTTCACCCCATGGAATACACACTTTATATTTTTAGTTCTATTTTTCCGTATTTCAAGATATAGCCAAATGTTATTAAAATCAGTTTAGTTACTGAAACCATGAAAACATAACAATTAGACTAATAACTTTGGCATAATATCGTATGCCGATTTTTTTTTCTATGGCAATCGAGCACCGAATTCAGAATGTAGCAGTCTAGAAGACGCATGTATCGACGACTCAGAGCCGATATCTCAACTCCGATGCATCCGGCGAGGTCATTCACGGTAGTTAACAGCTGCATATAGAACATAACTAGATGTTACAGGATTACACAAAGGTGCGGGGGCCGAAGATCATCCAGGTAATCAGTGACGTGGGCTATACGCGCGTGCCACTCGTCTCACTTCTTTAGTCGATCGCTCAAATTTGAAAACATTGGTTCTTCTTAGAACGGTCACTAATAGTACTCTATTGAACTAATTCAGAATTCGGTGGTAACGAGTTACCTCTATGTCCATCAAAATCACTAAAGCAGTTTAGCCATGAAGATATTTGTAACATTTTTACGGCTTGATAACAAAAAAAATCTTTTTCGTATTTATATATGTAGGTACTTGGTCTATATATATATTTCGGCTTGAATAGAAATTATATTAGCACATGTTCGGGATGCAAGCTTTGTTTTATTTGACGACCGATTGGCCGAGTGGTTAGGCACACTAACCGCGGAGCCAAGGGTCGCGGGTTCGATTCCTGCCCGGGACAAATATTTGTGCGCATGAACATAGTTATTTCATTCCGGTCTGGGTGTAAAATATTTATATGCGTATATATTATTTAAAAAAAAGAATATTTAAGTATGTATATCAGTTGTCTAGTAACCTATAAGACAAGCATAATTCTTAATTACTTTGGGACTAGATGGCGCTGTGTGGGATGTCCCATCTATTATTATTATTATTTCATCAAAATTGTTAAGCGGATTAGCTGTGACACGGTTACAAACATGGAGTATATTTCTGCGCTAAAATGTAGCGTAAGCCCTTTCTAGGATTCAATCTTACTTTGTACTAAAATTCAATAAAATTCGTTAGAGAGTTTTTAATTTAAATCCGCATAAATTTTAGATTGACTTCCTGTAGTCATATTGTCATTATATAAAGACAAAAATGATCACTGGACCAGTATGAAAAAAACAGTATTTCGACTGAAGACCCATGAAATAAAAGAAAAGAAATGAAAAAAATTAATAAACATGAATATGTTTTCACTGGATAGATTGTTCCATTATCTAAATGTGATACCGATTTAAGTAGATATAGTAAATTATGTTTTCACGCAAAGGAAACTCCAAATATTATACATAACCAGAACTACAAACGTTCCCAGTTATAATAGCGTTTAATCAAGCGTCATTTCCGAACTGTTTTCCCACAAACTGAGTTATCGCGTCCCAATAACCGGCCGGTCGTTATTTAGCCGCTAGAGAAATGATAGAAATCGATTCTTTCTACAACATTAACTTCGGCAATAACTGAGCGAAGCGCCGCCGTTCTAACAGCTACCAACTAAGCGCACACCGTTTGGCCAAAACGTATACAAAGTTCAAGTAAGATGTTTTCATACAAATTCGGAATATGTGACTAAGGTATACTACTAAAGGTAGGTTACTAAGGTAGGTTACTAAATGTAGCGCTTTTAGCATAATTAGCAGACAAAATATTCAATGGATAGTACTATACATGCCCATAAAGCGAATCTACATATATTCACATAATAAATAAGTATATAAGTAAATATAATTTAAGAAAACCAATTTTTGTGCGACATCCATTGTTTTTCTGATAAGAATTCGAAACTGATTGATTGAAAGTTATTTAAAAAAATTATGGAAGTAATCTACAAATATAAAGTCTATATATACAATCTTAAAATCTAACGCTCGCGGCATTACCGCGCTGGATCGCTATGGCGAGCCTCTGCATCAGAAACGACCTCGAGCGAAGGTCACACCCCCTCTCCTTAAGTCGGCGACCGATGCTCCTAATTATTTAATCGGACCACGGGCTGTTGGTGCTGTAGGCTGCACGAGGCCAGAAAAAATTCTGGCCTCGAGGCTCCAACAGCCCTTGGTCTCCACAGCGAAAGTAACGAAGATATAGGATTTTTCCAAGTTTGAGTATTTATTGTGTTTCAGACGAGCCGCGGACTCAGCGGCCGCCCCTGCCACACGCAATGCTGAGTTGAGGTGGGAGAGAGCGAAAGTGCTGACGCAAGTTGCGTCCCATAATAAGCACCTCCCTTTTTCCCAAGGCACTAGGGTCAATAATGAATAATTTAAGTATAATTAATTGCAATGCAAAGCGACGACAGCGACGGATAAACCTTACAGGGTTTTTGTTCGCTTGTGTTAAGTGCTGAACATTATGTACATATTTCTTTTTATATTAAATAAACTAAAAAAAAGGCAATTTCGGGTGACGTAGTTCATTAGATATATGTCAAAGTAAATCTCAGAAATGCTGCGTATCGTAAATTGACCGGCGCCTGTTGACATTTACCGAGCTTACTGATAAGAAACAGTTTCTTTTTCTTCCTAAGATCATTTAGCTCTAAAACCATGGATTGTTAAGATGCATCATGATGAGTGGGTTAATCACAAAAATAATTTGCATTCATTCCTAAAAGGATAGGTTATTATGCGAATACGAAAAGTAAAACGAAACAAAGTGACGACCCAATCAGCATTTCGTTCAATTTTACATGTGGAAAATAGTTGGATGTGCTGGAATAGTCTACCATTTCTTTCTTTGTAGGTTACGTTAGATTTGTTTGTGTCAACGTGAGCAACCAAGGACAGGAGAAGAAGAGGAGCGACAAGCCACCAAGATAGATTTACATAAAAAAATTATTCAGTCAATTGAATCCATCAATTAACTGAGTAAATTGTGTATCATGAACTACTAACTGCTTAATAAAATATAAAGATGTTATATTCCATATAAACTGTAGACTATGTAGCTATAGACGAACGTTTAACTCTTATGTGAATAATATATTTTGTAGTACACCTGCACCTGCTCGGACAGCGCTCTAATACGCTTTAAAGAAGAAGGCGGAATGTACTTCTTTATTTCCGTGGGAGAGAAAAATGTATGAAAATCCATTACTCCCGCCAGCAGGGGGAGGAATGTTGTATGAAAATATATTACTCCCGTCATAGAAATATAGGGAATAAACGGCGTGAAAAAAATTTGCGCATACGTGTGCAGCAAAGCGCAGTGCGGGGCGCACGCGAGGCGGCTAATAGCTGTGCTAATGAGTCATAGATATACAATGTTACCGTCAAAGAGGCGACATGCGAAACTTTGTTTATATTCTGCCTATTGAGTTGGGTAATGTAAAGGAACGTAGTAAAATAAATAAAAAAAGGCAAAACAGATGGTTTTAATTACAATATCTATTTTAATTAATACTGTGAATACATATTTCCCTATATAAGTAAAATAGTTATACTGTAATAGGTACTTAATATAGGTAGGTACTAGAATATGCGCTTGCAATAACTAGACCCGACACTGTAGTTGCGATTTTTTTGGACCAATCTGATCCATGCTTCTCTTTTCTGATGACAAGGGCGAAAAAACCTAAAAGATAACATTCACCTTACCTATGTATTACCTATGTAGCGGTATTTCCTTAATACGTTGTATGAATAAAATGGCTAAGGAACCTCATATAAATGATTGTGTCCAACACGTCCTTAACCGATTTTTTTTGTAACTAATAAGATATTTCATTTAAACAACATAGGTAAAGGCCCTAGTCACACGTTTTCTGTGAACATTTCAAATAGGTATTTACGACGATTATAAAGATACCTACAACACTGAGACAGACAGACAGACAGATGGTATAAGATGAGTAATAAAGAAACTCAAAAATAATCAGTTATACTTAAGTCTTATAGTTCCCTAACATTTATTACCTACCTACGTATCCAATCTGTACGTTTCGCTCTCCATAATCTATGATTTTCAAATATAAATGGCGGCAAAAGACAAAAATTGTTTTGATTCATTTTAGTTGATGGTTCGGCTAGAAAGCATGGCGCAAACGTCTGGATTACGGTGTCATTTTTTCTATGTTAGCATTTCAGTGACTCCCGCCATTTTTTTTAGTATTAAAATACGAATCTTTTATATTAAGACTCAAAACGGTGCTGGCCACTTACTTTTTATTCTGAATAAAAATAAAAAAAAAACGCAAACCAACGTTAGAACTCGTTAGAGCCATAGGTTAGAGCCAACAAACAGCGACAAACGCGTGATATGTAAATTGCTTAATTTATATAAGACTTTTACTAAAAATGTCATCTAGAAGCGATAATGACGATTTGTTGACTCCAATAGAATTAAAAGAAGCTTTCAACTGTTATTGCTACCGCAGCTGCTGCTGCTAAAAGAAGCTGTTATTGAGTTGACAACTTGTTGGAACCGGAGAAAAGCATTGCTGTAAGTTTTAATAATTGTAACATACTAAAATATTTCGGTCTCACGCACGGCTTCTAATATTATTGCTAACCACAACGAAAAAATTTATATTGATTGTCGATCAATATAAAATAAAAGTGAGTGTCGATCGCCCTTTTCATTCTCAAGTTAATGTATTTTAACATCGTTTAAGTTTTGTTGTATAAAAAGGTACTAATATATTGTGTTTATTTCTTATCTAATTTTTGTTTGTTCATTCGATCAAATCGAACCGAAAGTGCGTAGATTCTGGAATTTCTACTATAACTATATATAACTGCATAATTTATTGTACTTTCGATACCTGAGCTTCGATAATAGTTTCCTAACAACTTGGGATAGTTCTATTCAAGCTATTAATCTACTGTTAATTGAAAACGTTCGCCAATTTAAAGGCGCACCCTCACCTTAAATCTAGTTTGTAACAATAATTCCAGACAGGCGTAACCACAATGCAGCGGTACTCGCGCGCAGTAATTACGACAATCCAGAAATCCCAACGCTATGTGCTAATAAAGGAAAATTAATATGAAAACTTTTATCAAAGGAGGAAGTTTTCCAATCAGTGTCAAAGGAGATACAGGGCTTTTGTGTTGTCGCACCCCGCTATTAATGACTGGTGAAGCGCGCGCGCCTACCGATTGTGTCTAGCCGACATTATGTTAGTAAGTCGTTAATCGGTTAAATATCGAAAGATTCTGAATTCGAAATTAATATTATACTAAGGGGAATATATACCTTATATACAGCTTAGATAACGGTCCATCCAAGCTTTTTTGTATAGTGTCCTAATATTCTAATTTAACCAAGACGTTCAGATACTCCGTGGTTGAAGTCTGAACGGCGTTCCAGTGTAGATACTGACCAGAAAAAAAAACTTAGTTTAACGACGCTTAGATTATCCAACCAACAGCAATATTGAAATATTGATGCTCTATGATTTACCCTAAAACATACCTACCTACTCGAATTTTCACAAAGTTCCTGAAATAATAATAATGACGTATACATCACAACAATGTCTAGGCCCCGAACTAAGCATTAGCTTGTATTTTGGGTACCAAACGAAGACACCATATACATACGACAACCAAGACCCGGTACCAGTATCAATATTCATCATATAAATACTGAACCGACCTAGGATTCGAACCCGCTACCTCCAGCTTCGTAGGCAGGGTCGCTACCCACTAGGCTAAGGGGTCGTCAAATCAATCATGATTATACAAATTTTTTTCTTAGTTTCAAATTATATCCAGACCTTCGGCAATCAAAAATGATTTTTAAGATATCGAAAATTTTATCTAATGCAACGGATAGATATAGAAATTGCTCCATTATGCACATTTTACATGATCGGCTTTATTTACGGGCGAAGTTTAAGTTGTAGACAGTATTTACGTGAAATTTTTTAGTGCTCCTTGATAACTTCTTCGGTCAAAAATTCTCAGACATCTAAAATTTAAAAGATTTAATACTGATGTTTTACTTTACTACTTAAAACGACGCATTATATGAGTTTTATAAAAACAATATTACACACACTTTTGATGCAACTTTTCTTCTACATGTAATATTAAATGTTTAATTAGATATTTTTACTTAAGTCACTTACCTACGTGGTTTTATTCTGACAAGACTGAGAACGCCTATTCGCATCTTATAGAAATCATCGGAGCGAAATCTTTATGAATACGATTAAATCGTTATTAAAAAAGAGGAATTCTCAAAAGGTAATCTGGAAAGCTAAAAGTAGATGTCGCTCGTGGCGCTGGCTGTCAGCTGTCAAACTCAGTGCTTTTACTTTTACGTAGTAGTAGTTTCGAATAAATTTTACAATAAAATTCTAATTACGAGTATAAATAAATACAATAACTTATTACTAGTTATTGCAAATATTACAATGACTCAATATTGTAATGTACCTGGCAATAGATAATGTCCATATTAATAATTAATTTCTAAAACATACAAGCCTGAGCAATGATGAGCATGCATTCATAAAAAAGCTTCAACATGATACAGAATATTTTTTTACTGATGCATCTGCATAGTTGTCCAAAAATGGTCAAGACAGGTGACTACTGATCCTTCCGTAATTTTAAAATTTGACTTGTAGTAAAACTAGTTTCTGCTAGTTTATACCTATAAGTATATTATTTGAGTTTTTACTTTGATTAGTCGCTTGTTGTGCGCTAATAAAAAATTGCAAGATTTTTTTGTATTTGGAGTCACTTCGTTTATTTATCTAATTGTAATTATTATTCTAAGTATTATTTCTAATTACAAAGTGTTTTAAAACGTACGACTTAAGGAAAACTTGATTGTAACTTGTATACGTTTTTCATTTATTTTCATTTTTGCTTTTAAGTCAACCATACCTGAAAACAGATCTATTTATCTATTACTTACTATTTATCTATTTACTATGGTAAACAACCAAGCTCGATTATATTTATTGGAATACCCTGTCATCAATGACAATAGGCTGTACCTGAAAAAGACCATCGTGCATATATTACAATTCCTTTTATTACACAACACCATCTAGTCCCATAGTAGCTAGTATTATGCTTGTATTATGGGATACTTGACACTTTTTACATCTAGACACGGAACAAACTGTCATGCACACATGTATTTGTTCCGGGCCGGAATCGAACCCGCAATTCTTGGCTCCGCAGTTAGGGTCTCTAACCACTCGGCTAATCGGTTAGTAAATTTTCGGTTTGATTGTTTGAAACTTTTAGATATAATCATATTATTTTTCTAGTTTTTCTCTTGAGGGTATATCGGAAAATGGTAAAATAGCGACAGAACGCATATCTGTCTCGATTCTGCTAGATTGAATTCGAAAACATCCATTGCAAATATTCAATCTTCAGCGCCATATAGAAGCGTTGATCCACAATTCTGAAAGGAGGTGGTATATTAGTGAAGCAATTTGAAGGCGTGTATCGGACTTGATCCCAGCATTAGTGTATTGTGATGTAGATACGTAATCTCAGTACAAAAAGATTCAAGAAATTGTTCCACATGGTCCACTTAAGCGCTGTCAACACACATGCATTGTAATTAAATAAATTTCTACATATATAAATTTTACTATAAGAAATATATGTATATATAGGGTGAGGTTTTAATGACCAGCCAAATTTTGATATTATGACCTTTGATAAAAATCCGTTGGCCGTCTTGTTCCTTTTTAGTATCATTCAATAGGAAAATATTCAGTTAAGACTATGTAAACCTTTCCCAAAACTACCAATATTACTACTCACCGTTCTCGAGGCCACAGTGCACGTGCACGCGCCCCGCCCACATGCCCCATGCCCCGACTTTTCGTATGTAAATAGAAGGTAGCCAAATTTTGTTAAAAAATATTTAGGATATAATAATTGATTATGAATATTTGACCTATATTTTTATTAACGTATTGAGGTCTATTGGTAATATCTAACATCTAGAAAAATTTTGGCTGGTGACTAAAATCTCATCTTCGGTATATATAAACCGTTTTCAAAACTTTGTCTATATATATTAACTTATAATGAAAAGTACACAATAACTACCAATAATATATTTTTTTCCTTTAAAGAAAAAAGCATGGATGGACAGCATACAATTCATAAAGGCAGTGCCAAGTCATTCACTTTATAGTGTTCTACATTTGTTATTACTAGTTTGTTACACTTGTAAATGTTATTGTTTTAATTGTTATTATCTGGTAAATAAGTATCCATTTAAAGTGTCTTCGATGTTGTGTGCGAAAAACTAGATGTCATAAAAATCGATAATATATCTAATAATTAAAATTATAAATTTTCCTACAAATACAACAAAAACATGAACTAATATGGTTTTCTTATAAAGAATGATACAAAGAATTAATTATCAATAACTTGAATATCATATACTTGAATAACATGAGATTTCAATTTGCTAGAACATCCACAAGGTGAGAAAGGAAGTACACAAATTATCAGTGAAGTTCAAAGAGACTTAAGGATGTTATTAAGATGTGTTAAAGGTGTTAACAGCTTAAGACCCGGGTCTCAACTTTGTCTCAGTTTACGCTTCAAATTTAATGGTTTTCAAGAGTTTGTTTTCGATATTACACTCATGAAAAACAAATGTGTTTAATGTGGAGTGTAGAAAAGGAAAAGTGACGATTTCACGCTTAAAAAAATATCTATAAAAAATTAATTTAAAAATTAATTTTATTGTTATTTCAACTGTAAAATTATCTCTAAATAGTATTATTTCGTGTAAAAAAAAATAACACGTTAAGATGCAATAAAATTATCTAGCAACAATTATTTTTATTTATTTTTTTAATTCAAAATTAATCAATATTTAATACAACTTAACTTTAAGTGCTTAAAATCAAACGACAAATATTTCAAAATATTACTGGTCTCATTTTTTTTCAGGTGCTGCCGCGTAACGTCCATTCTTCTAATTTCAGCGTAAATCGGGCCTTAACTTTGAGATTCACAAACATTATAAAAAAGCCACATCCAAAACCAGGAAGTTGTGATTCTCAACATGGAAGTGGAAACTCGAGCTTTGCGGGAACGTAAAATTTTAGTCACGCACAAAGAGAATAAAATATATAGCTCTACTCATAAATATTTTAATAAGAATCAGAACATGGCTTTGAATTATGACGTTTGGCGCGTGTTGTTATACCATTTTTATATTGCGAAGTTATGTCCACATTTCGGCCAAAACTCAGATGTGTGCACAAATTTTAATTACGGAAAATGTTTTCACGTCAATAAATCTACTTTACGACTTAAAAAAAAATATATGGTCGTATATACGTATGATAAAAAAGAATGAAATATAAACATCTATTCGTAAATATCATAAGCTGGATTGCGACACGGTTATTAATCATGCAAATTAGTTGGCATGTCTTCCACAGATTTTTTGGTACAAAATTAGTGGTGGGGAAATGTCTATAATCGATGTTGAGTGGACGTCGTAAAATCCAGGATGTAATTTGAGATTGCCCATTTATTCGAGATAGTTATACATTGAATTGAAATACAAATAATGACGAATATCCCATGTAATATTGTTATTTAATTATAGACATATTAAAATTGTTTAAAAAAAAAATTACTAAGGTGACATAACTTTCTGATCAATATACTTCATTTGTGGGATAACATTTTAAATTTTTGATAAAATTTTCCGTTTTTTGTGCTGGTATTGTAGCCTTATTCAGAGTTACAACATGTTTTGGAAGAAAATGTAATTTTTTATTGTGTTTAAAATATTTTGTTAATCAGACGTGTATTTCGGGCACGTTTCAGGCATATGCGAGTACCTTATAAAAATATGCCGGTTCCCAAATTGCACTCTGTAGCTATATGAGATCGGACAATCAGAAAAAAAAATGTCTTCGGGATAATCCTAGGACGATTGCAAAAGTCAAGATAATTGGGAACACGGAAGGAATTTCATAAATCATTCTCTCAATTTTCAAAGTCTTAGCAAATATCTGAACTTCTTTTAGGACGTTTGATACCCTGAGTGTTAATTGGCTGTTCTAAGCTTCGATTTGTATGCCTTTAGTCTGATTGGTTAGTACCTAACTACCTATGCTTTTGAGAAAGTAGGTGCTTTACAAAGTTATTTTACTACAACGCCATTCACACCAAAAGCTCCGTTGAAGTAAGATCGTCTTGGGACAGTAATCACTTGGCTTCGAGAATATGGTGGAGTCTGCAAGTTTTTTACAGGAGAAAAAGAATTTGGGTAAATCAAAATCGAACCCACTTAACTTTCTCTCCGCGGCTGCGATTTGGCTTCGCCATCTCCATTTCAATTCCTTGTCCCCTATCCGTTCCCGAGTGACAAAGATGACAAAAGAGAATTCCCACAAATACCTAATTCCACTCTCGAAATGAATATGTTCTAAAACCAAAATTTGCAGCATTATTAAGAAAGGCCGTCCCTATATATGAAAGGCGTTTTTCTTTTTCTTTTTTTTGAAAATCGTATTAATATACAATTTACGAATAATTACTTTCTGAAAAAAAATTGGAAGGAAATAATGTTTTAGTAAAATTTGTTATAATAAAAATAATCGAGATGTCGAAAAAATAAAAACACACCGCCCTATAACAGGGTTTCTACTATATATTAAATATATATATAAATAATAAAAATATATTTTAATTTTTTATTATATTTTTTTTGTATGGGAAGCTTACCGCCTTAAATTTGAAATCTGTGGCGGTTGCGGACTATAGCGAAGTCGTAAAGGTACATACCAGTCAATCAACGCTCCCGATATATCATAAAAAAACCTGATCAGTTTTTTTTGCCATCACCTTAAAATGAAGTCAGGCATTTAAAAATAGTTAGGATTATTGTCTAAATTTCAAATTATCTTGCTTTTTGTAACCATCTTAAAATTATATTTACTAATGGTCGAGTTGTTGGAATGCAGCCGGCTGTAAACCCAGAAGTTGCAACTTCGATTCCCGCCCAAAATAAATATTTATGTGCTTGAAAAGGTATATTTGTTCTATGTACGGGTGTATTTCTAGATGTATTTATTATTTAAAAATATTTAAGTATGTATATCAGTTGTTTAGTGTCCACAGTACAAGGTATCTGCCTAGTTTGGGACTAGATGACAGTGTATGAGATATTCCTAATATTATTGTTATTATTTTTATTGCAAAGACCCGTTTTTTTTTAACCAATTATTCTATTAAATACAACTGGAACTTTTAAATCGTTACCATTTCATCCCTTTTGCTGTCGAGACGATGGGTCCCTGGTCCAAGGATACCAAAGCATTTGTCCACGATTTGGGTGTCGCGCTGTGTCTGTTGACAGGGGATCCTTTGAGCAAGGAGTACTTTGTTCAGAGGATCAGTGTCGCAATACAGCGCGGCAACGCGGCAAGCATCCTTGGTACCCTGAACCCATCGTCTCTTTAAAATTTTGTCATTTATCATAATTTACATAGTATTTTTTAATTTGTAAATACTTTTAGTTTTACTTTTTATAGTATTCTGATTAGTAACCATGTACCTTATTTATAAATATATTAATTTTGTTTTTTATATTAAAATGCATTTATACAACTACGTTAACGATTACATAAAGCACACAAGCACGTTTTAAAAAACTGAAGAATTTAATCAGTATTTCCCTGTTAACCGTTGGTCGTTCTGAAATTAATCACACCGAAATTAAATCGATTAATTATGTGACAAAATTTATTGCCGTCACAAAAGCGGCTACAATTCGAGAGATGTTATCCGACCCCGGATAACATAGGTAGCGAATAGTAATTTCAAACAATAAGGTCCCAATAGGCGATAAATTCCGCGGAACACGGTTTACGTGGGCCATTATGCGTGTAGTCTGTATTAGAACGCTCGCAAACGACTACATTGAGCGTACGAGAAAACTGGCGTTTGCTTATAAAACAGAGTACAGACAGAAAAAAGAAAAGTATATCTATAGTTCTGTCTATTTACTGAAACGATATTGATGAAATATGGTGAGGAAAATCCAAAGAATAGTTTGGTTTTTAATATGCAGAATCTTTAGGTATAGTAGTTCCGAAAGTGTCCTCCTCAATAAGTGTAGCCGACATGGAGAGTGTAGGTGAATGACCAAAAAACGTAATGAATAGGCTTGTTCACATACAACACAAATAGCCATCTAATTTGAGATATATTGAAAGTTATTGCAAATATTTTAGGAACTCTGAACTATGTTCCGATGTAAGTCTTACTGAAATCGCTTCAGCATTTCACTGGTTACCAACCAACCAACCAACCAACCAACCAATCAAACTCAAACAGACAAAATAAACTTACCATGTGTGCATATCTCAGTTTACGCTTGTTTTCCGGAGAGAACGTTTAATACCTATAGACGGCCCTAGACGGACCTATTATCGGGTGGGAGAAGAAACCGATCGGCGTGCACTGTCTTGTGTGCATTGCATTGATAAAGTGTGAAATTCGGAGCCGCAACAATATTATTCGGTTAGACTAATGGATTGGCCGGTGGTTAGAGACCCTAACCGTAGAACAAAGATAGCGGGTTCGATTGTTTGACGCCTTCAGGAATGAGTACTGGCGAATTTCCATACAAGCGGCGTCAACGGTTGCCCGATCAAACCTTTACCTTCAGTAATCAGATCAACAAAAAATAGGTATATACGTTTTTATTTTTAAAACATTTTGAAATAGCATCGGAAAAAAAACTTGAATGCGCGGTTTTATTTCGAAATTGTTTCATTTTTCACATGTTCAACATGAAACTAATTGTATTTTACAAGGTATTGTGAAAATTAAAGAAAAAAATCGAAAAATAACCTCGCGCATTTGTTTTTTTTTTCTTAAGATGTATCATAGCATTTTAAAAAGTAAAAACGTATGAACATAGTTTTTGCTGATATGAATACCGTATGACTTTTTCGCTGGCACATAAAATAATAAAAAAAAAATTGTCTACTAGCTTATTGAATGTCGTAAAAACAAATAAATATCTGTAAACTAGAAGCTTATACGTGACTGTCTAAACTGACAAGCTAAGCGTGATCTGACGTTAAATAATATCCGCAGATCCACTAGTGTGGTGGATCGAAAAGGGAAATAAAATATCCCTGGATCCACTAGTGGATTTACGAGGAAAAAAATTATCCATAGATACACCGGTGGAGCCTCGTCGGTGGATCCAATAGGAATGAGCCGACTTTTTGCGCCAATCGGTTAAATTTTAATGGGGTGGAACCATGAAAATACGAATTGACTAGAACCTCTTTTTTGCGCTTACCGTCTAACCACTCATACTATACCTAGCTGGTGTGTAACCGTTGCGAGAATACTGATTTCAATCCGAGTTTAGTCCGCAAGGTCTCTGTGCGCCGACCTTCACTCCCGCGAAATTGAGTTTGACATTTTCGATACTGTGAAGTGACATTTCTGACTCTATTAAAACCAAAGGCTGCTGTCAAATCTGTTTACTCTATGGATGGAACCATTAACGCCGTTTCTATGGTTTACCAGTACTTACTACTTTTAACCCGATAATAGGTCCATGGGTAGATTCATCACTTTGAACGTCCCAGTATCGTTTCGTCGATCCATGCAAGTTCGTCTTTACGACCCTTGTATTATATTCGCAGTGTGCATATATTTCTTTAGTTTACTTTCGTCAATCCTTTCCACATAGCTAACCCACTGTCAACATACCTTTTTCACTATATTCTTCTAGTTTAGTTCTTCTTTTCTAATCACAGAAACCCACATCCTTCACATTACTATTCTTCCATACATCTTTCAAACATAATTTCTAATTTCGTGCTCCTTTCGCGATACCAAATTAAAAGATTAAAATATAAATTCACTGTATAATTTCGCTTACTGTACGGAGACATGTGTTGGTAGGCCATATTACGTCCCGGAATACGGACACTTCTGTGTTAACATTCAAATAACTATCCGAATAGGTAATCTACTTGAATGTACTCGAATGGATATTACAAAGGCACTTCAGCGATTTTATTGTTTGTTATTTAGCTTTGTTCGTTTTTATTGTTTTTATTTCGGTTACCTAACCTAATGTTATGGATGGATTTTAGTAGTGATGTAGATGTCTTATGTAATGTTTAGGTATTTTCAACAATAAGGTATATCATATATTTTAAATAAATATAAAAATAGAATTGATTTGATAATATAATTTAAAAGAAATTTGAAAACTGTCAAAAAATAAATCCTTTTGTATCTTTCTAGCAAAACAAAGTTTATCATTATTTCCAATGGTAATGACTGAAACGTAATGTCAATGCTGTTGTTCGATCCGTCTAATTGGAGATTTAACACAATTATAACTTTTAAGATAAAGCAAAAAAAAAATTAAATGTTTTTTGTATTACATTATACATTAGGAGATCCGGGACGTACTCTATGAAAATTTCTATCGTCTACCTATTATGGTTCAAAATAGGACAGACAGACGACATGGCTTCGTAATAGGGTACCATTGACGCTCTTTAGGCACGGTATCCTAAAAATAGCTTCAACCTGCTATTTATTACGTGCACATAGCATATAGCTGTACACATAGCACCATATAGATTTGGTGTCATGATAATAATACACCAGTTACGACAGGTTAATTAGGGTTCCCATGCCCATGACCCTAGCAACATAATCGAGCTATATAATGTTAATACGTCATAAAGAGCAGAACAGCAAACACGAGCAAGGGAAACTTCAGAGGATACTGCAGTACAGGACCCTAAAATGCTTATGTTATATTGCTGAGGTGTTTGCAGTTGGCTACAGAGTTTATCTGAGGGAGTTCATAAAAATTTATCATTATTTCATTATGGTCAAGATTATTCATCAAATATGATGAACACACCAAAAATTGAATTACGCAGACACAGAGTTCATTGCATTCGTTTGGTTTCAGCATAAAAGTACAAATTGACTAGAAGCCTTCTTCCGCGTTTACCGCCTAACCACTCATACTCTAGCTAGCTCGTGTAAGATGGCGAGTTTTAGTCCGAGAAGTCCCCCGCGCCGGTTTTCACCCCCGCGAAATTGCGTTTGACGTTTTAGATATTGTGAAGTGACATTTCTGACTTTATTGAAACCAAACGCTGCTGTCTATGTACTTGTACTTGGTATTCTTAGAAGAAAAATAAATGGTCATGAAATGTAACTTATCCCCGTGGAAAAAAAAGAGGAAAGGAAGACAAAAAAATATGGGAGAATGAAGTAAGAAAAATAGCAGGAGAAACATGGACAAGAAAGGCCATGGATAGACGCTTATGGCAGAGTTTAGGTGAGGCATAGGGTAAATAAATTTGAGAGCATCGTTTCGTTTAAATAAAATCAGAAATGTCACTTCACAGTATCAAAAATGCGGGGGTGAAGGCCGTCGTGCGGGGACCTCGTGGATTGAAGCTCGCCTTCTTGCACCAGTATGAGTGGTTAGACAGTAAGCGCAGAAGAGAGCTTCTAGGCAGTTCGTCCTTGTATGAGGGGAAGCATATGCCGGAGAAGCAAGCTGACGTAGTTACTGTAATTTATTAAATACTTATATAATATTTAAGGAAAATAATCAGCAGATAAAGGATTTATTTATTTATTTATTTATTATCTATGGTATTTGCTATTCTGTCGATTACAGGTACATTCACGATTCATGCTGACTGAGCTTGAAACTCAGCTCGTATTCAGCAGCCAAGGGCTGAAAATTGAGAACAGTTCATTGTTCTTATAATCGTATTGATTATGATACGGTTTTTGCATTAATCCAGCCTATGAAAGGGAATGACGATCGCCGTTAATGCGAGAACGCTCGTTAATCATCCTATAAGGAAGGTCGCTATTTTCTTTCCCTCAAAATGCGAGAGCGCCCACGTTATGGTAATATATACATTACATTAGATACATTTGCGTGGAAGGAAAAGATACTATGTGCTTGGAAGTGAAATTATACAACATTTCGTCTAAATCGCCGATAAAACGTAATGCCACAAGAAACGTGTATACGCATAAATGCGACTTAAATTTATTGCAAACTAGCGAACAGCCGCGACTTAGTTCGCGTGGTTTTCATAATTTCTACAGTTTTTCAAATTAATGCGGAAACCCTAGGTAAATATCATAGATATAGTCATAAATGTCACTTCACAGTATCTAAAATATTAAACGCAGTTTCGCGGGGGTTAAACTACCGGCGCGCGGGCACCTCGCGGGGACTGAATCATGATTTTTACAGTTTTTCAAATTAAAGCGTTAACCCTAGGTAAATATCATAAATATTTGACAGCAGCGTTTGGTTGTAATAGAGTCATAAATGTCACTTCACAGTATCTAAAATATTAAACGCAGTTTCGCGGGGGTTAAACTACCGGCGCGCGGGCACCTCGCGGGGACTGAATCATGATTTTTACAGTTTTTCAAATTAAAGCGTTAACCCTAGGTAAATATCATAAATATTTGACAGCAGCGTTTGGTTGTAATAGAGTCATAAATGTCACTTCACAGTATCTAAAATATTAAACGCAGTTTCGCGGGGGTAACTACCGGCGCGCGGGGACCTCGCGGGGACTGAATCATGATTTTTACAGTTTTTCAAATTAAAGCGTTAACTCTAGGTAAATATCATAAATATTTGACAGCAGCGTTTGCTTATAATAGACACCATAAATGTCACATCACAGTATCTAAAATGTCAAACACAGTTTCGCAGGGGTACAGTAGGTAGTTTCACAGTAATTAGTAAGAAAAAGGAAATATAAGAGCGTTTGTATTGGCGTTCACGCGTCCAGTCCCTTCTTTAGTTACACAAGACTGAATACTTGGGCAAAAGAGCCTCCATCCATCCATCCATCAGCCCACATTCATCCACTGCTGGACATAGGCCTCTCCCAAGGCACGCCACACTTCTCTGTCCTCAGCCATTTTCATCCAGCCAATACCGGCAGCCAGCTTTATATCGTCGGTCCAGCGAGCCGGCGGGCGTCCCACACTACGTTTGCCAGTTCGTGGTCTCAAAAGAGCCTAACATCGTCTATTTAAGAACATTTTTAATTACAAATCTAAAGTGTCATACAGAGAAGAAATTATTGTCATATACGCTATTACTCAAGAAAATAATATCTGAAGTCGCAAATATACGAGAGGATTTTAGGTATCATCTAAAGACTCGATTTTTGAAAAAAAAAGTAGGAATTTATCACATTCAAATACTTTTCCGTAACAAATTATCGATACAGTGTTGTTAGTAAATCAAATGTAAAAAAGAAATATACAATCGCGGGTGTAGCGGAAAGGGGTATCCCGCCGATGGCCCCACTGACCTATGCAATAGTCAGTTACCCGCGCATTTCCAAGGTAATTCGATAAATTTTTGGCGCAGTAGCTCAATAGTTTAGTACTGATGAATAAAAAAAAATAAAGACGTGTTTCATAATTATTTTTAACAAAAATAATAACTTGTAATTTCACCATTGGCTGTGGATAAAAAAACACCTGTTGTCAAAAAAACAGGTTACTTTATTTTAACAAAAAATATGTGTATAACAATAATAATGATTCCTGGGACATTCCACACAGCGCCATCTAGTCCCGAACTAAACAAAGTTTGTATTATGGGTATAATATTAAAATTAAGCGGGTGATAAAAGTTCATCATCATCATCATCATCATCATCATCATCATCAGCCCATTTTTACCCCACTGCAGGGGCTTAGGCCTCCCCCAGGGTGAGGAGGGGGGCTTGGAGCTTAAGTCCACCACGCTGCTCCACTGCGTGATAAAAGTATCACCTTGTTATTATAGTTTAATTGCTCAGGAAAACAGCTTTTAAACGAGTCCTAGGTATTTAATTAAAATCTAATTTGAAGACTTTTTTTAATAATGAGCTTTGTGCATTCTGAGTAAAACGACTTCTCACTAATGAAATTCGAGATTTGGCGCTTTAATTGAATAAGCTTCATTTACCGTCAAATCTACGTTCTAAATTTTTTGACTATAGGGACGAGTCGTCGTCCCACTTACTGCAAATTACGGAGCGGATCGCAACCGTTACTTGTTAGTGAATAAAAGTATATGACCAGGAGAATAAACTGACAACTTATGCTCCCCATTATTATTTATTAACACACTATAATATCTATTACCTCTCCTGGCTCCCTTTTCTGGCTATAGGTTGCACGAATACCGGCTGGCTCTCTTTCCCGTCATTCCCAATCCAGACTACAACCTACACTCTATCCTATATCTACGTTCCCTTTGGTGTATTGGAGCTTGTCCCTTTCAGACATTGCGTCTGACTGAAGGTCGAAAGAATTGATTGATTGATACTCCATTATAATCACTGCGCTCTATATTCATACTCTATAACACATAACAATTATTCGTACCATTAATTACTTTAATTAAAGATATACTTTTTTTTACAAATTTTTAGTTTCATTCTCTTTTAATAATAATAAAAACACACGGGACATCTTTTATCTGCAATATAATACTTCAACCCCTGATATCTCCTTTTTCTTACTAATGATTTTCTTTTCTTTTCCATTGAACTGCAGTTTCGTACTTCATCATCATCATACGCCCATTTATCCCCACTGCAGGGGCTTCGGCCTCCCCCAAGATGAGGATGGGGTTTGGAGCTTAAATCCACCACGCTACTCCACTGCGGCTTGGAGATTGTATCGACCGCCATCTATTGACAGCGTCCGGGACCGACCGCTTAAAGTGCTCTCCGAGTCACGGAGTCAGTGATAGTTAATGTACTTAAGTCAGAAAAACTCATCGGTACACGCCCGGATTCGAACCATGGCCCTATGGCCTTATAAATTTTAGACTGGTTCGTTGCGCTCTGGGCTATCACGACACGATGCAGTTTCGTACTTAAACCCCTAATATTTTATACCTTTTTACATTAACTTCATAAGTGAGTTCGGGATGATAATACGATAGAATATTTCTTATCCAACAAAATAATATTTTTCTACGGATTGTATATAATCATTACATACGTATGTAACCTATAATGACAAAGCAACTGCATAGTGTGGATCCCGTAGAGTAAATAAGTGTGGATCCTTTTGGAATTGCAGAACAGTCATACTTGTGCACAACCATTGTACTGCTAGTCAATTGGTTAGTCTAAGGATTGGCAACTGTCCCGATTTAATAGGGACGTCCCGATTTCAGGCCTCTATGTTCCGCGCCTCGACACCACTGGCACTGGCGGGAACATGATTGTCCCGATTTTCAGTCTTTTATAATGAGCTAAATACCAAAAAAATATTCTTTTAAGAACAAAAATTTAATGCAGAGTATGTGGTTAACTATCAGATATAATTTATTTTCTCAGATAATGATTCTCGTACGATTTGTAATATATTTCTGTCACAATTATTCTTTAAGAAATTGAGACAGAATCTTATTTTCTTAATAGACATATTTTAAATCTATGTAATGTTTTTTAATATGATCAAAAACGTTTTTTGAGTAGTCCCGTTTTAATTTTGCAGGTCCCAACTTTTTTTCCGTTAAATGCCGAAATACTCATTTTGAGAGTTGGCAACTCACTAGCTAGTAACGCAACAAAACGCGTTATATAATAGTCTAGTTGACTACTATATATACGTATATGTATAAGAGTTTTCTAAATATATCACGGCAGTGAAAGATTTTTAGTAAATTAATTATTATTAACAAAGTTATGAATGTTTGAAATGTCGCATTAGATAGAGAAGGCAATACCGCATCGCCTATGTCAGGCCATTTAAAATAATATTAAATATCGTTTTGCTAGAAAGAGACAGACATAAAATATTAAAAATTATAAAATATCCATATTCTTCAACAGAATATAATTTTGTTTGTAGATTTTGTTATCGTATAAAGTTTACTTTTATATTTTCTTCATAAATACAATAGTAGATTGTTACACAAGGGGTGAAAGGGACCTATTTAGGCACTCGAACTATTAGCGCCCTCGCTACGTTCGTGCGCCAAACCATTTCGTCCCTAAATAGGCCTTTCACTCGAGGTAAACATACTGCTTTCATTACGAATATAAGGAAAGTAAAAAAAAAACCCTTAAATCCATATCTGAATCTGAAGAACTCGTTTTATATAAAAAATAACTGTATACGTAAACAATTAGCACTTGACAAGACAACTGAAGATCGAATTGCCACTTTCTCGCCTTATTTATGTTTCTTTTACTGCGGCATTCTACCAGTCAGTATTTTGTGTCATCGACGATGGTTAATATTAAATCAAATCTATGTGAATTAAATAATAATTTATTTCAAAGTAAATTATAAGTTTAAATTCATATTACAAAATTGTTCACAACATTCTTTGATTACAATTTTACGCCACGACTCAACAGAGTTGTTGTATAAAAGTTGGGACATGGCCTGCATAGTTTTCTTTTTATAATTTACTTGACAGCAGGGAAAATCGTTTCCCAGGGACGAAAAGTATTACTTACATCCCTATGATTAGGTAACTTGAAGCTTTCCGAGTATGAGTAATGAAAAATATATTTAATAGTAGTCAAGTATCGTATTAACGATGCCGGTCTTTTACTAGTAACTCATTGAAAATGTAACGAAACAAAAGAGTGCATTGAAAGCTGCCCAGCTTAATTGTATCGTCGAGTGAGCTTTTCAACGAAGTTAAATTGGTGTATCTGTAATCGTAAGGGCAGTTAGTATAATGTTAAGCAAATACCTACTAAACCACGTCGAGCGGTTCCTGGAAAAATCTTTAGTAGGTGATATATCTAAAACAGCGGCGGCATGAAAACCCAGACCGAACATAAATTTCAATTTAGCGTAAACCGTCGCTTTGCCGCCGATCCCTCGTGGCACACCTCGTTATAAATCTTCTGTGAGTATTTAGGTTTGATTCTAGGTTTCATTTATTTTCAAACAGACGAATAATCAATATGACAATTTCCTACTATTTTAGTTCCCCCATTGTCTTTTATTTTCCACATGACGTTCCTTTGCAAGATTCGTGCAGTAATACAGATCGTGCAGTATTACAGATTTTACAAAAATAGAACGGAAGCTTGGTTCTTCTAGAGATCTCAAAACTTTTTACCGCGGAAGTGTTGGGAGATTTGGCTTTTCTTACAGGATTTTTTTTAATGGGTTTAAATTTAGATTTGCACACGTTCTCTTGTAGATAGTGTTGATGTTGTTTTGTCTCGGAAGGCCCTAGTGAGGTTTAATGATTTAATGCATGCATAGATTTAATGAAATAAGTACATACTGCACTATATTCATTACAATAGCATATGAAAACAATTAAAGTTAATTTTGTCAAAACATCAATCCATGAGTTTTGGATATTAGTCTCTAGTGCGTGCATTTCTATTATCTATTTTGTGCATATTCAGCAGTTTTAAATTTCGCATACACTGTTAAACATATACTTCAGTCCATATCAAATGTTCGAGCATTTTTCGCGTGTGCGTTTGTGAGACTAGAGTGGCTTAACTCCTTGTTTTCGAAATAACCTCGAACGGTTCAACTTTGTTTCGGTATGAAATACGCAAGGCATTAAGAGGAGTGTGTAGTCGCAAATTTCCATACAAACGGCGTTAACGGTTGCAAATCAAAACCACGATTTTATTTTATTTTTCACAGCACATGAAAATGCAATTCGTGTTATGTTAAACATGTAAAAAATTATACAATTTTAATAATTTTTTAATTTTTTTTTTAAATTTAATTTTAAACAAAGTTCTTTTTTAAAATGATGTATCAGAATATTTAAAAAAAAAGTATGAACCTATTTTTTGCTGATCTGAATACTATATAATTTTTTGCGACAAACGGTTAAGGTTTGATGGGGTGCTCTTAAGACGTTTATAATTATAGAAACTTGATATCTTTTGTCAATTAAACTTAGTGGAATACAAAAATTTGTCTGTGATCAAAAAATAAGAAACATATTTAAATATCTTTGACTTTGTTTTTATATTTAAAAATACATATATACCTTAAGTTTATTGCTTAAATAATTATTTATTATTAGCAGGCATTTTTATATAGTATATAAACAAGTGCGAATTCGATTTACGCCTGAGAGTTCCGTACTATATATAACGTATTAATCGTTACCCACCGCCAGTTGGCACGTAAATGCATATATTAGTTTTAAAATTAAATATATATATTTGATATAACTAAAATTAATTATTTTGCGGATTGTTTCCTTTACTTGTGCTTTGAGACCTTGGTTCTTGCCAAATCCTAGGTCAATGGAAAGTACCTTATAGGTTTTGATTTACATGCGAATGTCAAAACATGCTACCTACATAAATGACCGATTTTTAAATGCGTTGGCGTTAATTTAGAAGCTTAATTGTAAACAGCTTCAAGGCACCATTGACCAAAGTATTAGATATTAATTTCAACTTGCTATATCTCTACTCGTTCTTGAGTAAAAAGGCCTTGACATACACCCAGACCGCAAGACCGACGGACAGGTAATAAACTGATCCTATAATGGTTTATTTTTCTCGTTTGAGGTCCGGAATCCTGAAAACGAAATAATTAATTTCGATGTAAAATTTTTCTGGTGCTATAAATTGAAAACAAGTACTTTCACGGAGCCCTATATTCTTATCATATAAAAATTATATCTCTAAAAAAATATAATGTCCTGCAAAGATCTATGTGGAGGGAGACAAGGATAGGAATCTGGTGACACAAGTCACTCGTCCGATCCACCCTCAGGTAGATGCGAACACATCCCGACAACGGTTGTTCCTGACAGTATTAGTGAATACTGACAAGGGGCAGCTACTTTAGAAAAACGAGCATTAGCATAACAACACTCTGTTATCCTAATGCTTTTTATACTGCTCACGCTATTGCTATTTTTAAGAACGAATCTATAACTGCTTAACAATTTTTTTGTCGCTTCTGTCCTGAAACTACAAGGCAATTAGTGCAAACTTGAACGATTTTAAATTATTTAAATATTAACTAATATATATATATATATCCGAAATCGAAGCAGAATCGTAAAAACCAGAAAAAGCATGAAGCAGTAATTACGAAGCGTGCTACATTGCTTCTTACTAGAAAGCATGTACTTTTTGCTAATTTCTTCTAGTTTTTTTAACACATCTACTTAGTATAGTTAATAAATTGATATATACAGAACACGTTTTTTGATAGTTCTCCACTTAAAGAACTTAAGTGCAGTTTCAAAAAATTCTATTTTCAAGGATGTCCTTTAGTAATTCAAAGACTATCTGTATAAATGTCAATATACCAAAATGGAATCGATATGAGATAGTGTTGTGTGGAGTAACCTAACAGTTATACGTAATTAATTAAAACACGTGCAAATATCATAAATCATTAAACAAACGACTAATTGCTTACGCCGTACAGCCGCCATGGACCAGAGCTACCGTTTCATTAATTTTCCCCATTACTTTGCGTACGGGTTTACACGCTTTCCATATTATGATAGATAATCCAATATCGACCATTCAGATAAAAAAAATTCACAGGTTTCACGCTTCCCGGAACTATTGGGTATATTGAAAAAGCAACTAGAAATGCTAGCAGGTGGTATAAAGCATTTTTGATTTTCCTTCTTATCTACTCCCAGTACTGAAATATGAAGTCAGAAGTAAAAAAAGTTAGATTTTACGCCTAAATTAAAAATTAAATAAATTTTTTCGAATTTCCGAAAAATATTCCGATTCCGTCCGATTTCAACAAATCTTATGCCATAAGATATTCCTCGCCCATACGCGCCATTTGACACCAAATATATCCTGGCACCTAGCCAAATTTCGATAATTTCAAACGATCCTCTTATTTCGTGAATTGGGGCCTACTAATACAATGATCGAAAAAATATTGTAGTTGTCAAAAAGCTGGGTGCCGAGAAACAATACACTGAATCCTTACACATAAACTTATAATAATAATAACACCTGGGACATCACATACAGCGCCATATCTAGTCCCAAACTAAGCAAAGCTTGTAATACGGGTACCAGACTACTGATATACATACTTTAATATTCTTTATAATTTATATATTTATTGATATTTTTACACCCAGACACGGAACAAATATGCATGTTCATGCACACAAATATTTGTACCGGGCGGGAATCGAACCTACGACCCTTGGCTCCGCAGTTAGGGTCTCTATCCACTCGGCCAATCGGTCTTTCTGTGTGGGAACGCTGATACTTTGTAAAGCGATTTAGTTATTGGCGAAAAGTGATTTTATTCTATCTTTAGTGTTCCGTAACTCAAAAGTCTGTCTGTTTACCAAGACCCCTTTTCTCTGGAACGAGTGGAGATATTATAAAGTTGAAATTCATATTTAGTATTTGGAGCTGTACCTAATAAAAAATACGGCCATTCATGCTGCGTATTTTGAAACTAGCAAGTAAATCAATACCTATACGGTAGGTACTTCCCGTTGACCCTAGAATCTAGACTACGAACCTGGGAGGCGATTAAATGGGATTAAATGAATAAATAATTACGAACTGGTAATCTTTTAAAACAAAAAAAAAAACATCAAAGTTTCTAATCAAGTTTAGTAATCTTGAAATAAACATTTAGAAAGTGTAAAATAATAGTTTTCTAAATTTCCAAATGATTTTTGATCCTTAGAAGCATCGGAGACCGCTAAGTAAACTTATACCTAAGCACCTGTACATATTTTGTTGTGACGTGATCTAACAAAATAAAAGGCAGGAACTGAGGTGGTAAACTTATTTAGCGGTCCCTGACGTCTTTATGGAGCGAAAATAATTTGAAAATTAATAAATCTGTATTAATTTAGCCTTTTAAATGTTAGATTTATTTGTGTGGGGGGTCTTTTTAAATTATTAATTAAAAACAGAGCAGAATCAGATTTTCTTTATAAAGAACTTTAATTACAGCCAATGTTAATTTGTTTTATTTTAAAGAGTAAATATCTTATTCATACTTTATGTTCAAAACCCCTCGGACATTACTTCACGACACGTGGTGGCATTATAAACTTTTGCCACACCAGTAACTTGTACACTGAACGTGTTTTTTTATTTACAAGCGTATCGACAAGAAGCCTGGGGCCTCATAATTGCGTTTCCCTTCTATTTTTGAAAATAATTGAAAAGAAAATTATGACATAGATTATATTTGACGACCTCTTAGCCTAGTGGGTAGCAGCCCTGCCTACGAAGCTGGAGGTCCCGGGTTCGAATCCCAGGTCGGGTCAGTATTAATATGATAAATATTGATACTGGTACCGGGTCTTGGTTGTTATATGTGTGTGGTGTCTTCGCAAAAATATTTATATATGTATATATTGTAAAGAATATTTAAGTATGTATATCAGTTGTCTAGTAACCCATAACACAAGCATAATACTTGCTTACTTTGGGACTAGATGACGCTGTGTGGGAAGTCCCATGTATTATATTATTATTATTATAATGTTAAATTATGAAAAATTAAGTAAATGCTGAACATAGAACATAGGTCACGAGTAAGCAGAATGACCAAGGACATTTTTAAGTGTCTGTGATCAGATTGAATTGTTCGATTGATCTGACCACGGACACTGAAAAATGTCACGGACAGCAACGGATCACGAATACTATGTTATAATTAGTATGACCAAAGAAATTTTTCAATTTCTGTGGTTAGTTCAATGTAACAAAGCAATCTGACCACGGATACTAAACGAATCAATCCACGGACATTGTATTTTGAAAATCTCATCAATGACTTTTTTTCAGAGTCCATGATCAGATCAATCTAACAAAACGATTTGACCACGGATATTAAAGCCTAATTAGTCCGACCAAGGACATTTTTCAGTGTTTGTGGTCAAATCTATATATAACAAAGCGTTCTGACCACGGATATTAAAGGAATGTAATCACGGGTACTATATTATAATCAGTCTGACCAAGGACATTTTTCAGTGTTCGTGGTCAAATCTATATATAACAAAGCGTTCTGACCACGGATATTAAACGAATGTATTCACGGGTACTATATTATAATCAGTCTGACCAAGGACATTTTTCAGTGTTCGTGGTCAAATCTATATATAACAAAGCGTTCTGACCACGGATATTAAACGAATGTAATCACGGGTACTATATTATAATCAGTCTGACCAAGGACATTTTTCAGTGTTCGTGGTCAAATCTATATATAACAAAGTGTTCTGACCACGGATATTAAACGAATGTAATCACGGGTACTATATTATAATCAATCTGACCAAGGACATTTTTCAGTGTTCGTGGTCAAATCTATATATAACAAAGTGTTCTGACCACGGATATTAAACGAATGTAATCACGGGTACTATATTATAATCAGTCTGACCAAGGACATTTTTCAGTGTTCGTGGTCAAATCTATATATAACAAAGTGTTCTGACCACGGATATTAAACGAATGTAATCACGGGTACTATATTATAATCAGTCTGACCAAGGACATTTTTCAGTGTTCGTGGTCAAATCTATATATAACAAAGCGTTCTGACCACGGATATTAAACGAATGTAATCACGGGTACTATATTATAATCAGTCTGACCAAGGACATTATTCAGTGTTCGTGGTCAAATCTATATATAACAAAGTGTTCTGACCACGGATATTAAACGAATGTAATCACGGGTACTATATTATAATCAGTCTGACCAAGGACATTTTTCAGTGTTCGTGGTCAAATCTATATATAACAAAGTGTTCTGACCACGGATATTAAACGAATGTAATCACGGGTACTATATTATAATCAGTCTGACCAAGGACATTTTTCAGTGTTCGTGGTCAAATCTATATATAACAAAGCGTTCTGACCACGGATATTAAACGAATGTAATCACGGGTACTATATTATAATCAGTCTGACCAAGGACATTTTTCAGTGTTCGTGGTCAAATCTATATATAACAAAGTGTTCTGACCACGGATATTAAACGAATGTAATCACGGGTACTATATTATAATCAGTCTGACCAAGGACATTTTTCAGTGTTCGTGGTCAAATCTATATATAACAAAGTGTTCTGACCACGGATATTAAACGAATGTAATCACGGGTACTATATTATAATCAGTCTGACCAAGGACATTTTTCAGTGTTCGTGGTCAAATCTATATATAACAAAGCGTTCTGACCACGGATATTAAACGAATGTAATCACGGGTACTATATTATAATCAGTCTGACCAAGGACATTTTTCAGTGTTCGTGGTCAAATCTATATATAACAAAGTGTTCTGACCACGGATATTAAACGAATGTAATCACGGGTACTATATTATAATCAATCTGACCAAGGACATTTTTCAGTGTTCGTGGTCAAATCTATATATAACAAAGTGTTCTGACCACGGATATTAAACGAATGTAATCACGGGTACTATATTATAATCAGTCTGACCAAGGACATTTTTCAGTGTTCGTGGTCAAATCTATATATAACAAAGTGTTCTGACCACGGATATTAAACGAATGTAATCACGGGTACTATATTATAATCAGTCTGACCAAGGACATTTTTCAGTGTTCGTGGTCAAATCTATATATAACAAAGCGTTCTGACCACGGATATTAAACGAATGTAATCACGGGTACTATATTATAATCAGTCTGACCAAGGACATTTTTCAGTGTTCGTGGTCAAATCTATATATAACAAAGTGTTCTGACCACGGATATTAAACGAATGTAATCACGGGTACTATATTATAATCAGTCTGACCAAGGACATTTTTCAGTGTTCGTGGTCAAATCTATATATAACAAAGTGTTCTGACCACGGATATTAAACGAATGTAATCACGGGTACTATATTATAATCAGTCTGACCAAGGACATTTTTCAGTGTTCGTGGTCAAATCTATATATAACAAAGTGTTCTGACCACGGATATTAAACGAATGTAATCACGGGTACTAATATTATAATCAGTCTGACCAAGGACATTTTTCAGTGCTCGTGATCAAATCCATATAACAAAGCAATCTGTCCACGGGTGATACTAAACTGAGTACCTAATCTTATTGTTATACGTAGCTGAGGTTACAATTTAAATATATTTTCATTTGACTGTCGAGTCTTTGTACATTTGGCTAAATAAATTCAATAGATACAGACCTCAATTGCATAAGTCTGTGCAGCCATAAAACGAGTAGGCGCTTAACACTTTTCTTCGTCGTTCAATCACGAATGCAGCAGTTTAACAATTCAAATACTGCCATTTTAAACATTTAATTTCGCGCAGCCACATTATGACCGAAGAGTTTAATATAGACGCTCGACAGCGCAAACTCAGTGATTTGATTGAATTCCCAACTCCATAGTGGGATGAACATTTATTGAAAGTTGAAAACTCTATTAATCGTATCATCCTCGAGAGACGGCGAAGTTAAATCTCATATAAATTACTTCGATATACACAGCTGGCTATCAACAATATTAAAATTATATTAATTTTCGAAGGAAACTTCTTCTTTACTTGAAAATGTATTGTTTTTTAATAATGAAATGTTAAGAAATATTTTTAGATAATACTGCAATATTCTTCTGTAGATAAATGTAAAAACGAGCTAATTCAATCGTATTCATGTCAAAATACCACATTTAGAAGAAAAAAAATTACATTTCTTACGTCATATAGTCTTAATGTTGAACTCAGCACTGAAATCATTTTTACAGCTTTGTGTCTGAAAAATATAAGTATGTGTTTATAAACAATATTTTATAAAGAATAAAAAAAAAACCATTGCGAATTTTTCCCGTTTTCCCGAGCGTCTATACTCAGTAGCAATAATTCATTTCAAGGAATGACAAAAGATACAAACTCGGGCTTGACGTAAATTGGGGCAACTGTATCGGAATTGAATATATGTATTATTGTATCACGTGAGAGACAAAATGATTGAAGGAACCGCACATCTTAAACGCCAGTGAAAAAATTATTCAGTTTTATTTATGTCCTAAAGTACGAATGTTTCCTCAAGCCGGCAAAAAACTAGAAGTGTTATTTGAACTGGTACAATTATAATTATACCAGTCCAAAGAGCACTTCCAATTTTTATAAGGTCCATACTAAAACTTTATCTAAAGCGTGTTCCACATGTGTAGACTTAACTAACCGAAAATTGCCAAATACGAGAGCATAGTAGCCAATTCGTCCAGTCTCGACAATATTCGTGTTGTCTCCGTTCCTTGTCGTCCTACCGCAAACAAAGGGGCTTCGTGTAGTTTTGTGTTTGCGTGTGCGCCGCAAGCCGCTCTTCATTTGTTTGTCGTTGCATTTCTCGCTGTCGTCACCAGCAGGTCAGCAGGGGATTCCACTTCCAACTTTTGATGGACGGTGGACGATACTAGAATAGTTACAAGGGGCCACGTACGTAGCGCTAGTAGCTTTGTAATAGTATTAAAAGTTAGATTATTTATCGTTGTTGTATTATTGGTAAAAAATTTGTTCCACTATACACGGGTACATTCTACTAGTAAAACAGGTAGGAAAATAACTTAACATCTATTCTATTATGCAGTATAACATTGCATCAGTACTAATATTAATAAAAATCTTTTATATTTGTTGTTATGCTTAAAATATTTTAGTACAACAGAAGATTTAGATTCGTGATAGCCCAAAACGCAACGAACCTGTCTCAAATTTATAAGGCCCCATAAGGCCATGGTTCGAATCCGTGTACCGTGAATCCGTCCGAGTTTTTCTGACTTAAGTACATAACTATCACTGACTCCTTGCTTCGGAGGGCACGTTAAGCAGTCGGTCCCGGACGTTGTCAATAGATGGCGGACGTTACAGTCCCCAACCCGCAGTGGACCAGCGTGGTGTATTTAAGCTTCAAGACCCCCTCCTCACCCTCGGGGAAGCCTAAGCCCCTGCAGTGGGGTAAAAATGGGCTGATGAAGTGAAGTGAAGCGAAGAAGATTTAAAAAAAAAAAGTATTCACAAATAAGAAAATCATAACCCACCTATTATTTGACACCCATGTAGATAAAATCACAGCAAAGGCTTTTAAGGCGTTAGGCTTCATAATGCGTACTACGAAGGAATTCAATGATATCAAAACTATTAAAATTTTGTATTGTACTTATTATTATACTTATTCTGGAGTATGCCTCACAGGTCTTTGTGTGTAACTATGTGTACTTGTAACTCTTACTATTTTTGTTATTGTTCACTTTTTGTGCTGTTAGTTGATAATATATGTTTTTCTTTTTTTACTGTATATCTATAAGTGAGAACCTGTTATTGGCCTTTTGTAGCTATCATGTCTGACAATAAGTTAATTGTGCTGTTGATTTTCCATACAAATAAAATAAAATAAAAAAAACTACTTTTATAAGTTTCCTTCATTGTTTATTTAAAAAGTAATATTGTGAATATTATTAAAGCATTGAATCCACAAAACTTTGTTACATTTCATGCACCAAGTCCACCACCACCACCGCCAAGTTTGCTATTGATGCTGCAGCTGCAGCAGCTTTAGCAATTTTCTGAGCTTGCTCACAGTTGGAACAACCAATGCATGGTTTTTTGTATGATCTTTGGCCAAGCTTTCTTGGATTGTTTTATAATTTTATGAGGATTGTCTGCCACGTATCTGCCATGAATCTGTCATGAATTTTTCTGTCGACATGTCCGTGATGCCATATGGAGTCATGTTCACTTTTATGAGTTTCAGAAAAAAAAACGCTTGTTTATAATTTTTATCAATAACCGAATAATAACAACGCAAAAACAAGTTATTAAAGAAATATTTCGGACTTGGTAGTAGTTTTGAGAGTTTTGTCTTACGGACAGGGAACGTGTTGAAATTTTAGTTATGTGTTTGTGACATATAGAGTGACAGACAAAAGTTTCACTATAAATATTTTTGCCTTGTAGAAAATTTCACTCCAAGAATGTACATTAGGCCGGTATAATTTATTCAGTATTCGGCGTACAATAAGGTCTTAGCGCAAAGGTACTTAAGACTAATCTTACGGATTCGGTGGGGTCGGAAAGGCCCTTGGGAACGCAGGTGTCGGCTTCCGGAAGTCACCGTCACTAAGAGGGTTAGCACGGACTTATTGTGAGAATTTTATTTACCTAGAAGTGAGAAAGTATCTATACCTACCTGTCCCTTCTTACTGATTATCAAAATATCGTTTAGATGTAAGTACAAAAATGCCTGAAAAAAATTTAACTTAAAAAACGTACGACAACAATATATGCTTTAATTTTAAGATATTAACTTGTCGTGATAGCCGTGTCGTGGCGAGCACACTTCTTGTTTAGAAGACGTAGTTCGAATCCCGGGACGTGTACCAATGAGTTTTTTCTTACTTAACTACATAAATATCACATGGCAGTCGTTAAAATCCACCACGCCGAACCAGAGCGGGGTGGATTAAACTCCAAACACCCTCATCCCGAGGGGAGGCCTAATCCCATGCGTATGGCTTAATTCGCTGATATGCTAGGTTTAAAAACTAAATATAATAAAATTTCAAAAAAATTTACAATTTATCTTCCAAACTGGAGAATGCTAAACTATCACTCAGTGAAAGTTTCATAGTAATGAGCTTTAAAGCTTTAAAACAGCAAACAAAAGCATTTCGTTTTTTATTAAATACTTTAAAACATTTTGCTTTTAATTGGTCCGTGGAGGTTCACTCGCTCAACTATACTCATTAATTACGTGGCGTAGATCGTTTGATAGATAACACGATCGGACCAATTTGTCGTTTTTGTTCAGCAATAATTTGTGGGTTCTAGAACGCAGCAGCGTATCGGAAAACAATTGTCAGACAAATTAGTCGCTCTGCAGTAAAATTACTTTTGCTGCTGTGGAAACAGATTTGAATTTTTTTATCATGTTTAAACGTCTACCATTTTAGGTGATATTTGTCTGATAAACTAAAACCATTAAATATCGTTCATAGCTTTAATTATATTAAATGGAAGGTCTGTCTGTCTGTTTATAACTTGAGTCATATTGGGCCAACTTTATTGCGATTTTCACCATTGTATAGGGTATTTAAATAATTTAATAAAAATTAAAATAAATATTATTTGTTATAAGAATAAATTGCTATTAATTTAGAAAAAAAAAACAGATATAATTGTTGCTCAAGGTTTGATCAAGAGAAAGATCAAGTACATTTTTAAATGACACTATTATTTTTGTTATTATTTTACCTTAAACGAAATTTTAGTTTAGTTAGCTTAGTTTTCTTTGTATTTATATGATAACGCAAAGTAAATTTGTAAAAATCAAATTTCTGCTTGAAAGCAAAGCACTAAAAAATTAAATCTACGAAAAAAAATATGAAAAATAAACCTTTTTTAATATTAACAACTACGTAAGCTTTTATACTGTTCGTTTGGTGCTGACTCAAAATTAGTTACATTAGTTTAAGAGCTTAATAATTAAGATTATAAAAAAAAAATTTCTCGCCTTTTAGTTACTTTTTTGTCGAATTAATTCGTTATTTGTTAATTTCAATGTATACATATACCCTATCCAATTATAAAAGAAACATTCAAATCAGACTACTCTGTAAAAAGTTCTCCTATTTTCTACTCATTGATTCATTATTCAAAATAAGTCCAATGGCAAACTTTCAAATAACTTATCAGACTCGAAATATCACTAAAATCAGAGACACCCTTTTCGAGTTTTTGTCAACAATCAACCAAATAGTCGAAGGGCGAGACACGCCCTAAGCCAAACTAGATTGCTGAGTCGACAATTTTATAGTTGTTAACGGCCCGAGGACAGATTGATTGCTTTTTGCGACCTCGTCATCCTTTTATATACTTATTTTTTTTTTGTTTCAGTTTTTTTTTTAATTTCGCATTAGTTATTTTATCATATTCGTTTGTCTGTGTGACAAATTCAGTTGCTATAATTCTAAGCTAACGTGAATGTATTAAATAGAGATCTCAATTAAAACCTAATATTTTCACATCGAGCGTAATCTATATAATGAGGAAACTGGCTGACTTATTTACTTATATATCAAGGCAGAGTTATCGCAAAAAAAGACATATTGTAATGCCGAAGCTCGCGTAGTCCAAAAGCTCTTTGGGACTAGAAAAGATTAATTTTGTCATTTTTAAACGACTTCAAAAAAGAAGGAGGTTTCTCAATTCGACCGTATATATATGTTTTTTTTAATGTGTGTTAAGGGATAACTTCGTTGTTTATGAACCGAATTGGATGATTTTTTTTTGTGGAAAGGAGATATCTCAGAAGTGGTACCATGATAAAGAAACCAGGATCTGATGATGGCATCCCAGAGAAATCGAGGGCAACCTTCGAAAATCGTATTTTAAAGTATCGTATATCAAATATTTTTATAAAGTACTACCACTAGTACTATTTAATGAAAGTCGGGAGTCGATTTGATGATGGAGCTGAAAGACAGTCGAGGGAACTCCTCAACGATTTACAGCAATTACCTGGTGGTTGGACTTGATTCATTTCCATTGATGAGATGTTTGCACCCACATGGATTATAAGTGCCATTACAAGTCTGATGATGGAGACCATACACAATTTAGGGCTCCTCAACGATTTACAGCAATTACCTAGTGTTTGGACTTAATTCATTTCTATTAATGAGAACTTTGCACCCATATGGGTTAAAAGTACCATTACAGGTCTGATGATGGAGACCAAACACAGTCGAAGGAACTCCTTATCGATTTACAGCAATTACCTGGTGTTTGGACTTAATTCATTTCTATTGATGAGAACTTTGCACTCATATGGGTTATAAGTGCCATTACAGATCTGATGATGAAGATCAGAAACAGTCGAAGGAATTCCTCAACGATTTACAGCAGTTACCTTTTGTTGGGCTTACATTATACGGTTCAATATGCTAAAATGTTCCGTTCGCACAAAAATAATGCTTAATTAAGAATGAAGTTTTACATCGGAATACCACTCCCTGCTAGACATGCTGATGTGTCAATTTGACACTGAATTTAAGTTGCGTAATCGCGGGGCTGTCTCATTTTAATAGCGCGTTTAGAAGCCTCATTTATACTAAATACAAATAAGTTACAGCGTTCAACTAAAAATTGAACAATAATATAATTTTCAAAAAAAAATAAAAACCGACTTCAAAAACATAAACTAAAAAATTAAAAATAAAATTTTCACTTTAAAAAAAGGAGCATTAACAGGCGACATATAGTTAATGAAGTCGGTGCCTACTCACTCAGACACTTTAAATTGTGTTCTATATTCGTTATAGTTATAAATATATTATTGTTGTAATTGTTATTACCTGGTAAGTACCCATTTAAAGTGTCTGAGTTGGCACCGACTTCATTAACTATATGCCGCCTGTTAATGCTCCTTTCTTTAAAGTGAAAATTTTATTTTTAACTTTTTAGTTTATGTTTTTGAAGTCGGTTTTTTTTTAAATTATTTTTAAGATATTATTCCATTGTCATTATCTATAATATTTTCAAAATTAATTTATTTGATTATAATGTAAAATCCCAGTTACTGTGAAGGAAAAGATAAAAAGCACAAAAGCACGAATTTACTAGAAGCCCTCTTCTTCTTTCTTTAGGTATCTCATAGCTATATCACCAAATTAATTATTTTTTTCAATACTTTTAAATTAAAAATGTGTTTACGTGACATTCTGGTGGCAAATAACGACAAACACGTTAATACAAGTACGTTTATAACTGTATACGGCCCTCAGTGCACGAGAAAAATTCGCATCCGGACCAGTTTTTTTGAAACTCGAAAATGAAACTAACTAAAAAAAATTATGTTTCGAAACGGTCTAATCTAACCTATTTTGCGCGACTTAAAATGAACACTTTTCTCAAGGTATGCTAAGTCCCAAAATGTAGCAAATCTAGTAAAATACTGTAGGTCGAAAAAGTGATTACACAGATAGTTAGGCCTCAAAGCATCGACTAACTGACTGGGTGCCCGATATCGAGGTCTAATGGAGGTCGAATTGTTAACATCTATTTAATTTTCCCAATTAAAAGTTACAGAGCCCTTTATATCACAGTAAATTAAATGTAAAGGGAAACTGGGTATTATCCATTAAAGCTTCCATTCTATAAATATTATCACGGTGCTGATTGTGAATCATTTGACGGAAACGACAATGTACATTTTTGTACGATACCGAGGTTTGATTCAGTTCAATAGAGGAAGAATGCTGGCCGTTTAGTTAGAGATCAAAAGTTATCACATTTAAGACATAGGATGACGAAAGCAGAAGGGCGAGGCGCGTATGGCCTATGCAATTGGTTACTTAGATGTTGTGTTGTACATAGACCTTTGTGTGTTGCCCGTCACAGCTAGTTACTTACTATTGAATGAAAGACATGCAGATGCCGATATATTTTTCAAATAAATAGTTGACGAAATTCGTAGGTTTTGAATCATTGATTTAATAACAAGCCCTTTCTAGTCTGCTACATTAAAAGTTCGGTGTTGTATGATATTTATTATTACACATCTTAATAGTAAATTATGATGCAAGTACGGTAAGCTGTATATTATAGTCGAGGTGTATATAGGCACGAGGCAAAGCCGAGTGCTTATAATAAACCGATGACTTTAATAGCCAGCTTACTGAGTACGAACATCATACGACGTTTTTAAATACATTTGCGATTAAAATTAGGTAGATACCTCAAATGAAATAATCGCGGGAGCTAAAGGCGCGGGCGGGTTGCTTTTCACGGTTTGCGCATGCGTCACAAACGGAATGCTCGTTTGTGATTGGTGTAAAACAAAAAGGTCTAGTACTGTGAAATACAACATTACGATTCGAGTTTCGATGTCATAAAGACCGTATTAATAGCGAATGTATTAAAAATTAATATTACAAATGCGAAATCGTGTTGGTTTGCCGTAGCTTATAGTTCAAGAACCATTAAACCGGTTTTGATAAATTTATACATTTAAGAAATTGATATGATTTAAAATAAAAGGCAAGTACCACTGTTAACACTAATAGTGTTATTTTTAAGGAGCAGTAAAAATAAAAGTAATGTAAAACGAAATTTCAGCTCTATGAAAAATATACCTTAAAATTTAGGTACATTAAAAAAAATCAACTATATATCTATAAAGCAACGAGCCAAAGCTACTAGCATGTTATAAAGAGCGTCTGATTTTCGCAAGCAAGAAGGTAGGTGACTTTTATTTAAATATTAATAATATAATATAAAATAATATCTGGGACATCACACACAGCGCCATCTAGTCCCAAAGTAAGCAAGTATTATGCTTGTATTATGGGGCACTAGACAACTGATATACCTACTTATATATTCTTCTTTTTTTATAATACATACATATATAGATACATTTGCACCCAGACATGGAACAAATAAAAATGTTCGAACACACAAATATTTGTCCCGGCGGGAATCGAACCCGCGATCCCCGGCTCTATAGTTAGAGTCTCTTAAAAAATATTTTAGTTAATGAACTTTCATCTGTATAAATGTTTTAGTAAATAACTAATAAACAAGTTACGAAGTTCGAAATCTCCAATTAGACAGAGATGGCAATATTGATGCCTGACGTCACGCTTCGGTCACGGAAAAGAACTTTTGAAAGCTTATAAGTGCTTCATGTTTCAACCGATTTCAATTTGGTTTTAGATTTTGCTATTGTACCAAGTGTATTTTTTACTAATCTAAGAATATTATGCTTTCAATATCAGTCAGTTTTTACTGTGCTTTACGTTTCAGTCAAAGTTTATGCGTTTTTCTGTTTGATAGATCTTTGAAAGATATAGTATATCATTGCTGTTTATTAAAGCTGTTTGTGATTATGAGTTCTCGTGGCCAATCCACACCTAAATGGAAATAATGCGGCTTACATGTAAAATACGCTTCGACATACGCGAACTGTGTGTATTAAAAAAAATATAATGAAGTTCTGTAATAAAATTTATCGCTCCAGCCGATTTTATGGCCGTAGCGTAGTAAACTGGGAATCTATATCTTCATGACCCAGCACGGAAGTCTTACAGGGAAGGTTAGTGATAGGGTTCTAAAATGTGGAATTTTGTTTCATTCATGTATTCAATCCACTACTCCGCACTGGAGCAGCGTGGTAGATTAAGCTCCAAGCCCTTTCATCCCGAGGGGAGGCCTAAACCCCTGCAGTGGGGCATTAATGGGCTTATGGTATGGTATTTATTCAATGTTTAGGTGATGCTTAAAATTGTAAATACAGTTAGATCATAATCTATCTCGCGAGATTGTAAACTGTCTTTTAATGGAATTTGTTTTAAATCAATTTTATAGGTTAGGTTAAGTTATGCTTGCGTCAATCCGAGGAGCGAGGCGGAACGGAGCGACGGCCACCCAGAAAGCTCAAGAAATTATAATTTTTCTAAAATCAGCTAATATGGAGTTTACAATCTGGCGAGATAGATTATAATCTAACAGTTTTTAGAATCTTACGGTGACTTATACAGATATATACAATTGACAGCTATACTTTGATTAGAATGACGAAGACTTTCATGTCTGATACAATTAAGTTGGGACATAGACGACATCACGATTTTGATTAAAGTATAACGGTAAATTTTTTACTTTATGCGGTAAGTATACGTTAACCTAATCTCTTTTGGTGCAACTCTCTGATAATGTCGGGGACAGGGCCGCACTTTTGAATATTCAATATTCGAGTAGTTGTCGACTAGGTCGAGGGATCTGTTCATGTTTACTAACGTTACTTAAATTAGGTGATGATTATTAGTAATGTACTGAATTTCAACGTAAAAAATACGTACGCGAATATTGGTTTCGATTGAAAAACTTGTAAGTTTCGGTTAAATTACTCACAAACGGCTACCCTAAAAGATTGGTGTTGAGTTCAGTGGGGTTGTAGGTACTCCAAAACGAACGTATTCAGTTGATCACACTTATGCTTTTCATCTGTGACATTTAACGAGAGCCACGTACTTTTTAAAAAACAAAATTATGTAAATAAATGTATGTAAATATTTTTCATATTAATCTTCATTCTTTTTAAGCGATTTATAAAATATTTGAGTTAAAAAATTGTATTGACCAGAGCGACCAATATCGATGCTAAAGTAAACAGTAAATATTTAATTGGAGAGAAATAATTAAGACGAAGTTATTATTTATGTTTATTGCAAATATTTAAAAAAAAATAACACTTATTATTAACATTACAATTATTTTAAGAGTGAATTCGTCCTTAAATATAAAGGAAAAACATTTTATTCTATTCTTTTCTTTTTTCACTTTTCTATCAGATCTTGAAAGAGGATAGAAGCATACGAATGAGCTTCGTAAAGAAATCTCAGTTAATTGAAGAAAAACACGCGAAGTCGAGTCTCGAAAACATTAACGGAGAAGAGGATCGAGTGCAATTATTTAAATCAACTTTGTAATACTTAACTTTTTCGTGATTTATTTGCGACAAGTGCTGACCCTCAACTTCGTCTGGACTGATTTAGGATCCTTAGTGGCATTTGTTTACAGAGAATTCCTATTATGTCACTATTCTAATTAAATAAGTTGTAACTTCGAATCTTCGTTTGTTTTTAATTTTTTCACGTCGAAACAAAACAGTAAAGGTACGAAGAGTAACAAATGCTAGGTACCATTTATTCTCGTCAAAGAATCCCATAGATTAAAAACTATTAAAAAAACTAACTCAGAAAGAATGTAAGAGAAGTGACAGGATGATTGACCGATTGGTCTAGTAATCGGAGAAGCCATCTGCAAACCCTAAGATCGCAGGTTCGATTCCCGGCCTGCACTAATATGCATGCGTGCATAAACGAACATGTCTATCTGTTCCGTGTCTGAGTATAAAATATCTATATATTGTTGAGACTTTTACGACCGGCAGCGCATTTAAACAACGTTTCAAGGGACTTATATCGCTTAATATATAATCGTCAACGGCGTACGGTGACTCTTGACTCTCTCTTATTTGCTTCCATTTTTCTTATAATATTCGAATCCCTCATCTTCTTTTGCTGTGTTCCAGCCAATTGGTTGCTTGTTTCATATTTCGTACGCCTGCCAGTGCGTGTGGGCGCCCAGTACATACCCATTTAGGCACGAGATGCTTTAGCATACGAGCGAGCGTAGCGAGAGCTCCAATAGTTCGAGTGCCTAAACAGGTCTTTCACCCGAGGTGAACATACTGCTTTTAATTACGAATATGAGGAAAGTAAAAAAAAACGCGTTTAACCCCCCAGCGGCTGCTCTTCGTCCACAGCTTGGACGTTGCGTTTCCGTACTTTTCATCATTGATCATGGTTAATTTTTAGCTTAAATCTATGTAAATTAAATAATAATTTAGTTAAAAGTAAATTAAAAGTATAAAGTCTTATCACAAAATTGTTGATAATGTTTAATATTAGAATTATACGCCGCAATTCAACAGAGTTGTATAAAAGTTGGGACGTGGGTTGCATAGTTTTTTTTTTTAAATTTATTTGACAGCAGGGAAAATCGTTTCCCAAGGACGAAAAGTACTACTTTCATCCCTCTGATCCGTCAGTTCATCCTTTTAGTTATGCAGTACCCAATGTACTTACTTGTACAGGCTCTGCTTAATTTGGGACCAGTGAGATGTCCCAGATATAATCATATTGTTATCAACTTAAGAACGTTGTACAAGAAGCACAGACAAGTCAACCTTATAGACCACGCTTTGACAGGAAGTAGCATTCCCCAAGGCTATGTAGTGACACTACATAACTACGTCACTAGTGAGCCGTCAGTTGGAAGCACGTCGGAAGCCATTAAATTGTCAATTTTGAATGAGCCAATGAAAACTAGCCGACCTCGCCCCGCACCCCGCCACTTTTTGGCGATTTCGTTTTCGTACTGACGTTTATTAAAGCGTGATCTATAGGTTGACTGGTCTGTGACAAGAAGTGATAAGGCAGTACACCTGCAGGAAGAACTATCACTTCTTTTTGTCGTCATTCGTTCATTTTAAATCTTTATTAGTTTTGTAGCCCTTGAGAAAGTTCGACTAGGACAAAGAGTACTACTCTAAGTTACTTTTTACTGTATACGTGAAAAAATCTTGTCTACTTGCCCTGTTACTCCTCACAGAAAAGGCGGACAAACAAACACACTCGCATTTGTTATAATAGTTAGAATAACACACAAATAAACAAACAATACAGTGTGCTAATTTTCATCTGGATTTTAGTTTAAGCAAAAAATAAGTGTTTATTAAGTACGTATTAAGAACAGCACACTATTTACTGAGATTTCGAGGTTGACAGCTGCCGCACTGCGAATGAGGGTAAATGCATACGTGTAGCACTCGTCTCCAATAAATAGTGGCGTACGTAGCGTATAAAGCGTTCCCCTCGACTACTGAATTGACCAAGGATCGTAACACTTTTGGTTAGGGTTGTTTCGTAGGTAGATTTTCTTTGCACTTTGTGTTTTGCGATTCTGTGATTTGATGGAATGGATACGTACAATATACATAACAAGTGCATAGAGACACGCTTGAAAGCGGGCTTCGATCAGAAAAAATGGCTGGTTAATTAATGTAGTGGTTGGAAACGTCGACTGCAGATCAAAGATCTTGGGTTCGATCACCGCCAGGGACGAATATTTCTGTACATGAACATGTCTATTTGTTCTGTGTATGGGTGTCAAATATTTAAATATGTTTGTAAGATATTTAAGTATGTAATGAGTTGTTCATACTCGTCATTATAGATACAGGCTTTGCCTTATTTGTAAATAGATGATCGTGTTTAAAATGTCCTATAGACTAAAACAAATGTGTTGGACTCCAATCCGTGCATATTTTAATTGTCCTTCTTTTCTTGGGACGCAGTTTCATTTCTGTAAGTGCTATTCGTAAATGTCGACATATGTGACCTTCCCTCATAGGCTTCAAAAACTTTATGCTTTGTATTGAATAGCGTAGTGCTTTTTATGACAAGAATCTTAAAGTTTAGTGCATAGAAATAAGATTACGTTAGAAATGTCACGTAGGCGTGGCACGTGTGCCCTCAAATGCGCTCACACGTGCCTAATATGCAGTACCTATTACTTGTATATGATTAAGTTCGATAATGCTGTCTCTGAAATCTGAAAATCTATTCAAAAGAAAACCGGTAACATTAATTTCTATGTTAATATGTCTATTAAACAACTCAAGTCTTTCTACACGCGGATATGTGTATACATCTTAGGAAGCTTGTGCTGCATACTTTAAATTCTTCGCTATTTTATTTTGCGGCAAAAATAGTTTTCTCGATAGGCGAATAAATTGCATTCTCCCGATATAATACAATACCAAAATAAATATTTGTTATTGTAAATGTACCAGAAACAATACTCATAAATTAATTTCCAAAAGAAAGAATACGTAGGCAGCCTTATCAATATGTAATCTATTTCTTTCAGACAGTCTTTGAGTAGAGAATTTTTACGTGAGAAAGGAAAGGGGTAGATGTCTTTTGACCTTTGATTCCGAAATTCACAAACACGATTCAAATTAAAACCTTATGAGGGAATCGAAGGCTTCAAAAATATGCTAATTAGATTTCAATTACAAATTATCTATTGGTATGTAGTCGTGATAGCCCAGAGCACAACGAATCTGTCTCAAATTGATAAGGCCATAGGGCCATGGTACGAATCCGGGCGTGTACCAATAAGTTTTTCTGACTTAAGTACATTAACTATCACTGACTCCGACTGAGAGCACGTCAAGCAGTCGGTTCCGGACGCTGTCAATAGATGGCGGTTGTTACAATCCCCAACCTGCAATGGAGTAGCGTGGTGGATTTAAGCTCTAAACCCCCTCCTCACCCTGGGGGAAGCCTAAGCCCCTGTAGTGGGGTAAAATGGGCTGATGATGATGATGCAGTTAATTATTCTCGAAGCACACATATTATAGATGTTCGTACTGTTTCAAAACTTTATAATTTATAACAGTTTTTCACATGAAATAATTCTATAGAAGTATTGAGTTGTAGTCATTATACATGGAAAATTTTCTCTCCTGTCTTAAAATAGTAGGACGGTATATCGTATCCGATCTTAAACATCAGATATAATTTGAATTGTTACTGCTAATTTCAAAAATACATTACTAGGATTGTAAGAAGATCCAGCCCTTCGGTCTGTTTTTAATATATCTGTTGATCATAAAATTATGTCCCATCCAAACTTTTTTAATCCGTGGCACAAGCACTAGAAATGTTTACATCGTTTCTGAGACAGACAAATAAACGGGAACGTTTTGTTTACACGTTATGCCACTGATAATGTACTACTGTATACGGGATAATATTTTGTCCTACAAATGCTATAATTTTTGGTCCACATAGCTTTGTGTCATCTCTACGTGTTCGATATTCGGGCAAATATTTGTCGAAAAACGTGGAAAGAGACTTACAAGGAATATTAAATGAAAGTGGCCAAAGTAATATATATTTCTGTCGATATTTTAAGAGATATTGTTTCTTGAGCGCTCAAATTGAAGGACTTGAAATATGAATCAATGTAACGACACATTTGGGTAGGGTGCATATTAGGCTTTATTTATTGGTACTAAAGACATAGCGTCTCTGTGGTCGTTATATTTTAATCCAATTCTATAAATTAAAGCCAATTGAGTATCTTTCGAATACAGACGTAATAAAAACTCTGGACTCCCTGTCATTCGTGTCGTAGGTAGGTAATGTTTTTCATTCCAGGAAAAAGTTAGAGAATTTAATAGTTTCAAAACGTCGAAATATATCGACGACCGCTTAGCCTAGTGGGTAGCGATCCTGCCTACGAAGCTGGAGGTCCCGGATTCGAATCCCAGGTCGGGTCAGTATTTATATGATGAATATTGATACTGGTACCGGGTTTTGGTTGTTATATGTATGTGGTGTCTTCGCTTGGTACTCAAAACACAAGCTAATGCTTAGTTTGGGGCCTAGACGTTGTTGTCATGTGTACGTTGTTATTATGTTATTATTATTATATATTCTATCCATAGATGTATATAAAGATAGTGCGCTGTGACACAAAAACGTAAGCAGATAAATATACGCCACTGATTAAATATACGCCACTTGATGTTTGAACGTATTCACTGTGAAGCAGAATTTAGTATGACGCACATGTAAAATTCGTATAGTCAGCAACTAAAATTTCTGAAATTACATTTGATGTGTGAAATAAAAACATTTTGAAAACATAGATAATGACGTATGGTCTATCATTTTCTTCGGGTTTTCCATCGTTTCAAACTATGAAACGTACCTTGAAGATTATGGTACCTACCTATCTAAGATTCTATCTTGAGTTATGAAAAACACTCAAATGATATTTTTTTTGTATTTAGATCAAAATGGAAGAAAAATCTTTGTCCTATAAAATTGAAAATGACTAATTTAAATAATCCTTTTTAGTGTAATTAATTCAATAAGATATTTATAATAATTTTGAAAACGCACAAATATTGTACTTAATTTCAAATTAGTAATCGTTCATATACTACGTCACGCTTTAGTTGTTTTTTTATAAAATTTGGGATATAGCTCTGAAAAATTGCGTTTATCTTTTTTTTTTAATTAGTTTTAACATTATAGTATGTAATTAAAATTAAATTACGTAGAGCATAATGATGTGATTTCGCAGAGGTTTCCGGTTCACTTGTAATTTTATTACACCAGGTAGACCCCTTCCCTGTGAAATTGACGGACCCAAAGGATAAGGGCAACAACAAACCACAACAAATGTTAACAAACTTCTGAACATCTTCCGGACATTCCGAACTCCGACAATGATGTTGTGCTTATTCTCTTCGCTGCGGAGGTTTTTACAATATAACTTTTTTATAATAACTCGCTTTAATAAAGAAATTATTAATTCGCTACAAAAAATATTCCTTTGAAACAAACCGGATGAGAGTTTATAAAAAAAAACAGGCTTCTATTACAAATTAGGTTTAACACTTAAATACGGCGCCCTCAATTTGTATAATTAATTTAATTAAATTTCTGCTTTGTTTCACACAAAATTAACTAGATTATTAGCGTTGAAATTTCTTAACAAGGTACGTTTTCATAGAATACTTGTCCTTTATCCCTATTAAAATTTTTGCTATCTCCTGTCATCCGTTGAACATTGGCTAAACGATATGTAAAGCGGTGTTAAGTAGCAATTAGGTGATTACATATACACCATCCATATCAGCCCATTATCTACCACTGTAGGTACTTAGACCTCCCCTAGGAATGAAGGTGCTTGGAGCTTAATCCACCACACTGCTCCAGTGCGGGTTGGTGGATTTTAGCGACTGCCATCTGGTAACGGCAACAACTGACGGCTTAATGTGCTCTTCGAGGTACGTAGTCAGTGATAATTACGTACATAAGTCAGAAAAATGTCATTGGTACATACCGATTTCTAGGATTCGAACCACGACCTTCTAAACAAGAAACGGGTTAAAAACGCATTAAGGCTAACTTGTAAAATTTCAATTCCATTGAGAGGGTACGACAGAAATGGCTTTTTGACTTTCAGGGACGGCACGCGTCTGTAGTTAGCTAGTTAGTGATGCGGGCAGCGAGCAGCGAGCGACCACAACCCTTCCCCCTCACACGGTTAGCATCCCGGATCAGCCTGAATGCTACAATACATTGTCACCAATCATAGTACGCACGCCGCAACTCGCCGTGATTTTCCTGCATGACATGATGCATTGACATTTTTACTGCTGTATTTTACTAATGTATACTAAAATCTGGTCAGATAACGTTTTTCCATAGTTCAAAAAATAATCATATAAATCGAGCCAGTGGTTCTCGGGTAATAAACGCACAAACGGACAGACAGAGAGACGTTGCAATTTATAATATATATGGCTTAATTTTTAATTTGTACGTTTAAATCATTTAGTGTGTCATTACACAAAGGCAGTGTGTCCCTAACTTTCCACCCAGACAGACCCAGACGTTAGAAAATCCATGTTTGTTATTACCTTGACATAACTTGACATGACTTGATTAAACATTACATTTGGTTTCGAAATAAAAAATAATTACTCTGAATTTGATGCGAGTTCTAAAGGTAGGAAAATGTAAATACACTGAAAGAAGTAGTGTAGTGTATACAAATTTGATTACGATGGTTTCACTATCAGCAGAGCAATTGATGATCGAGATAATCATAAATACGAGGAAAAAAACAAAGTATCATAATAATGTTACAGGAACCATAATATCCGTTGACGCACATATTTTCCTCTTTGTATTCCTCGTTTTTTATTATAGGGGTCGTCCATTGCCCGACTACTGATGAATACTTTTCTCAGGGTATAAGATTGTGCGATTGTTTTCGTCGCAATAAATTTTTATTTCTAGAGCTCTAGATAATATATTTATGTTCACGTCTGGTTTAAACCTCAGACTATTTATCTTACTTTATTCAACAATTTCAACAATTTCAGTAGTTGCTTTGAGCTGTCCTTCCTCGGCTTTAGTGAGTTTTTTGTTTGGTACAAATACGTTAACATTTTAGTAAAATCTATATGATAATAAAATTGTAATGGAGTGGATTCTGTATATGGAAAATATTGTCGGGGAATCTATTGTGATGGACTGCTAGGATATTTATACCCAATGTCAGTTCATCTGTTTATCGTAAGGAAAAACATATATGTATTTCCATGTTTCAACATTTTTTTTACACATATACAACATACATTTTTATATGTGCTCACAATACAAAACAGTATAATGTCATTATAATTATTAACAATATTATAATTAAATAAAAAATAAATAACAAAAAAACTGTTATCAATAATTTTTTATTCAATATAGAGATGGTCAGTAGCTACTAAACAAAAAAAAAAGTATATCGGTTGACAAAAAGAGGAGAAAAAGGTATTGAACTGTTTTGTTATTGGCTTTTTATACAGAGTGAGATTTTAGTCACTAGTCAAAATTTTTTTAGATGTTAGGTATCACCAATAGACCTCATTACGTAAATAAAAATATAGGTCAAATATTCATAATCAATAATTATATCGTAAATATTTATTAACAAAATTTGGATACCTTCTACTTACATAGAGCAAAAGGGCGGGGCATGGGGCATTTGGGTGGGGCGCGTGCATGAGCACTGGCGCCCTCGTGAATATTGACTAGTATTTTGGGTAGTTTTGGGAAAGGTTTACGTAGTATTAACTGAATATTTTCCTATTGAAGGATACTAAAAAGGAACAAGACGGCCAACGTATTTTTATCAAAGGTATATTAAAATTTGGCTGGTCATTAAAACATTATCCTGTATATAGAGAATATTTATATAGAAGATTTGTTTAAATGGTTATAATTAAAAAATCATTAAACCGCATTTAAGAAGATTATAATTATATCATTACTCAATTTTTTTTAGGAGTAAGGGATACTGCCCTAAAAATATTTATTAGTTAATTATATTAATAAAAAATAATAAATAATAATTAATTAGTTTTCATAATTTGTACCGTTATTCAGGAACCCTCATATTTTCAAAAAAGGTAGCTTATAATATTTTTTAAAAGTCCTCTACCTACCAATGAAACTATATATCGATAGGTAGATTCAGCACTATAAAAAGTATCATTCAGTTAATTTTCAGTGATGAAAAGAACATCGTGATTACAGTTAAAAACCTTATTATTTCACTATGCTCGAGATGAAGGTGCTTGGAGTTTAATCCAACACGCTGCTATAGTGCGAGTTGGCGGATTTTAATGGCTGCTATCTGATGATGGCAACCGGGACCGATGGCTTAACGTGCTTTCCGAGGTACAGAGCAGTGATAGTTATTAAATAAAAAAAAACTCGGTACATGCCCTAGGATTCGAACTAGAATTCGGAATTGGATAGAAAGTTATGTGATTTCGTATGCAACCGCCTCACGTTTTGAAAATTATATATACAGGTTTGAGGTTTAATTGACCAGCCAAATTGTAATATAATGATCTTTGGTAGAAAACCGATAGCCGTCTTGTTTCCTTTTAGTATCGTTCTATAGAAAATATTGAGATATGACTACACAAACCTTTCCCGAAAAAACCAATAACTCTAGTCACCATTCATGCCCGCTGTCCCATTTCGTTTCAAGACCTCGGGCGCGTACATTTACTATAGCGTTAAGGAGGCAACTAAACATTATAAAATAACACTGTAGATAAAATAATTTATTATGAAAATGTAACCCATATTTTTTATTTACGCAATGAGGTCTGTTGGTGATACCCAACAACTAGAAACATTTTGGCCGGTTATTAAAATTTCACCTTGTATATAATTTATTCTTAAAATGTATTATGTAAAATTAAGAGAAAGAGAAGAAAATGAGAAATCATAATTTTTTGTTAAAATGACGAAAAAGTTGTTCACTCTGAACCAAGTAGGCGCTATCGTTGCATCTGCAATTACTTTTAGTTAAAAAAAAAAACAAAAAACAATAAATCACAAACACGATTAAACAATGAAATACACAAACCGTCTTGTCACCACCGAGAATTTTCCACTAATAGATTTCTCTTTCCGATGTACGTAGAATAGCAGAATAGCACTGCGGGTGTGCCATTCAATTTCGCCGTCTCGAATCCTTTTTCGATTGTTCTGTCATGCGAGTGACGGATCGCGATTAGTTTTCGCCGGGGCGAAATTAAAGTTGCGATTTGTCTCGTCTCGTTCGCCGGCGATGTCGAAAGTGTGGAGCGATGTGTCGAAATAAATTTTCGCTGTCGATGTTATGTCAGTTAATGTAATAATGACGGGCATATTCTATTCGTTTTATTAAGAAATAACGTACTTATTTAATTAAACTTGAATTAGTCAAATACATTTACGTCAAATGCGGATCAAGTGGATTAATTAGTAAATGAAATGAAAGCTTACGAGCTGTCATTTCACGTTTATTGCATAATAATTCAAGCTTATTTAATAAATAAAAAAATATTTTATGTTATTGGAATACAACAGAAGTGTATATTAGGTCATCCATATCAAATGCGGATGAAGTGGATTAATTAGTAAATGAAATGAAAGTTTATGAGCTTTCATTCCATGATTATTGCATAGTAATTCAAGCTTATTTAATTAATAAAAAATATTTTATGTTGTTGGAATACAACAGAAGTGTATATTAGGTCATCCATATCAAATGGATTAATTAGTGAATGAAATGAAAGCTTACGAGCTTTCATGTCATGATTATTGCATAATAATTTAAGCTTACTTAATTTATATAAAATGTTTTTCATGTGTATTAAAAAAGAATCTGCTATTGTCAGATAGTTTTACGGTTTTAAATAATATCGAAATAGAAAACTAATATGTACGGACATTTTAATGTATTTTTACAATTAATTTTAGAAATCAGTGAAAATGGGTGGTTTGACAATCAAGGCCATTTGCTGTCATTTCAGTGACCTCTATTCTAAAACTTTGCTGGAGCAACCGTCATATTAAACTTTTTCAATATGTTTTCAATGTTAAAATTTATTTCATGTTTCTTAAATTAAAATTTATATAAGTATTAAATTTTGCAAAATATCATCTGCTAATTGACACTCTGTTTTTGTCCATTAATTTAGCTGAAATATACTTTTGAGCGGTACCTATCAATTAAATACCTAACGAAGACAACGTGAAGTTCATTATGAAGTTTTAGATATGAAAATGAAATTGCCAAGTTTCCAAGTTTCAAATTTCAGTTTTGAAATATTGAATAGTCCAATTTTATATGGTATCATAAAAGTTCTAAAACCACTTTGAGCATTTCAGTTCGAGAGTCTTATTGTCTAAAAGTTTTTAATTCATTTCTGTGAGTACCTTAGAACAAATAGAGTTTGAAATTTATTGGATATTCAAACAATTTTATAAAAAATTTCTCAAGTACGGTTTTCCGATATCTTTTAATCAATTTCAATGAAATTGTTTTAAAAAAAATTATATCTTCCTAAAAATCACAGATCAGAAGAATACCGCGATATCTTAGATTAAAAAAAAAAATGCAAAATTATATTCTGCTATAAATATCATATTAGGTGGAAGCGAAATGTGAAAATATGAGTTTTTTTTTCTAGTATATTCTCAGAACTAATTATTGTTACGAACATGGCCAAGATATGTGAACTAAACTCTATTTTGAGAAATTTAACTTGACTTTACTTTTTTACACAACCAGCGTACAGTCGTAAGGTCCAGCGGCAATAAATTCGAAATATATGCATATATTTATTTATTTATTAGGCACGCCTACGACATAAAAACAAGTATGAATTTTTGAAAATATTGAATGAAAATAATATTTTAAACCTGTCCACACACTGTAAAATGCTGTGAAAGGTACGCAACAGCATTCATAAAAATTATCAGATTGTGTATAAGTATTCCCGGACGCTGTCAATAGATGGCGGTCGTTACAGTTCCCAACCCGCAGTGGAGCAGCGTGGTGGACTTAAAAAAATAACATTTGATAAATTATTCCGCAGACTAAGAAAGGCGCCGCGGAAACACTCCGTGTATTAAAGCATCAAAACAAGTTATGAAAAAAGTCTTAATTACTTTTCCATAAGTGACAGATTTTTTTCAAAATATCATTCACATATTCAAGCGAGCGGTATCAGTTTGTTGCTTCGTAACGTCCGGTCTGTATTTTTCTTTTGATAGAATTGAAAACTTTTTTTTTCGTTTTTAGCTATTTTGGTATCTGTATTGGTTAACGACATCGTAACTCTTAAATAGGTGTATTGATTTTAATGCTTTTTTTTTTGAAGGCTAGTTTGACCTGGATGATGCCTAGGTAATATAATCTGTTTAAAAAGATTCAAGGAAGATTACAGCTTTTTTTAAACAAAAAATAAAAATAAAATGTTTAAAGTCGAATGTTTATTAAGTTTAAAAAGCTTGAAATAAATATTAAATTCAAAATTAAAAAACACTATAATTTCTTGTGACTCTCGTAGCGAATATAATTATTTCAGAAACAAAAGTTCCAAAATTTCTGCTAATACAGTTTTGCAATATTAATGCATCACGTATTATGCATAAAGCAGCGAGGCCTAGGGGGCTGTAAATGATGACAGAAACTTTTGGGTTCGCATCTGTTGTCTGAGCGGACATGCGGATATTACTTCTGACCTTTATTACATCTTAAACGCTCAAAAATAATGGAATATATTACAGGGGGCTGTATAGCATAAAATACGCGTTTTGTAACATTATGAGGCACTCGAAGTATCTATACACTGTTTATTTTTATTTACATATATAATTGTATTTAATATATAATGTTGTGGACTTTTTTAACTACTACGAATTTCAGCATGGTCGTGACCAATATAAACTAGTATTCGATAATTTATGTGTATTTAAAACTACGTTAACAAACACGGACAAAGCGATCGCTGCAACATAGTCGATGACTCGTGTAATAACTCGTATGAGTTTCACACGTTCGTTCTCGTCGTCAGTAGCACAAGCTCGAAAAAATATTTATAAGACGTCTTCATAGTAAAGGAATCCTCATTCCGTTTATTTTCTATAATTATTTAGGTCTGATAGTTCCGATGAATGTTTTGCTTTTGTTACTGCGGCCACTTGTCAATTAAATTTTAAGTGTGTGATTTAATTTCATGTCATGACGTACTTATGTCTTAAGTGCCCCACGTCCTTGTATCTCACTCGAACTTTCTTGGTTACTTTGATTTTCATACATTAGACGAAAACCTGTATAATTTATATTATAATATATAAGGTGTCACTACAAGACTCCTTTCATGACCCTTAAAAAAAAACAGTGTTAATATGTTGGCATATCTCCAAGGATTCGAACTCTAAAAACATGTAACAACTTATGTATCTACGTAGTTTCTCTAATTGCATTGTTTTCTTTATAACGCAAATTCATTTCTGAAAAATGACAAATATTTCAAAGTTTGGGATCTCACACTTTGTATTAGAATGATGAAACATAAAACAGTTGGAAAAGAGAACGGTCCGCCACCCCTGGTAACGGAAAATCCGGGGCGGAAATGTACCAAAAAGATTTTATAACGAAAACAGTGTAATTCCGATGTATAACTTCTTATAAATTACGTACATATTAAGATGCCTCGACGTAGCTGAGTCAGAAAAGCATGCTATAAGCTCAGTCCGGTGGAGTTTCAAAATTGCTAGATAAGACCTATTTAACGGCTTTGGGTTCGATTCTCAGGGGGGCGCGTAGGCCCATTACTTGGAAATTTAGTGTAGCATCTAACAAGTAATGTGTGTCGTGATAGCTGTGTGGTGGCGAGCCCGCTTCTTGTTTATAATAATAATAATATGGTCGTGAGTTGAGTGAGAGTAAGAAGGTCGTGGTTCGAATCCCAGGACCAAAGAGTTTTCTTAATAGATTACACAACTGTTACTGACTCCGCGTCTCGGAGAACACATTAACGTCGTCGGTCCCGGTTGGCATCAGATGGTAGGCGTTAAAATCCACCAACCCGCTTTGGAGCAGCGTGGTGGGTTAAGCTCCAAACGCCTTTATCCCGATGGGAGACCTAAGCACCCGCAATGGTGCATAATGGGCTGACGAATGAAAAAAAGTGACAGGTAGGTTAAATTTGATGAAGTAAACAACAATACAATTAGTTTAATCAACTGGCATTCCAATGTCTATTAATCATTGTAACACACCGATAAACATTATTAGATACATGTAAAAGTTTCTAAAGCTTGTTATTTTAAGGATGGTCATGTACGCTCACCAAACCGCCGTACATTATGATTCGCATGAAACGACCGACACGAAATCTTGGAAGATTCACCTTATTTTTTATATGACGGTCTTATTTATGACCTCATGAATTATACAAATATATTCACGGTTTTACGCAGTCAGTACGAGATTGTAGACGAATCCGTTTTCCGTGGCTCGGACGCACGACTTACGTCCGGTCAATGTAATTTGCGTCGGTGACGCTAGTTCTGGTAACCGATTGGGGCAGGTCAGAGAACGCAGCTTTTGACCTGAACACGGCAACCACATGCAGCATATTATTAGGTCTGTAGGCCCTTATGGTAACTAGCCAGCAAGTATCACTTAACGACCTACCTATCAGGACTTGATATCCAGTCGTTCACCGAGACAGGTTAATCGAGGCACTTTTTATGTCCCGAAGATATGTAAGCACTTTATTCACGAGCAGCACCAGCACTAGCACCGGCAATGGCGTACCAGCATATTGGTGTCGTTGTCGATGGCGAGCGGTATATGGTGGGCATGGTGCCTACTAGGCATAGAAATGATTGCTACTTTTAACTAATTTTCGTTTCATGAAGTTACAAATTTTTTTCGCAGTTATTTCGCGTGTGTGATTTCACAGGCAATGATTTTTTATAACTATGAACTTATAACAACACTCTTTCTTCTAGTTGTTACTGCGGAAATTAAATATTAAATATGATTTTCGTCTATTATTTATGGTGGTAGAATTTGTAACTTTTTCGATTTGTTTTCTTAAGTTAAAAGAGTTAAGTTATGATGGCACCGTCTAATATTTTCAAATAATAATGAAGTCGTTTTGGACGACGAAATTCGCGCGATATCTGTGATTTCACTTTGTCATTGACTCAGTTTCTGTGCCATTGAGTGCTATTTGTAGCAGATGTAGCATGTAGCAGACTATGTGAAGGAAAGTAGCAAGTGCGACGTATGTTTACAGTCCGTCAGTGGTCGGGTTGGTGCCGTGCTCTACCTGAAATGGAAATGATTTTAATAAGTCGGTAACGTGCTGCAATGCCAGTTGTATATTTAATTTTTGTAAATTAAAGAATACAATGCCTTATTTTAAGTATGATATAGTTACAGTCCGTTGGTCTGTTTTGAGGAATGAAAAAACGCTTTGCCAATACTCGTACAACACCAACACTCTACTGTTGCCTTTGCGGGTGACGGTTATGAAAAAACGCTTTAAACGAACCGCACAAAAGTTAAGGATAAACAGAATTAAGTTGCGTTTGTTAAATAATTTGATTTACGCACAGCATATAAAACATCTTCCTATATCCTCTTGTATAGGTAAGTAGGAATGGCAGTCTTTTAATATATTGCCAAAGTTTTTCTTTTATCGGATCAAGGTTCAAAACAAACCGCCGCGTCCGTATCTCGAATAAGGAACTAATATAGACCAGTGAAACAGTTGCTTAGACCATCCTGTATAACAGAAGGATAATGATTTTCGAAGTACTTATCCATATTTTCTTGTAATGTGCTAAGTTTGTTCGGAACAGAAACGGCACTTAAGAGCGAGGTAACGGCTTAATGCAACTTAAGCTCGCCGAACTTCTAAGTGGAAATTAATTTGGAACCAAAATGCATATTCGAACTCAACAAAGTAACATAATTTGTACTTTGGATTGGATAATAAATTAGGATTTGTTTCACAGTATAAGTGTTAAAACCTCATCAAGAGTTGTAATTTTTTTAGACTAATTTTGCATTCGATCGAGCGTGATTTTTAAAGTTGTGTGGTTTAGATGACAATCGATAATTATTACGGTACCATCAGCTAGATTTGTCGTGATAGCTAAGTGGTAGTGCGCCCGCTTCTACCGCTAGAAGGCGGTAGTTCGAATCCAAGGGCATGTGCCAATAAGTTTTTTTTCTAACTAATGTACTATCACTGACTCTGTGCCTTAGAGATCACGTTAAGCCGTCGGTCCTGGTTGCCGTCATTAGATGACAGTCGTTACAATCCATCAACCCGCATTGGAGCAAGCTCCAAACCCCTCTTCCCAAGGAGGAGTCTCTGCAGTGAGGCATTAATGGGTTGACGGTTTCAAGCAGATCTGATGGTGGTGCTGAAAGTAGGATATCAGAACCCTTCAATGGCTACTAGTAAACCCATCAAGGTTGGGCTCCTTAAATTCGTCTTCATGAGCATTTTTCAGCGGATTTAGTTACGAGGGTCTGATGACGAAGCTGAAAGTTAGATAACAGAACACTTCAATGGCTACTAATAAACCCACCGAGTTTGGGCTCATTAGACTTGTCTTCGCGAGCACTTTTCACCAGATTTAGTTACAAGGGTCTGATGATGAAGCTGAAAGTTAGATAACAGAACACTTCAATGACTACTAGTAAACCCACCGAGATTGGGTTCATTAGACTTGTCTTCACGAGCACTTTTCATAGCACATGGCGACGCGGGGCTGACAATGTGGTTGGAAGGTGGACAACAAAACTCGCTCCTAATCGCACTCGTAAATCAATTTTAGTAATAGATAAAAGAGTAGTAGATATTTGACGATTTATTGAATTTTAACCGTTTCACCATCATTATGGATATTATTTTAATGTGTGAGTTTTAATGCTAAAATCACCGTTTGGATGTATTGGAAATGGATTGGCGGATATGTTATTAGAAAAGATCTGGAAATATCAAAAAATGTCAAGATGGTAACTTTTTGATAAAACATTAAATTGATAAAATATTTGATAAAATTAAACGTCGGGCTCGATTTGTCTTTGGTAGTTAGTTTTATGTGTATTAAATACAGCGTTTGCGTACGGCTTCGTACGTGTGGATTATTGATTAACGGATCGTGAATGTTGCCAGCATCTACTTTGCTTCAAATTGCCGATGATACGTCTGATTGGCCAAACATGCATTGAATTTTATGTAAATATGTAATATTATTTGTATTGCAGGAAAATGAAACTTCAAGCCGATTATATGCTTTGTAAAAATCCTAATAATTTTCTCAGCCAGCTCTTGAACTATAATCTTAACCGCCGACTACATACGTGTGTGGTCCATAATAAACACGTCGTTACGTAAACGTGATTCACGGAAACACACGCATTTCGTGGTTACACGAGTTTTTATAAACATTGTACTGTTTATAAAAACTTGTCTTCCCGTACGTCAGCTGTTCCAACAGCCGTTGAATAAACAGCGCTGTGCGGAGTCCGCTCAATTTCGTAACACAAATAGACTCAATGTTACTCGGATGTTTTCTTTAGCACAAAGCAACAGGTAACTGTGGATGTTGGGTCGTGTCACACCGCGCTCTTTGATATCCCGTTGAACGTTCGTGTATTTTAGATATTTTTCTTCGCCGATTCCTGCTAAATATATTTATATATGCAGTATAAAGGAAATAACCACTTAAAACAGACACGTGCCATTATCGAATCGCTTGACGATCTTTGTTTTGGACATGTTAAAATTATTCACGGCAGTAGTATATACAACGAAGTTATAAAAGGAAAACTACCGCTGTTTACTTGGCTGTACAAGTTAACTGCAATTAGTCGACTTACTTATAAAATGTACTTGGATAAGTAAAAAGTGCGACTTTACAACTAAATTTTTAACTATGGGTGGAAAATCCAGAAAAAAATCTTTTTAGTACAACACAAAATACATATTTAACGTTTGCAAAAAAAATCGAAATCAAATAAAAATTATAATTTTTCAACATAAGATGTTTATACATAGTTATTGTACTTGAAAGTCAAATCGGATTGATTAGATACCGGTTCGGAACTTAAAGTAAATTAATTTGACAGCAGTTTTTGGTTTTAATAGAGTTATAAATGTCTGTATAATGTTAATGTAAATAAATGTATAATGTTACGCAATTTTGCGAGGTTGAAGACCGGCGCGGAGATTTCTCGAGGGTGGAAGCGGACGCACAGAAGCTTCGCGCACTGAAAATCGAACTGAAACTCGCAATCTTGCACCAGCTGGCTAGAGTATGAATGGTTAGACGGTAAACGCAGAAGAGGGCTTCTAGTCAATTCGTATTTTTTATGACTCGGAAGAAGACAAAAAGAAGATTTGTTTTGAATAAGTATATCGAGTAATTTTTGAGATGAGGAATATTTTCGGTTACACGTTATTTTGACTTTAGTCAACTGAAATATAAATTATTATTAAACTTATTACTTGAATTGTAACCTTGGATTGTTTATCCCGACAATAGAACCTTTCAGTGAGTGTGGTCATTTTCCGGTTTTTTCATAAGAAAACTATTTTTTAGTTCGGTTACTACACATGTACGAGTAAGCGTACTATATCAAAAGGGGTTGAAGGCAAACTGGGAGCAAGAAACGCAAGTGTTTTTTTTAGACCCGTTCCCTAGTCCCTGTTTTTGTTGGTAACATTATTACCGTCGTTTCGTTATTATTAATTGTCCTCTTTTCGCAATTTATGATTTTTCAGAATTATAGATATTTCAGATTATAGGTATCATACTTTAAAAAAAAAAACATTCCATTAAGAACCTGAAAACAGGGTTTTTCGCACTTAAAATAAAACTTTCCGAGCCATCTTTCAACAACAAAACGAAGAAAAGTTATGACGTCATACCTCAATGAAACTTTTCCTTTACGCTGGGCTAAAATTTTTAGACCACTTTCTGATAATTAGAGGAATTTGTTCGGAATGATTTTTCTTCTACAATAAATTGTGATTCGATGCATTTAAAAGTTCGGAAAATACTTCATTAAAATGTCTACAGTAATATTTCTTCGAAACAGAATTGAAAGCTCTCAAGTAAGTTTGTTAGTTTCATAAAAATTTAATTCATCTCTAATGACGGAAACTCCTTTCATTTAATATTTACTGAATGGTTGGATTGGATAATTAATTTAATTACCGCTGGTTCAAATCTGCTAAATACTCAATCATCTTTTTTCTTTCTATGAGATGGCGGAGATAATTCAGTTATTCTATTATCTATTCAAAGAGATATTTTTTTATTAAATAGGAAACAGTTTCATCACTTTTGCTGTCGAGACGATGGGTCCCTGGTCCAAGGATACCAAAGCATTTGTCCACGATTTGGGTGTCGCGCTGTGTCTGTTGACAGGGGATCCTTTGAGCAAGGAGTACTTTGTTCAGAGGATCAGTGTCGCAATACAGCGCGGCAACGCGGCAAGCATCCTTGGTACCCTGAACCCATCGTCTCTTTAAAATTTAGTCATTTATCATAATTTACTTAGTATTTTTTAATTTGTAAATACTTTTAGTTTTACTTTTTATATAATTTAGTTATAATTTGGTTTATATTTGTACGTTTCAATAGGAAAAATAATTTGACATGATAAAGTGAAATAGATTAACTTTTAAATTTTAAATGGCGAAAGATATAATTTAAAAATTAAACAAATATAGTATTTTTATAACTTTAAGTAGTAACAAAAACGGTTCTTCGACTCTAGTTCTCTCTATGAATGAATATTCCCAAATATTGACTGACCGATTGGCCGAGTGGTTAAAGACCCAAACTGCAGAACTAACGGTAGCGAGTTCGATTCCCGTCCGGGAAAAATATTTTGTGCATGAATATGTCTATTTGTTCTATGTCTGGATGTGAAATATCTATACAGGATATATTTTTTTTTTTTTTATCACTACGCATAAAAATTTATTTCGTACTTTAGTGAAAATAAAAAATATAATTTCACTTATTTATCTATTTATTTTAAAATGAAAAAACTAAAATTGACTAAATGTGTCCATAAAAATGCCGCGAGTCGAATCACTCTACTCGCACTGCCGAGAGTCGCCGTGCCCCTGCGCGCCCATCCCCCGCAATCATCCTTATTAGGTGTGTGTCTACGTTTTAAGATTAATTGTATTGGACAGGTTAAAAATATTAATAAAAATTAAATTTCGATTCTTTAAAGATAATGTGTTCTATTCACGTTATTGAATCATATAAAAAATTATGCGCAGTGATAAAAAAAATATTCTGTATCTGTATATATTATAAAGAATATCTAAGTACGTATATCTATTGTCTAGTATCCATAATACAAGCATAATACTTTCTTACTATGACACTAGATGGTACTGACGTAAGATGTCCCGCGTATCATTATTATTCCCCATAAGTTGTAGTGGTTGTCGAAGAAGCGCGTTTTATATATGGTCAACCATAACAATATTTAACTTAAACTTACACTAAAGTTCGAAGTTATACACTTGGAAACTCAGTGATCCCGTGAGGCCAAACTAAAATTACTTCGAAAACACAGCTTAGCCACTTAACTACGTATTCTTGTTTAACAGCTGTTCATATTTCGCCGGAACTCGCAAACTTTCCCCTGAAATGGTGCAACATTTGCCATGCACTACGATGGACGTTGGGCGCTATTGAGATATTAAAGTAATGGCACATATATGTATGTTTAACGCCATTACACTATGTAAAGTGGGAACTAAACTATCGAAATTCGGAGTATACTGTTCTCCGAGTTATAGATAATTTAATCTATTAGGTAAGAATATTTTTGGTTACTATTAAAATAGATTTTAATGTACGAATACATTCCGTTTTAGTGTTACACAGGTGAAATTTTAATAACCATCTCCAAAAAAAAATCTATTTGTTAGGTATCACTAATAGACCTCATTATGTAAATAATAAATATAGGTTACATTTTCATAATTAATCATTTTATCTACATTTTATAACGTTAGGTTGCCTTCTTTGTGACGACGCGCCCGAGACCTTGAAACCGAAACGGAGCGGAGCGAGCTACGACCGTGAATAGTGATTGGAGTTATTGTTTTTTTTTTGGGAAATGTTTGTCATATCTCAATATTTCTCTTTTGAACAATACTAAAAAGAAACAAGACGACCATCTGGTTTTTACCAAATAGTATATTGAAATTTGGTTGGTTGTTAAAATTTTACCTTGTATAATGTAGTTAGTATACAGCGTGTTCGTCTGAATACAGTTCAAACTTTTAGAGCGTGTAGAGCTAAGCGATCTAAACAAAAGATTTAAAAATTAAGCTTTAAAGTTTTTCTCGGTAATCGTAAGTTTGCGCCGTCAGTTCACTTAAAACTTTTTATTTAAGTCAAAAAACTCTAAACGTTCTATAAGTTTGAACTACGTTCAGCTGAACATACGATTTAGTAGATATAAGCGTGGTGTTCAATTGAAGGTAGTTCAACTTTAAACATGTTTTTCTCGGTAACCGTTAGTTTGCGCCATCTGCTCACTCGAAACTTTTTATTTTGTTCGGTAAGCTCTAAGCTATATGTATGGACTACGTTCAGCCCAACACGCGACATATAGCAAATTTTCTGAATTTTGATGCAAGTTTTACAAATCCAAAAGGTTAAGTGACACCGCAGACGATTTCGTCTCACTTGTATGCATACATATAGTAACGACAAAAATAACTCAGATTGAGGTCGAAAGAATAAAAGCGACTAAAACCATTTAAGCGATGTCAGGTCTATCAGTTTGTATGTTTCTCATCTAAATAATATCTGCACCTTTTGTTCGATGATTAAACGTTTAATACTTGGCACTCGAGGTATCAAGACAAAGGAATGAAAACGGGCATTGTGACCTACCTGTTGTACGTATACGGCAACTTGAAGGTTTATGACAATCGAAGGGTGGCACTCAAAAGGTGACAAATTTTTAATGGACAAGTTATATGGATCACTACACGCTTTTCTTATGTAGAAAAGGCTTTGTTGTTCATACTGAAGAAGAATCAAACCTTAATATAATTATTTTCACAAATAATGCATGGCAAATTATTTTAAGTATAAAAAAATAAATATATGTAATTTGTACGTTAGTTTATTAAAATTATTATTAAAAGTACGATGCGTTTGAAGAAACAATATACCATGTATTTTCATATTACCCTACGGTAATTTAATGTCATGATTGCCGAGTGGTAGCGAGCTCGCTTCTTGTTTAGAAGACCGTGGTTTGAATCCCAGGGCATGTACCAATGAGTTTTTTCTGACTTATGTACATAACTATCACTGACTCAGTGCCTGGTAGAGCACGTTAAATCATCGGTCCCGTGGTTAAACTCTACCAACACGCACTAGAGCACCGTGGTGGATTAAGCTGCAAGCCCCCTCATGCCGAGGGGAGGCCTAAGTCCCTGCAGTGGGGCATTAATGGGCTGGGTATGGTAACTTAATATGGTTATGGTATGATACCTATTGAAGGGAGAACTTAGGTACAGGTATGAACCTAAAAATACTCGGGCGTTAGCATCGCGAACTAACTATATAGCGATGCATCTCAAGTAAGTCAGCTTGTTAGGTATCCTCGTGTCAACTTAAGCACACTCACAGTAAGTCTACCTATCTCCAGCATGCAACGAAGTTCCACTTATACTTACGCGGTCGCTATTGCAGTGTTTCATTGGTTGTTTACTGATAGGGGTTTAGAGTTTTTATTATGTGGGTACGGGGTAATAAAAAAATAAATTAAAAATTTGCTGTTATTAGCGAGGTATTGAGATTAAATATTACTAAATTTAATAAAATTACTTAAATTATTCTATTGCTACAATTACAATTAATCTATTACTAAAATTATTGATTTTTTTATTTAAAGTATAAATAAACATTCTCATTAAAATGTTATATACTAGCGACGCATCTTGGCTTCGCGCGGGTAGCAGAGCATTAATGTTTTTTCTGCGTAGTGTCCTATCAGCTTGTTGCATCGAACATGTGGATTGGATTTAATTACATTCAAATCTATCATAAATTCAGGCTACTTAAAGTATTTTTAATGTATTTCATTTTTAATTGTATAAATATTTGAAAAAGTAAAGAATAAATACATAAAAACAAACAACAATATTTCTTTGCCTACAACATCGATAAGTTCAGCCTAAACACGCGTGTCGCGTTGTCAGCCGGCGCGATATTTATATTTCGCGATAGCTCCTAAAATATTAATTTAAATTGTATAGTGTAAAGGGCAATCATAATGTGCATGAAATGCTAAAGGTAAATAACGTATTTAATTTCGTAAGGATTAATACTGTATCCGTATAAATCGCTTTCCAATTACCTCAACATATAACATAACATACATATACATCACAACAACGTCTAGGCCCCAAACTAAGCATTAGCTTGTGTTTTGGGTACCAAGCAAAGACATCACGTACTTATAACAACCAAGACCCGGTACCAGAATTAATATTCATCATATAAATACTGATCCGACCTGGGATTCGAACCCGGAACTCCCGCTTCGTAGGCAGGGGCGCTACCCACGAGGCTATGCGGGCGTCAAATATGATTACCGTTCTTTTAAACATAAAAATTGGTATAGTAAGCTATCGATAAGAGATAGGCATATGTCATCACGGACTTTTCTTTAGTCCTATAAAAGAGACACAATCTCTCCATACGCATTATCTTGTTATATCTCAAACGGATTAGGCTGCGTATTCGATTAAAGCTCCCAGTCAGATAGATTTTTTTCTGACTTCTTCAACAATAATCGTCATATTTGAACAAATTTCCACAAAACATTAATAATTAATTATGCACGTAAACCTTCCCCTTGAATCACTCTGTCCATTGGAGTCAATAATATGCCGATCTTTTCGGTAGTTTTTGAGTTTATCACGTTTAGACAGGCAGACAGACGCGGCGGGGGACTTCTATTTTATAATATGTAGTGATTTAATAAATTCAAAGTTTTATTTCAATATATCGTTACGTGTAAGAATTTGTATGAAGAGGTTTTTTGCTGAAGACATTTTAAAAAGAAAAACATCCAACATAACCTGTATCTAATCATAATTATTACTTGAAATAAACGTATTATAAGCTTTTTCGCATGTTTATATAGTCAAACTAAAAATTCTTTGTTTTTAATTTTCTCATAAAGGTTCGTCATGCCTGTTCTCTTCTTGTATGTTCGTAACAGCCTATTTTTTTTCTATAGCTTACGCCTAATGCACATGAAATGATATTACTATAATTTCTGTACGATTTCCTTGGGAAAAGCCGCCTCCTTTCTAGTGTAAATTATATTGAATATTTGAGTCACATAAAGTATTGTAATAAACTTGACTGTGGTGAAATTGCTATGGACAATTATGAAGAAGAAGAATTTTTGAGTCTCTCAGGCAAGAAAATTTACTCGTAAAGAAGGACAGATTGATTTGCTATATGATATTAAAAAAAATCAAAATTCAAAAAGTTTTTATTCAATATAAGATGTATACACACACTTATTGAAAGTCAAAATGAATTGATTAGGTACCGGTTCATAAAACTAGAAAAAGAAGAACCGACAAGAAACTCCTCCCTGTTTTTTTTTATTTAAATATATGTCGTTCTTAATTCTTTTAATTTTTTAATTTAAAATGCTTACAACTATTACAATGATGTCCATGCGCACATATCATTTAAATACTCGGATATGTATATGAATAATTTCAGTTTATAATATTATGGTCCACATTGAATCTTTATTTGCATCGCATCACCGAAAATATTATACTTAAGTCTAATCCAGAGTTATATTCGTTTGTGTATGGTAGATAAAATACTAACTTCCCGTAGGTTATTTTTTCAAGTTTCGAACACTTTAAATTAATATAAAAATCTTTGTTTATCGTATAAAATCTAGTTTATAATCATTTTAAATTTTAGATAACACTATGCAGCTTTGTATTCTTGATATTACACCACTCATCTTTTAAGTTTCAACTTTGCCCCAAATGCTTAAACTATGGTAAAGTTGGCACAGTTCCTGTGCTGCGGTCGCTTACATTGTTTTAATGTAGGTACGTAATAGTTTCACGACAAAATCTAATACGCCAAACCCGACAAAATTTTAGAGAATATAGTTTCCTTGATTACTAATAATAATAATAAAAATACTTGGGACATCCCACACAGCGCCACCTAGTCCCAAACTAAGAAAAGCTTGTATTATCGGTACTAGACACCTGATATACATACATAAATATTCTTTATAATATATACATAAATAGATATTAAATTTTATACCCATACACGGAACTTATAGAAATGTTAATGCACACAAATATTTCTCCCGGGCGGGTGTCGAACCTACGTCCTTTGGCTCTGCAGTAAAGGTCTCTAACCAATAGGCAAATCAAGGATTCAATTAAAATATTCATTTAACAGAAGAGAACAAGGTTTTTGTAAATTTTAAATTAATAACTAACAACAGTGGATACGATACCACATAGGTCGACCAAAGAATTTACAATACTCCAACTGAAAAAATAAACAAAGCAAGACAATGTTAAGGAGAGAAAGGTTGTTTCATTCCGATGGATCTAGTAGTAAAGATCTCGTAGGTAAAAGGATAGTGTAAAATTTTCGTATATATTTTAAAAATATAAAATTTTATTAACCTATTGACCGAGTGGTTAGAAACTCAAAGCTGCTAGAGATCAAAGATAGCGGTTTCGGTTCCCGCCTGGAACATATCTATTAAAGTTTAGTTTCTGGGTGTAAAATATTTATATATGTATTTATTATTAAAAGAAAATATCTACATATTGTTACGTGTTAGGGTTCGAAGGATCTGGAGAGAAAGACCTGCTGACTCTTTTGAAGACTTTATTCACTAACACTAGGTCCAACACAAAGCACTAAGCCAAACACTAAGCACTAACGATGTTCCTAGCTCGTAGCTAAGTCGTAGGTTTCACTGGTATCACTCTTGATCACTAGTTTTCACTGCGAAGTCGCTCCGAAAGTAGCCCAAAAACTGAACTGAACTCGCTCGCCTTCCTGCGGCTATTTATATGGGCCCAGACTAGATCCAGATCATTCCAAAAGGCGCGCGAACGCGATCGACCGGGCTGGACCACTCTAAAAAGCCCCGCGCACGTGCCCGGCTTTCGAGATCATTCCTTTCCTCCAACCCCATCTAGTATTGAGTAGGGGTTTCGTGTTGTCCTTGTTGTAAAACCCTTCTACAAAGTGGTTTTACTGGTTGACGTTAGATGGCGGTCGTTACTCTGTGTGTTCGTAACAATATGTATGTCGGCTGTCTATTACTCATAATTCCGGCTATACCTAGTTTAGGACTAGACAGTCATGTGTTAGATGTCGCAGGCATTATTATTATTAAAAAAATAAATATATGTATTCCTATTTCCTATGGTGAGTCTTTTCATATTTGTTTCATTATATCCTTTTGACCAAAGTATTTTTTTAATATTTTTTATTTGCCCCCCAAAAGTAACCTCGAAAATATCCTGGAAACTACGAGTAGTAAGGCTTATATTAAATTTTATATTTTCGATTCCATTTCAAATTGATTGAATGAAATTAAATTAAATGTGAAATTGAAACTAAACAAAAATTGAAATAAATCTAAGTACATTGAAGTACATCGAACTAAACCCAGTCAAATCGAACGGAACCGAATAAATTGAATTAAACAGAATAAAATATAACAATAAAGTAGAATATGTCAAAAATGCAAATTATTATTATAATTATCATTATTATAACATATAAATCATAACGACGTCCAGGCCCCAAACTAAGCATTAGCTTGTGTTCTAGGCGTCAAGCGAAGATACCACATACATTAACAACTAAGACCCGGTACCAATATCAATATTCATCATATAATTAGTGACCCAACCTAAGATTCGAACCTGGGACCCCCAGCTTCGTAGGTAGGGTCGCTACCCACAAGGCCAAGCGGTCGTCAAGTAGAGCATACTTGATATTTTCTAGTACATATACTATGGAATTGTCCATAAACAATCACGATGATTTTAGACTATAAAAAATATTTCTTTGTAAAGTTTTCAACTGACATTATTGATTGTTTCAACAGTTTCGAAGCATTTTTACAAAAACCTAAAGTTTTTGGAAAATTGGGTTTTCCGACAAACGCTTTGAAGCTATTAAAAAAAAAAACCATAACAGAAATAAGGTGGAAAATAAAAATCATTTCTTTACATGGTGGCTCTGTTTATACTATTATTAAATAGCTGTACTAGACGGCGTCGTCGCACCTTTAAAGTCAATAAATTAGAATTGAATATGATACGAAATATGTAAAAATCGTCTATATTAGCAACAACAAACTAAAGATGGGTTACTGAAAAAATTACGAGATCTCAAACCGTAGACGTCTTGTTCGAGTCACTTGATTTTTTTTCTTCTCAAGCGTCTTGAAATAACAAGAGTTTCTTTGATAACGTACGAGAGAAAATCAACCATTTTTATCGTACGGACGGACGCAAATTGCCTATAAATTCTTAGAATGGATGTTTTTATTCGAGAGGGAAAATTATATTACATTTCTCGAGTGGCCACGTAACGAGAGCAGTTATCATTCTAGCAAAACAGTTAATTTTACTGTGGAAAAAAATAATGAATCACGTCACCTTAATTTACTAGGCAGAAAACTCAAAAATTAAATCCATCTTAACAATTTAATTTAACAGGTTATACCGTTTGAGAGTTTTAATTAAATTAAAATTTTAATTATAGCCATTCTCAAAAATGGATCGTCGGGACCCCTCAGAAATTCATTTCTCGTACAAATATTATGTAAGGTTGAGTAGGGATCACATTAATTCGCAGGCACACCGCATTTCCGGATTCCGGGAATTTCGAGCAGCCTCTATAGCGAATCGGAGGTTTTCTTGTGAAACGGTACAATTAATCAGTAGGCCAGTAGCTAATGAATTTAACGTCTCCTGATGGCCGAAATTAAGATAATTACGCTGCTTGTCTCCACAGTCCGTTTTTAATTGGACACATTTAAAAAAAAAAAATCTGACAATTATAGATAATAGTTTATCGATTTGGTTAGCAGCTGCTTTCTCTTGTTTTTAAAGCGCAATTTCTTCAACTTCAATATAACGTTTTTTTTTTAAACTTTTGTTAATTATATTTATAACAAAACGTTAAAAAAATATTTTATTATTATTTGATAAATAATACGTTTTTGTCAAAATTTGAAGGACAAAAGATGTTCAAGCTTGAAAAGGACTTGAGAGTTTAATAAAAAAAAAAAAATTGAAAAATGCGACACAAACCCCGAAAAATATTTGTACCGTTTTTGGATCTAATGCAGTGTCACTAATAAAAGTACAAAGTTAGTTTAAGCGGTTTTAAAAAAAAATACAGTTAAATATGCAGTTCGCTCTGCAACGGACAAACTTGATTCTATTTATGAAAAAGTGGAGCAAAATCGACACATTAATACTTACGATACTGCTAATACTGTATAGACCATAAAACAGTTTTGTCTCATTTAAAAAGTCAAAATATACAAATAAGCTTGATATTTGGGTGCCAAACAAGTTCATTGAAAGAAACCTCATGAACTGCGCATTCATTTGTCATTCTCTACTAAAAAGTAATGAAAATGTACCATTTTCGAAAAAAAAAATTCACTGATGATAAGAAGTGGATCACTTACGAAAAGAACGTACTGTTAGGACGTCACTTTTACTGTTTTTGAAAAACGAATTTCATACTAAAACACAATTTATTTATTTGATTTAGAAAAGTTGGTAATCCCTACACTAAGATCGATTTGATCACTGCACTTATGAAGGTGGGAAACGAAGTGAGTTCACGGAGTTGACGACTGGTATATATATTGATTTGATATTGCTTTGAAGAGGAACAATAAATGTTGAATAAGCGATTTTTACACAGGATTTCAAGGGTATAACAGTACGCAAAATATCATGGTCCAACTCCGGCTAAGCTTCACATAATGCTGCAAAACCCGGATTGACGTACAATAAAGTGATGTTGAGTATATAGTGGAATTGTGAGCTTTTAACGCCGGGCACAACCATCGATTCGGATGCTTACTGCCAACAGCTGATAAAAATAAATCATGCATGCAATTGAGAAAAAACGGCCGGAGTCGATCAATTGTAGTCTTTCAATCAATGTTAATAATAATAATAATAATAATAAAAACAACAACGACAATGACTACGACAAAAACTACAATAACAACAACAATAATAATGATAATTGATTCTCAATTGTAGTTTTAGTCTTTCATCGTAATAACGCTAGATTACACCACACACAACTTTAACCACACAAGAAAATTTGAGAGAGTTTGGTTGGGAAGTGTTAATGCGTCCATCACATAGCCTGACCGTTCGCACACCCAGATCTCTACTTGTTCGGTCTCGTCATATGAAAAGAATTTTCCACCAACATATATTACCATATCTCAAAAGTATTGCCTTATGGTGTGGTTTTCTTGTCTATTTCTTATGAAAAATTGAACTGCGGCGATCCGCATATTGACAAATGGTCAAAGTATTTTACGTTGATATAAAGATTAGCAGATAAAGTTCAATCCCGAAATGTCACTGATACCTACTAAGAGTTAAGAATATACAGTCCACTCTACCGATCCCTGACAGGCTATAGACCATCGCCCACGTAGGCCGTCATCCACGCAGTCTACATTTTGTATAGATTAAGTAATTGTGATGTACCTACATCCAAAAGTTACAGCGTATTTATGACAAAAATAATAAAACATATTATATTAATCAAAATGATAAATTTTATTTTAAATATTGGGTCGGGGAAAAAGTTCTTTCACATTTTATACGAAAACTCAAGACATTTTTTTTAAAGTTTATTTGCATTTAATTACAATATATATATATATGCCATTTTGTTCAATGACTGTCTGCCATTTTTTAGATAGTGACATGATTGTAAATAGGTACTTAGGTAAAGTAGATAAAATACATGTTATATTTATTGTCTTGAAATCAACGCCGATGGCAAGGTTTCAGCAAGTTTTCTAGAAACGTTTCCTCTTCTTTTTCCTATCTTGACGAGATAAAAGTGTCACCTAGCGTTGCGGGATATTAAAAATTCCCAAGTTTTAGCCGACCGACAATTTGAATAAGCTTTGTGGCCGCACCAAAAAGGCGTAAAATACAATAAGGCGTGCAAACACCGCTAAGCTATTAATCATTGAAAATTTGACATTGCGTCAACAACATATAATGCGATTCCGAGATTAATGGGAAAACACCCCCTGCCTCCATATTGCTGCCGGACAAAAGATATTTTTTTCATTTTTCTCGCTTAAGAATTCATGTAAGATTCATGCAATGGATAATAACGTAAATCCCAGTTACACAATGGCTATGTACTTAAAAACTAAAATAACTACTATCTTCACAATTTTCATAGCTTTATAAGATATTTTGTTTTCATGAGGTTAGGTTAAGTTTAATTTTAATCTTAACAGACATATTAATATTATGAACTATAATATCCCATGGAAGTCTAGATATTATTATTACAATGAAAATAATAATATTATTATTATATAATAATCGATATTATTATAGTAAATACGTGTTTCCACCTTTAATTATTGTTTACATGTCTAGAATAAAGAGTCGGCGTCAAAAACAAATAAAAATGAAAACAAACCAATGTCCAAAACATGTTTGGTGGTGGTATTTTAGTGAATATAAAAAACTTTACTACAAACTTTATTCTACTTACTCGCCTGCAATACCTTATACCGTTCAAGTCTGCAATATGATAGTTTGCGGTGCAAAATCGTTACATCTTGTTACACTATATTGAACGAAACGTGCAAGCACAATGAAATTCATGGCATTTAGCGAGCTGTCTCACTCGGATCGCTGCTTGGGCGCATGTAGCCGTTCGGCGTCTTGGGTGAGGGGAAACCTACTCAAGACGCTTTCTCCATCGGTCTGCGGCGGCGCGGCGGTTCCGCTGGCTCTGGTTACTGTGCTGGAGAACGTAGCGGATCGGCTCTAGTTGGCTCCCGACCGTCGTCGTCTTCTGCCAATTGATAGAGTTCCGAGAAGTGATATGACTCCGGTATTTACGTGGTCAAGGGCCATGGACGTTTATGTCTTAGTAATAAAATGGACTAATTCGAATTTAGATATACCTGACGAGTCGTTGTCCTCTTGTTTGACTCTCACTTTCTTGCTCTGGCATCGGACTGATATATTTTTCAAAATATACGTTACCGACTCAAATGCTGTCTGTTAATTTCGAATACGTTTTCCATCGTCGCGCGTCAACTTCTTGCTACCAGTATAGACCTAAATACTTAATATTAATTTCAACTTAATGTGTCAACGCGTTCGTGAATAAAGGGTCTTGACAAGCAGACAGACGGACAAAAAAATGATCATGTAAGGGTTTTTCTCTTGAGGCATGGAACCCTAAATAAAAAGTAATTTTACGTTAAATTCTACCTTTTTTTATGATTGAGCGAAGTGAAACATATCGTGTTTAGAAGCGTTAGAAGTTATCTAGTTTATTTACATAAGTATAAAAATTTTGGTTTAAAAATATCAATACTGTAGTAATTAAATTTGGTTCAAAAATAAGCTCAAACTTGATCTTGCTGACTGTACTATCACTTATCGAAACTTAAAGTTTTAGGAAATCGTGACAATTTTTGATTACGGGCTATTGGAATATCTGAGGGGACCGCAGTAGAACAAACCAGAAGAAAATTGTTGTTTGATAACATTGTCTTCTTTGGATAACGAAAAATCTATCTACACACAAAACGCTGAGGCAAAACCCCCCTTTTCATTCCCTAGCTAATTATTGTATTATGAGGTTTAAAAGGTGCGAGTTCCTCAACAAATCTGTCACAGAACTTGATTAATTCGAGCGGACGTTCGCTGAAGAATTTTTAGGGGAAAACTGCCTTTGCATAATTCAGGTGCCCGGTATGCCATGTCGGAAAATTAAATACGCGGATCCCGTGGGACTACGAAGAAAGGACAAAGGGAACTTAGACTGAGATCCCGAAAAAAGATAGGGAAATAAATTTTTCACTCTTATTTAACTTGGTTAAATTTACGATTTTGGAAGTGTGACTAATAAATAAAAAAATATTTTTTTATTTATGATCAAATTATTTTGACGACCGCTTAGCCTAGTGGGCAGCGACTCTGCCTGCGAAGCTGGAGGTCCCGGGTTCGAATCCCAGGTCGGGTCAGTATTTATTTGATGAATATTAATACTGGCACCGGGTCTTGGTTGTTATATGTATGTGGTGTCTTCGCTTGGTACCCAAAATACAAGCTAATGCATAGTTTGGGACCTAAGCGTTGTTGTGATTGTGTGTGTTATTATTATATTATCATTATTATTTGTTGTGTAATATCGGAGTTTCATGTGTAGGTAGTTGATTCCGGAAACTGGTAACATTTTTCGGTGACATTTTGACTAGTTTATGTGAATTATGGAGCTTCAAAAGATTTTTGTACATAGATAGGTATTTATGTAATCGAATGATTAGTTAAATTGTGTCTTTTACATAAAATCAAAGTAGCAGTTTTCAGGAGAGACAGAATAAATGAAGCAAGGTTGAATATTGTGCATTTATTATACAGGTTGAGGTTTTAATGACCAGCCAAATTTTAATATAATGATCTTTGGTAGAAAACCGATAGCCGTCTTGTTCCCTTTTAGTATCATTCTATAGAAAAATATTGGGATATGACTACACAAACCTTTCCCGAAAAAACCAATAACTCTAGTCACCATTCATGCCTGCCGCCCCATTCCGTTTCAAGGCCTCGGGTGCGTACGTTTACTATAGCGTTAAGAAGGCAACTAAACGTTATAAAATAACACCGCAGATAAAATAATTTATTATGAAAATTTTTTTATTTACGCAATGAGGTCTATTGGTGATACCTAACATCTAGAAAAATTTTGGCTGGTTATTAAAATATCACCTTGTATATTATATGAATCAATTTAGACAAACAATAAACTATATTTAGCGTTAAAATCATTTCAATATTTGGTTCACATGTAGGGTTTCCATCGATCTAAATGGCAAGTACATTTTTATATGTCTTTAATTTTTATACTTGAACTAGTACGATCATTTACTTCGAATGTTCACATATATGTCTTTTTTAAAGAAATTTCACTTTGCCTTTAGTTTCGAAATATTTCTTATTTCAGCCATTTATGTGTTTTCCACAGCAAACAAAATAAGGCAAGGTAAATTTTTGATGGATAAAAAATTTGAAACTGGTCATTACTACTACATACAAGAGCTTAGGATGCATCACACGTGCACTTAATCGGCACGAAGTAGGGATAGTCTATCTCAAAGTGGCATGCCCCTTTCACCACATATGAATGTTTGTACAAGTGGCGTCTTGACAAATAGCCCAGTTGTTTATTAGCAAATGGAGTTTGATCAAAAATTTAAAGTTGCGCCGATGGCCATTAAAATTAAAAGGAATAAGGTTCTCGAATAACCTCTAAAAAAAATTATTTCTGTTTACGAATTTGCCACATATTTATGAAAATTCATCTGACGTTAAAATTGTCCCTGTGACATCATATGAGCGGTTGAACTTATTGCGCTGCTTCTTACAGTAAAAAATCAAATCTAAAAGTAAATAAAAATATAAAGCTAAGGTCACTATGTCAAATGAAATTGTAATCCTCATGAATCACAAAAAAATATTATGTCTTTATTTAGTCCTTAGACTAAAATTTTAATGATGCAACTTGTTAACATCTGTCCAGATGATGTCGCAGGGACATTTTATGAATCAATTTTCGGATTCGAATCGAATCAATTTAGTGTTTTTTTTATTTTAAATTTAGTTGATACATTGGTTTATATTTTCGTAAAAAAAATATATAAGGCCAGTGTGCTAAAAATTTTAGTCTAAGCCACATTTACAAGTACATTTTTTCACTACCCAAGGTAACTGTAGGTACTACAAACTCACTAACATTTTTAGAGTCAAATATTTGTGGAGGGACGTGCCACTTTGAGTCTCTGTACATGTATAATACAAACAGTAATGGTGTTTAGCAAGCGATTTTTTCTATTCTTAAAATATATAATACGTTGAAAATACACTTAAGCACAACGAAATTGTGTGATAACATAACCAAAATGCTTTCTTCAAAATTAAATGAACTAGTTTTTTTTTTCACTCAAGTCTAAACAAGGTGCAAAAGCAGAACTACAAAATAAAAACATAGGATTTATTTTAAAATAATAATAATAATAATACATGGGACAACCCACACTGCGCCATCTAGTCCCAAAGTAAGCAAGTATTATGCTTGTGTTATGGGTTACTAGACAACTGATACATATACTTAAATACTTTTTTTTTTAAATAATATATACATAGATAAATATTATACACCCAGACCCGGAACGAAATAAACATGTTTATGCACACAGATATTTGTCCCGGGTGGGAATCGAACCCACGACCGTTGGCTCCGCAGTTAGAGTCTCTGACCACTCGGCCATTCGGTTGTCAAAATAATACTGGAGGAAGCCCTTGCAAAAGGCTGCTATCATATTCTTCGTTACTCAACGGCCTCACTTAGGTAGGTCTCCTGTGACATGCTTAATGAAGTTTTAAATTAAAAAAGGAGTGAATAAAATATTTTACGTGACCTCCGAGCTGAGTGGGTTTGGATGTAATAACGGAAGGGCGCGACGTGTTTCGACCTATACTTCTAGCTTTTTTAGTATTTTGCTTTTTCTGGCGAAAGATAAGGGTCATTTTCTTTCTATTGTACTAGAGCGAATTCGCAGACTTTCTCCACTTTTTCTAGAAGTGAAATATAAAGCGAAAGTCTAGTTTTTTGTAGCTCGCAAGAAAATATTTTTGTCGACAACTAAAAGGTTTCTATTATGCATGGAGCTCGTAAGAAAAATTGTGTCTAATTTGATTTGAATAATTTATGAAATATAAAGTTGTTAAGCCATTTCATTAAATTACATTGAAATAAATTGCATTTTATATATATAGGACGTAATATTTTAAATACATTAAAAAAAGAGGATTTCATATACAATGATTAATTAACTATTATTTGTAAAAATAAAATTTTATTATTAATAAAATTATTATTATTATTATTGATTATTATTATGATTATGATTATTATTATGATTATTAATAAAATATATTTGCCAGTAATTACCAGTAGGTGCTGCTTTCTATTTTGCTAATTATCGTGGTATCTTCATAATTCGAAGTTCTTTATTTAAATCCAGTTTTGGATTAAATTTTAAAAATTATGAAAACTATAAGAAAAAACCCCTACTTTTTTGTTAATTTCGATAATATTACTACTGCCTACTACTATTACTATTAATGCCTCTGAAATCATAATTAAAAACCAAATAACAATGACCTACGCGGAAAGTTCGATCGGATTTGAAATTGGAATAACTGTATTCGTTTTTGCCATATACATCGAAAGTTGCTAACCGTTCTACCATAGAGTATACTCGTCCGAGCTTGCCGCGTATTTTTGCCAGATCTGAAATGCGGAATCAAAGTAAACCAAGCGATTTCAAAGTAAAACCTAAAATTAAAAGTTATTTAAGTAAGTGTTAGAATGTATAAAGAATAAAAATAAAAATAATACACTTTCATGCTTGCGTTGATTTTCTAGTTCTAAAACATTAAATTCTTACCACAAGTTAAAAAATTTCAAATATAATATTTGTCTAACTCACCTGCACAATATTTCCCGTTAACCGCTTAACGCGAATCCAATTTCGAATTATGCAAATCAATCTAAGTGTTAACGCGTTAACCGCGAAAGGGTTAAATAAAAAATACCCCTGATTAAAAACTCGCTCACCTATACGCCCCGTGCGGTGACCGCTTTAATGAACTTTAAATTAAAAAAGGCCGCGAATAACATATTTCGACGCCCCACGCATAATTTGTCCCCCCGAGATCCTAATTTAATTACAAGTTACCTTGCAACGGCCGGCGAAATTATAATGTAGGGTACGGTATACCCGAATTTTACCTTAAAGGGTTGCCCGCTTTACCTAAGGCTCTGTCCACAGACATGTACTGTGCCCATAAAACAAAACTGTGACGTGTGGACTTTGCCTTGTCATGAGCATATAAAATGAGATTAATGATTTTGGCGAAACAAATGTATCTCGTCAACACACCCAACTTGTTTTGAAATATTTGAATATGACATAAATTCCTGTCTTAATACAAATTCGGATTTGTACATCGAAACTTTTTATGATATTGTAGCGGAATGGTGTCTCTAACATGCAAAGTGTCATCGAACGTTTTTAGAGTTTCAGGAACCCTTATAATTTCGTCCTGTTTGTGTCTGTTTATCTGTATGTCCGCCTGTCACAGGCATTTTGCTTGGAGACTAATTAGCGCTATATACACCACGTACGAAGTTAACCACCTATTTTTAAAGTGAGTTTTTTTTTCGTACACGCGAATATGTTGATGATTTTTCGTTTATAAATCAAAGATGCAATAGATAAATAAATCGTGCCTGGGAGAGCACGTTAAGTCGTCGCTCTTGGTTGCCATCATCAGATGTCAGTCGTTAAAATCCACCAACCCGTACTGGAGCAGCGTGGTGGATTAAGTTCCAAGCATCCTTATCCAAGCACAACCTAAGCCTGTGAAGTGGGACATGATGGGCTCAATAACACCTATACATCTCGTTGATCTTGATTTATTTGCTCAGCTTGCAATCGTATGGTGCTGGATTTTTCAACTTTATTGCACTGAGTTTTTTATAATTTCGAGCAGGTATTTATCGCACGAGGTCGCAATCTTTAATCATTTAGTCATTTTCGAATTCAATACCGATTTTCAATTACATTTCAGCGAATACTATTGCCGTCTCATTTTTAGATGCCACTATAGACACCTGAATCAAGTAAAGTAAACGAATGACAATTACACTGCAAGTCGAATATAAACTACATAAAGAAATACCAAAGCGAACGTAAGTGGCGCAATTTCCGCATTATTTCACGATCCGGCTCACGTGTTTATTCTCATGTGCCGCGAACTCGTATTCACCCACGATTGACTTCAAACGTAGCAGAGCGAAATTATTATGAGCACAACACTACTTGTTTTTGTCACTTGGATTGTTATACCACGGAATCCAGAACAGTTTAAAAATGTTACGTGGGCGTGGCTTTCTTGTTCTGAAATGCGATCGGATGTGAATATTTCACTTTGCCTGAAGCTATAGCAAAGCCGAGAAGTCGAAATAAACTGTGTCAACAAACCGATTATCGATAAGTTATCTTGAGGTTGCAAATGTGTAATCGAGCTCTTTTTTTTTAGTGGGCGTGACGATAGAAATACGATGACACTCGGTGAATCATGGTACATGACCTCGTTTAACTCAGGCGCTACACATTAACCCATTTGGGTTAGAACCAAGGTCACGAGCATTTCAATGATAGGGACAATTAATTGAAAATGATTGATTACAAGTTAATAGGTTAAATACTGTTAAAGGTATAATGGTGTGACGTCGTACAACGCTATCTATACTTCACATCCCTACGTTTGAACTGGAGTGAAAAAAGAATTAACTATGTGAAATGAACAAGCAAAGATATATAATGGAGAAGATAATTGTCAGCCACAGACAAGTCAACCTTATAGACCACGCTTTGACAGGGAGTAGCATTCGCCAAGGCTATGTAGTGACACTACATAACTACGTCACTAGTGAGCCGTCAGTTGGAAACACGTCGGAAGCCATTAAATTGTCAATTTTGAACGAGCCAATGAAAACTAGCCGACCTCTCCCCGCACCCCGCCACTTTTTGGCGATTTCGTTTTCGTACTGACGTTTATTAAAGCGTGGTCTATAGGTTGACTGGTCGGTGCTGTCAGCGTACTGCGTACGCTTGTTCTACAATAGCTGTCAAATCAAGAACACAAAAAATAACAAACCGTGTTAGTCTAGAGAAACTTGGTTAGAGAAATTAGGCTGGAGATTATTTATAATATTAAACATAACATTTCACAACTTTTTCTTTTTCCCTTATGACCGATGCACTCGGTACCTTTATTTCCACTTTCAGTACAGCAAAACCATGGCGAATACGTTTTTGCATCCATCTTACTACGTAAACAGGGACGGAATATTTTTTTTTTCAAATTGTTTATAATTGAAGGAACAGTCAAAATGACGCTATTAGGAACAAGCGTACGTAGCGCTATCTAAGTAAAATAAACTATAAATATGGAAATTTCCTATAATAATGCGGGTAATCAACATTTCAATTATTTCGTAATTTTCATATAGTAAATTAATTTGACAGCAACGTTTGGTTTTAATAGAGTCATAAATGTCATTTCATAGTATCGAAGTGATATAACGCAATTTCGCAGGGTTGAAGACCGGCGCGCGAGGACCTTGCGCACTGAAACTCGTCATCTTACATGAGCGGTTAGACGGTAAACGCAGAAGAGGGCTTCTAGTCAATTCGTACTTTTATGGTAATTTTACATGAATAATTTTATTATAATCTTCCTTTTATATCCAACATGTGTATTGTCTGAATGTGGTACATGCGTAGATACGTAATTATTGATTCGACGACCGATTGGCCTAGTGGGTAGCGGCCCTCCCTACGAAGCTGGAGGTCCCGGGTTCGAATCCCAGGTCGGGTCAGTATTTATATGATGAATATTGATACTGGTACCGAGTCTTGCTTGTTATATGTATGTGGTGTCCTCTCTTGGTACCCAAAACACAAGCTAATACTTAGTTTGGAGCTTAGACGTTGTTGTGATGTATATGTTATTAATTATTATTATTGCCCATAAAAAATGCTCACAAACTCTGAACTTTTACTTATATTATTTATTTCGACTGGCTTTTTTTAATTTCTTTTACATTTGACTTATGTAAAATTTTGTACTCTACCTTTACATAGGGTAAATAATGATATTACAGTAATAAAACATAAAAATGTAACACATTGACTTGAACATTTTCGTTACAAATAGTATTTTCACGTAACATAATCCGCACAGACAGACGGACAGCGGACTGGCATGATAGATGTAAGTGGTACTGATTGATTGCGGTGCTCCTCCGCTAACTAACCTAACGTCATTCGGCTAGATCACGAAAGATCTATTAATTGTTGCTGCTCGCACGCAATTCACTTTGAAATAATAGTATGAGGGCTGCTAGCTAACGCTATTTTGAATTGATATTTGAGGCAGCATGAAACTTTGTGTAAAGCTTATTCAGCAATGTCTGAACATAAAATTGATGACAGCTGAAAGGTGGTTGTCAACCCTTGGATGATCTTGCTTGACATGTTTTGAAAATTAAAAGAGTCTAAAATTAATGAATGAATGATGTTGAAAAAAATTAAATAAGCTGAGACTTCGACAGAATAATATTTATAAACAAAAACACTGACTTTCAAGAAGACAGGTCAATAGATTGAGACATTCCTTTTAAATTAAAAAAATTATGATAAACAAGAGTTGAGACAGTGGGCACCACTCTCCAGCTAGGTTATTAGGTTACTAGCGACCGCTTCCAGTTTCGTCCTTTTTTTTTTTTTTTTGTTTAGTGAGGGCCGAATCTGCTTACAGACATCTGCGCGCCCGACCTACCGCGCAGATAGTGCCGGGTTGGGATTTCTACACAGAAGGTGCAGCCCGAACGGCTAAACGACTCCTCAACCTATACTCCGGAGAGCGTATAGGATTTGACATGAACGACGACCGGACGCATTGAGGATGCTTCGGTGCGTTAGTGCCTATTGGCGGGCGGCGCCTTAAGGGCGCCGTCTCGTAGGCTTATGATTAAAATTAAAATTAAGAATTAAAAATTCGGCAATGGAGGGCAGTTCGAGCTGGACGGCCCGACTGTGAACAAACAAGGCTCAGATGCCATTCGAACAGATTTGCTACGTTAACTAGGTAATATCGGGCGCTAGGTACTGTTCGCCTATGTCAGACTGAAGGTCTGATCTGCCTGCATTCCTGAGACTCTCAACCTCGGTGGTGAGATCGTCAGGAGGATCTGTTAGTGCATTCCGTGGACGTCTGAGAAAGTGGGTGGCGGGCGGGGGCTCGTAAGAGGCCGCTGCCGAAAGTAGCGGGTTGGGGTGCGCGACCGCAGCGGCGAAGAAGCGCTCTGACGCGTCCTTCATGTACTTGGAAAGAGTTGGTAAGTCGAAATCGCTGTGAAGTATACTATTTCGAACGTACCAAGGAGAATCTACTGCTTTTCTACAGAATCTGTTCTGTATGACCTGTAGCGGTTTAAGTATCGATTCTTTGGCGTAAGCGAAGACCGGGCATGCATAAGTCATGACCGGTCTGATAGCCATCACATAGAGTGTGCGCTTGTTGCGCATCGACATCTTACTACGGCTACCTATCATACAGGACAGGCGGGCCATATAAAATTTGGCAAGTTTGCTAACACGTTTGACATGATCGCGAAAGTGCAGATGCTTGTCAAGCGTAATACCTAGATATTTATAACTATGTTGCCACGGAATGTTGACGCCGGACATTTTGAGTGAATCTATGTTTTTTGGGAGGAGTGAGGGGTCTTTCGCTTTGGAATGGCGAAAACAGATGGCCGCGGATTTGTCCGGATTTAGTTCAATCCTCCATAGGCGAAACCACTGCGTGAGTTCGTCTATAGAGGACTGTAGCCTAGGGGCGATATGCCCATTTGTGCGCGCGCGAAAATAGAGCACTGTGTCGTCGGCGAACAGTGCTAATTGGACTCCGTTGCGCGGCAACGGAATATCGTTGGTATACGCTGAGTACAGTATCGGGCTGAGAGTGGAGCCTTGCGGGACTCCAGCTTTTAACGTTTTCCGCGTTGAGAGTGATTTCTCGTGTTTATAGACGAATTGTCGGTCGGTGAGATAGTCTTGGATTATAAAAACTAATCTATCTGGGACTTCAAGTTTATGCAGCTTGTATATTAAGCCTGCATGCCAAACTTTGTCAAAAGCTTTGGCTACGTCGAAAAATACTGCTACGGTTTTATCTTTCCGTTTGAAACCGGAAGAAATGTATTCAACTAGGCGGAGAGCCTGTTGAGGGCAAGAGTGTCGGGGACGAAAGCCAAATTGCTCGTCTATAATTAGTCCCTTTCCAAATAAATGATCGCAGAGACGAGTCTTTAAAACTTTTTCGTAGAGTTTGCCCATAACCTTGAGGAGGCTTATGGGTCTGTAACTGGTGGGAAGATCTCGAGGTTTGCCTGGCTTAGGAATGCCGATTACGACGGCTTCCTTCCAGATCGGTGGAAAGTAGCAGTTTTTGAAGCAAGTGTTGAAAATGGTTGCCAGAAGGGCGACTAATGGAAAGGAAAAGCATTTGAGTGCTTTGTTATTGATGCCATCGAGACCCGGAGCTTTTTTGTTTTTAAGCTCCTTAATATGTTTACTAATTTCCTCACAAGTGACTGGGGGAAGGTCCGCTGAGGGCGGACGGGCCGCGTGATTGCGTACGTCGTTTTCGACGTAGGCTACGTGAGAGGGGTCGCACGGAAGTGTGCTGATTGAACATTGGGCGTCAAGACTATCTGCAAGACAGTCAGCTTTTTCGTTATCGTCGAACGCGAGGGAGCTATCTGGTTTCTTAAGTGGGGGGGACGCGGCGTGTCCGTCTAAACGGAGCGCTTTGGCGACACTCCAGTAGGCCTTATGGGTTGGCTTAATGCCTTCCATAAGGTCGTTCCACTGTTCGTTACGTAACTCACTTATGCGCGCTCTCACACGGCGTTGGAGGGCGCGCGCTCGTGACCTATATTCGGGCGTGGGATATGCGCTCGCGCGGCGCAGAGCAACGTTTTTGACTCTTATGAGTTCGCGCACGTCAGGCGGCAGGTTCAGGCGGGGTTTAGCCGCCGGCGCCTTCCGCGAGCAGTCCGCGATCACTTTTTGAACGTGCTCAGTAAGAGCCCCTATAGCTAAATCTATATCATTATTGGAATTAATTTCCGATGGGATTTTATTAAGATCGGGGGTATCGATTTTTTGGAGCGCGGCTTGGACTTTATCCCAGTCGGTGATGAATTTGGGGTCCTCCGGCGGATTTTCCGGTGAACCCAATTTCATGAGAACGGGCCGGTGATCTGAGCTCAGGGCGTGAAGCGTCTCGATAGAACTCAGTTTCAGCGCCACGTTTTTAAGAACTGCGAAATCCAGAATTTCTGGATGATGAGTATTATTATCGGGAAATCGCGTCGGTGTAAGTGGCGCGATTATGTCTAAATTAAGGGCCTCGGCTAGGACCGATAGCCTGCGGCCGTTCATATTGGTGGCCACACAGTTCCAATCTGTGTGTTTACTATTAAGATCGCCGAATAAGAGAACGGAATCTCCAAGGGCGAGAAGAGCTTCTATGTCGCTCCGGAGCAACTCACTAGTCGGCGGCAGGTACACAGAGGCTATGATAAGGGTCCCGTGACCGGTCATAGCCAATCTGCACACTGTCGCCTCTACGTTAATAAGAGAGGGCGCGTCGATAGGGCAACAATACAGCGAGCGTTTAAAATACACCGCTGTACCCCCGCCCCTTCCGCGTTCGCGGTCCGTTCTAAGTAAATTATAATTTTTAATTTTGCAGGCCCTGGGCCTTTTATTTGATAAAAAGGTTTCCTGGACTAATATGATATCTACGGTGTACTCAGACGCACATTCACCTAACTCAATAAAATTTGTGTTAAGGCCACGCGCGTTGAACGACATAATCGAGACCGAACTCGGTTTATGTCGTCCAGCGCGAGTGCCTAGTGCGCACACGGGTGCACCCATTGGAATAAAATACGTTTAATTAAATTAATTAATATGATTTAGTTAGTGAATTAAAATTTAATAAAGGGATTTGACAACGTTAGGGTAACGACTAAGGGCAGTCATTTTGTCCTTAATGTTTTTACTGTTCGAAATTTCTGAAGCCAGCGCGGCGACGTCATCTTCAGAAACTTCGGCTATCGCCGCTTTAATAATATTTAAATTCGCGAGGAACGAGCTCGCATCTTTTAGAGGTTTGTTGGGCACGGGCCCGGTGGTACGAGCAGCCGAGGTGGCCGCCGCCGTTGATTTAGGTCCCCACGCCGTCGCGGGCGCGGCGGGGCGAGCATTCGTGGGAGCGAGAGGGCCGTTAAAATGCGGGCGCCGTTGAATGAGCGCCGGGAAATGGGTCGTGTTGTGGACCGCCGGGGCCCATTGCCTTTGTGCGGGTTGACGACGCACTGGCGGCGGTGAAAATTTAGGTGCTTTAGGGCATCCTCTATAGTTAGCCGTGTGGCCGGTTTGATTACATAGGACACACGCGGGTGGTCCGTCCTTTGACTTATCACGTGGGCACTCTGACGTGAAGTGTGGTGTGAGGCATTTCACGCAACGCGGGTTCGCGTTGCAGTTGATAGATGCGTGGCCATAAAGTTGACAGCGGTGACATTGACCGGGGCCGCCGCGACGGAGAGGAGGTTCGGCCCGTATGCCAGAGAGACCAGCGACGCGGATATTATTTTGGAAAATAAGCCTGCTGGTCTCATTTTTTTCCAAAATGACAAGTACTAGGCCCAGAGAAGAGCCATCGCGCCTATGTAGGCGGTGGACTGCCACGACGGGGAAGTTTTGGGACTTAAGGTCCTCCAGAATTACATTGTCGTCAACTTCGTCGGGAATACCGCGAAGCACGACCTTTAATTTGCGCTCTTCAGCAAGCGCGAACGTATGAAATTGAATTTTCGCTTCAATGAGGAAGCGAGACAGGGCTCTATAGGATTCGCTATCACTGAGGGTGATGCGAATTCCTTCCGTGGTGTTCACGGCTTTATTATAGCTAATGTGGCGAGCGCCACAGACTGAGGACACGTGGGTCCATTTACTTTTGTCCCTCAAGATAATGGGAGGCGGTGATTTGCCAGCGGGGGGAGGGATGGGCTTATGAGCGGTGGGCGCAGAGGGCGCTGGGGCGGGCAGAGAGTGGGGTGTGGCGGCCGCTTGAGATGCGGTAGGCATGGAGGCAGGGGTGGTCGCGCTCGCGGGCGCGGGGTTGGGAGAGGGCGGGAGCGCGGCGTTTCGAGCGAGGCGGCGCGCCTTCTTTCGTTCGCGGCGGACTGCAGCCGGGTCTTTTTGAAACTCGTCTGCTTCCGAGTCAGACGAGTTATCATCAACGTTCAATGGGCGCTTTGAGGCGGCCTGAGGGGCCTCGGAAACCTCCATCGCGTCGGGCACTAGTGATTCGTCATAAGTGACGTCATTGTCGTCTAGTTGTGGTGGGTCCGGGGACGCGGGCGAATCGGGCAGCGGAGCGGCGCGGCGCTTGAGAAAGGATTTAAATTCCTCTTTTTGACCCGTTTCGTTGAGGAAAGCTAATAGGTTGCTCTCCAGGTCACGGAAGCGAGCCTCCATCACCTGGAGGCGGCCCTCCATTATATTAATTAGAAGGTAGTATGACTACATATAATACAAAAATAATTTTAAAAATTTAATATTTAAAATGAAATTTAAATTATTTGAAGGTAAAATGAAAACAAAATAATTAAATGAAATTAAATGAAATAGGACTTACTGATAAACAGGTGTCGGTCCGTACCTGGTACCAACAATAGGGCACAAAGGTCGCGAGAACAATGGGCGAGGCGAGGCGGCGCACGGTGAGTGATTCTAAGAATACCTGACGTCACACGGGCGACGTAGGTAAGTGAAAGCGGCCACAGATCGTGTGTAACGTAACACCCGACCTGAGCGGTCGGTGATGTCGCGGCCCGGCCTGTTTCCACGACTTCACCGGAACTATAAGCGGTAAAACGAATTACTCACTAATAGAAACGGTGACGGTAGCGTCGCCGCGGGGCGGGGGGCTAGTTGCGGCGACGATATCGGCCCTAAAAGCTGGTGGTTTACGCGGCGGCGGAATAAACACTAGCTTTTCACTATAACTTGAAAATGCTATCGGCACAAGTGCCGTAGCGATGACCACGACACGAATATCAAGAAGTCGGGAAGCCAAAAGGCGGCCTAACTAGTCGACAAACCGAGTGGGCAGCGGGCGCACAGTGAAACGTCCGCGCGGGGCGAACGCACAGAGCAGACTGACCAGTTTCGTCCGCGTGGACTACATTCTTATATCGTTTATGCTTATAATAATGAAATGCTACAAGGCCATCTGGTGGCAAGTAACTATAAAGTGGATACCGCGAAAATCTTGTAGGTTATCCCTAAGAGATAGACATATACCATCGCAGACTTTTTTGTAGACCTTTTTGAGGTGTACAATACTGTGGTACATTATTTTAATCTATCTCGTAGGGTTCAGCCAACGTTTGCAATGTAAGCGCAAAAAAATGTATTTATTCACCTTAGAAACCTCTAAAATTTTCAATGTTTCTCTACTATATTTACAAACAAATGCATGCATGCAGGTAAGCATGTATGCATTATGCATATTATATACACATAAACCCTCCTCTTGAATCACTCCATCTATTAAAAAAACTCGCATCCAAATCCGTTGCGTAGTTTTAAAGATCTAAGCATACATAGAAACAGACAATGGAAAGCGACTTTGTTTTATACTATGTAGTGATATTTAAGCAGTACTATACAAGTTTTACACAAAGTTTTATGCGTTGCCTCAAACTTCGACTCAAAATTGCGTTGGTTGCTCTCGGATCATAACTTTACTGTGAGCACTTGTGTTCGCCCCTACCTCTCTTCCCATGTGTTTTTATACCAACTAGCAGATGTAGGAACACTTAAGAGCTGTAAAATGGCTGTTAACCGCCATGTAAACAACTGAAAGTGTACACTGTAGTTGTATAATTATTTTGTAACTCCAAAGACCAATAAAATTATGAAGCTTTTGTATTTATTACACTATTTGCAAACCACCGCCGCGAATTGCAAACAGACCAAAATGAAAAATTTGAAAAAAAAATCAATAAAAGATTTTTACGTACATCTATTGAAAGTCAAAATGAATCAATTTGTACCGGTTCGGAAAACTAGAAGAAGAAGAACTAGCAAGAAACTTCTCCTTGTTTATTTTACATAAATATATAAGTAAATTTTTTCATTTTTGGTGTATTAAAGCGGTATCGAAATGCAAGAGACCTAGTTATTAAATTCACTCAAAGTCAGAGCAACGTACGGCGTAGTTAGCATACAGTAATTGCTCAAAACAATGACAATTGACCAAAAATGTTGACATTCCTGTAAATACTTCTTTTTTGTGAAAAAATAGACAATGTAGAGTAGTTTAGTATTTTTTTTTAAATTTTATGTTTGGACTTTCAAGGGATAATCGATTGTTTAAAAAATTTATAGATTACTTATTCTTATGATTGTATAATTATTCAAAAATAAACCATTTATAAGTTTTTGTTGATACCATACCATCTGAATACCATATAATTTTTTTACGCCAATCGGTTAAGGTTTAATGGGGTGCAACAATTAATGACGTTTGTATGAAAATTTGCCACTACACCCCGAGAAAAGTTTTCATCATCAGTCGAGCAATGGATGACCCCTATAATAAAAAAAAAACGGCCGCGGAAATTATTGTTCCTGTAACGTAATTATGATAACGCGTAGTTTTTTTTCCTCTGTTTCCTCGTATTTATGATTATATCGATCATCAATTGCTCTACTGATAGTGAAGCCAAAAATCTGAATTCACTATAGTACTTTTTCCAGTTCAGCTTCCTCTTAATGTTTAATTTCTTTGTATATCTCTGTTATTTAGCCTCCAAAAACTTCATATTTTTTTCCGTTGAATAAACACAAAAAATGGACCATTTTGCATAATTTTGAACGATTCCCATTAATATTCAATCCAATAATCATCATCATCATCATCAGCCCATTTTTACCCCACTGCAGGGGCTTAGGCCTCCCCCAGGGTGAAGAGGGGGACTTGGAACTTAAGTCCACCACGCTGCTCCACTGCGTGTTGGGAACTGTAACGACCGCCATCTATTTACAGCGTCCGGGACCGACTGCTTAACGTGCCCTCCGAAGCACGGTGTCAGTGATATTGTGTACTTAAGTCAGAAAAACTCATTGGTACACGCCCGGATTCGAACCATGGCCCTATGGGGCCTTATAAATTTGAGACAGGTTCGTTGCGCTCTGTGCTATCACGACATAATCCAATAATATCCAATAATATCGATGTTATATTAAAGCGTAGCAAACGTAGGTAAAAATCTCAAAAAGAATGACACACGACTCAAGGTTTTATATTTTAAGAGCTCTTTAAACTCGAGTTACGGCCGAATAAATTTTCATTACACTGTACTTAACTTGCTCATTACCGGGGATTTATTAAGCGAAAATTCTTATTTACAGAGTCGAGTAGAACGGTTTAAAACGGAAGATCGTTAAACCTGTACTCTTACTGTAGTACCACTTCGGTTAATAAACACGATTACCCACTGACTTGAGTAGCACGACTTAATTTTCTGTTTGCCGCATCCTATTTTAAGCATTGTTTGTTTAAGGTTGGTTTGGTTATGTAAACGATTTCCATTTATTACAGTCCGAGGGACGACTATTAGAATATCTATGAAGTCGAGTACAACTAATTTGTTTGTAGGAATACCTAAATGTAACAGAAGATGTGTATACGTCCTCTATATGGGATGACTATGTAAGAGCGTCACTCACGACACAGTTTAAAGGTAGTGTGATGTATCGATATTTTTGTTCTTTACATGTTATTTAACTTTTTGTGTGCCAGAATAACACTATGTCACCATACAGTTATGATTCTACGTGTATATAGGTAGTTAGAAGTTTGTATATGTCGCAGGATGATTAGATAATACGAGTTTTTGCAAAAACCCTAGGTATATTGCAAAAACACGGATAATTAGACAACGATGAAAAAAACTAACGAGATAGCAACTCAGCAGTCTTTTGTTTTAAATGTGGTAAAATGTGTGTATAAGTTTCTATAAATCGATATTATTATTTCTAACCCTTCATAGCTTTATATCATACTTCAAAGCTCACAGGGTAGGGGAGACCGAGGAGAGTTGTGACAGAGGAGACTTGTGACATCGTTGATTTCTCGGAACCTATAACCACTAGCTACCTCGCAACAGCGCGCGTTTGTTGTTTTTGAGACTCGCTATTTGACGCAGTACGCGATAACAGCGCGCGGAAAGCGGTTGTGAATATACGACGTTGGTGTACAAAAAATTTCCAAAAGTAAGTTTTTTACCAAAATATTGATTACATATATATCGTTATGTATTATGTTTGCATTGTTATGATATTTTTTCTTATATGCTTTAGTCTTTCAAGTTTCCTAGCGTAGTATTGTTTTTTTTGTATTGACATCTTATTTCGACAATAAGAATTATTATTCTGACCGGCTCACTATTTTTTGCACCTAGGCGAGTTGTGACAGCTTGTCACAACTCTCCTATTATTGTTTATTTCTTTGGCAAGGTTCTTTTATTTGTCTTGTGGTGTCATATTGCATGGTAAATTGCTATTTTTTTGTTTCAGAATGCCAAATAAATATGAACGAAAGACTGATAGGGGTATGAGTAGTGTCGAAATTTATGAACTGGCCTTTGAAGAAGTCACATTAAGAGGTAAAAGTCTTCGGAATGCCGCATCCTCTTACAATCTGAACTATATGTCCTTGCAAAGATATATTAAAAAAAAAAGGCATATCAAGCTAGTCAAACAAACAAGACTCCATCTGTTGGTTACGTTAGCCCGACGATTTTTACCAAAGAGGAAGAAAATATTTTACGAGATTATTTATTAACATGTGCAGCATCTAATTATGGGCTTACAACAAAAGAGACAAGAAGTTTGGCGTATATGTTAGCGAAAAAATACAATAAAAAATTTCCGGCGTCATGGGAAGAAAACAAGAAGGCAGGAGAAGTGTGGCTTAAACTATTTATGCAACGACATCCGATTTTATCTTTAAGATTGCCTAAAGCCACGAGTGCCATAATTGTTTATCCAAATAAATTTTAATTTTTGACTGAATATTATATGTCATTTTAGTACGTACATGCATACCAAATAATAATTAAAGTACTTCGTTCGAAAGAAATGTGTTATTTATTTATAATGGTATTTTTTATGTAACAAATAATCTAAATACATAGGTGTCACAACTCACCTTGGTATTTGTCACAACTTACCTTGGTATGAGGAGAGTTGTGACACGGGGAGTAATTTCTATTTTCGTAGATTTTCTCAGAAACCTTAATACTTTAATTAATTTTGATGATTATTTCTTAAAGAGTATAGATTGAGCTACATTAACTCATACAACTCATAGATATAAAATGTTTCTTGACTGAGATATATTAATTAAAATAAATATTGTCACAACTCTCCTCGGTCTCCCCTAAAACTAGGAACCAATCAGAATAAGATTCGGTTATTAAACAAAAATCTAGCCAATCGGAGTTAAAGATATTCTATGTTACAAGAGTGACTCGTGTTTTTGTAAAAACCTTATCTTTCGCAGTATTCCTAGGTTTTACGCGAAAATTCGAATTATCAAATCATACTACGACATATAATTCGTAAATTCTCGTATACTCGTAATGCAGAAAATGTTATCATTTGTTTATTAGGACATGAATGTGTCGACGTTATGAAAGATTTTTCTTTATTAAAAATAATTATTTTACAATTTTATTTTCTATTCTATTCAATTTTATTTTTTTACCACATTTATAGCAGCTGACTCCTAAAATGCAAATTCAGATAGTTTTCTATGGGAATTGAACGGTTACGGTATGGGCATTGAACAATTACGCATTTAGACTTAGTTGGCAATTTAAAGTAAGTTCTAAGTACGTGGATATATGCGTACGTTTTGGCTACGAAAAGGGTTTAAATTACGATACGATTCTGTTTTTCACATAATTTCTGCCTAGCTTCGTGACTGGAGTATTTTTTCAAGGCATGCAGTCACCCATTATGAATTTATCACTACTGAGCGCCCGCGGTTTTGTCCGTGTGTTATGAGTATCATTGTATATATTACAATTGAAAAACACTTCTTAATAGAATCAGAGGGGAATTCATTACAAAACTGAAATTCAAAGCTCATATTAAGAAAATGCCTGTATTTGAAATCACGATTTTATTTATAAGTATAGATGTATAGAATAGATGTATATTTCTTGGATGAAAATAACATAGATTGGTCTCCGAAAAGACCTCTATTTGCTAATGAAAGTCCCATCAAAATCGGTTCAGCATTTTTGAAAATAAGGCCGGAGAAAGAAACAGACAGACAGACAAAAATTTTAATAACGCGTATATGGGTTTCGGTAAGGCGTTAACATAAGAGCTTAAAAAAAAACCTTTATTTAAAAGTCACAGATATACATTCTATTTTATTTATATGAATGTATAGACGACTACCTTCCGCCCGCGATTCTGTCTGCATGTTTTACTTTTCTTTTTCTTTCTGAGGGCTTTTCCCTCAAAAATAGTAACTCAATGACTTCTCTAATATTATATAGACCACCGATAGCGTTCAAAGCAAGGATGCTCAAAGATTATTCCTTGACAGTTTTGTAATTATTCGAGTATATTACGGTTAAAGGCAAAACAGATTGGATTTGCAAGGAAAATGAAAAAATGGGTTTGATGCCACGTTTTTGATATTGGAAAACGAGAAAACAATTTTTTTCTCTTACGCACGTGCGGGCAGAGCCGTATGCAAGCGCTAGTATATTATAAAATACAAGAAATGTCTATTGGCTATTCTCAATATAAATAAAATACTTAACGTATACCAAATAGACAATTATATTATAGCTATTCCCGCATTAGAGTTAAAGAAACTTTAGCCCATCACGAAATGCACGAACGAATCAAAATTGAGTCACGTTAACACGTTAACCGCCGGTGATTAATCGCCATATTAATAACGTCAACTAGCGGTGATTATGTTCGCGGGAATAATGCGGGCCGTGAATTATGTCATATCGTAATAAACGGTCCGTTAGCAACACGTGTTAGTAACGCGGTCTGTCCCGCGATTTGATTGCTCACGTCACGGTGTTCTAACGCGTAACGTGTTAAACATTTGTATTTTGTGGTAATTACTCCAGTTAATTGCTAGCGAGGGACATTATCGTTGTATGTGATTAAATATCTATTAGTATTTACGTCCACATAAAATCTAAACTGACTTTTTCATAAAATACTAAAGTAAAAGCTTGTATAAACGACCGCTTAGCCTAGTGGGTAGCGACCCTGCCTACGAAGCTAGAGGTCCCGGGTTCGAATCCCAGGTCGGGTCAGTATTAATATGATGAATATTGATACTGGTACCGGGTCTTGGTTGTTATATATATATAAAAAAAAATTATATATGTATATATTATAAAGAATATTTAAGTATGTATATCAGTTGTCTAGTAACCCATAACACAAGCATAATACTTGCTTACTTTGGGACTAGATGGCGCTGTGTGGGAAGTCCCATGTATTATTATTATTATTATAAAATTAAAATCTAATTAAAAAATAAAATATTTTCTTTAACAAATAAAATATTATCTACATCTGTGTGTTGTAATCATAGTATAAACTTTGCCCAAGCAAAGCGTCAGCTTTCCGATCACCAGAGGCTATGCCAGAGGTGTCGACCAAGTGCATCGATAATTCCTTGAAGAATCGAAATGAACTGGAATCAATAGACTTTAAAATTCTGAAATATTTTTACATACTTTTTTCTAATAAAAATGACAAAGTTAATAAATGAAATTGTGTGATAATCTTAGTTTTAATTAAAATTCTAGTTTACTCTATTCAACGGGCCACACCAAAGTTTACACTTGTTTAGCTCGAGCTTTTGAACACGATAAAGCAGATTATATTAGCACTCTATCTGCTTGCTTGTTAAATATGAGATTATTTTGTACAAAAATATCCCTGAACGTCTGTAAAATTGTCATACAAGAAAAAGAAAGGTTGACAGTTGCGTAAGACATAAATAATTATTCTTTTACTTTTAAACATTTTAAACTAACACGTAAAATCATCGTTAAATCAACACGTAACTTTTAGTAACTTATAAATTAACACATTATTAATAAAAGCCGGTAAAAACAATCTCTTCCTAACACATTTCAACACAATCACAATAAATTCAAAGTAAAGTGGTTCACATCTTATAGCTCAGTTGATATTTCAGCCCTGAAACCTGTTACCAAGTAAAATATTAATTTTCCAGGAGGCTTGATCCGGGTGGCGGTAAAGCAATTTCGGCTTGAAAACGGTACGCGCTGCAGCCTGCGGCCGTCCGGCACGCCTTCATAACTGCCTCAAGAGTTTAAAACCCTTTAAAGGAAATAGTTTTTTTTAAATTGAAATTAGCACATTATATCTAAAGGTACTGTTTTAAAACTGTAATTGAAGGATGTGAATCAAAGCTGTATACACCTTTAATATGCCTTATAAAATAAGCTCTAATTTTAACCTTATGTATTTATGTATATATTGCTGTTGATACTTAAATAAATAAATAATTAAATGTGTGGACATTTAAAGTGTTGTCCAATTAATAATGATTACATTGTACTATAAAGGTTGAGGTTTTAATGACCAGCCAAATTTTAATATAATGACCTTTGATAAAAGTCCGTTGACCGTCTTGTACCATTTTAGTATCGTTCAATAGGAAAATATTCAGTGAAGACTACGTAAACCTTTCCCAAAACTACCGAACATACTAGTCAATAATCACGAGGGCACGTGCACGCGCCCCACGCACATGCCCCATGCCCCGCCCTTTCACTCTATGTAAGTAGAAGGTTGCCAAATTGTGTTGAAAAATATTTGGGATACAATTATTGATTGTGAATATTTGACTTTTATTTTTATTTACGTGATGAGGTCTATTTGTGATACTTAACATCTAAAAAAAATTTGGCTGGTTACTAAAAGCTCATCCTGTATAATAATTTAATGTTTAATAAACTTACGTATTAAATGAATCGAGTATAGGTGACTTTCAATTAAAACAATTCGATTACTGATGTAAGTGGCGTATGGCCATTGCAATTGTATTAAGACAGATATTGGAGAAACATTACGTGGAAGAACAAACTGTAAATATGAAGAATGTTCTGGACTACCACACGGTACTCACAGCACTAACTGAAGAAAATGGGAAAAAAATAAAATTTAGCACTTTCGTAATAATTCCGTTCCATTCCACCAGTCCATTATATCCCGCTTAGGGCTCCGCCTAGGGTGACGGGGCTTAGAGTTTAATCTACGACGCTGCTCCTGTGCGGGATGGTGGATTTTAACTACTGGCATCTGTTTATGGCGACTGGGACCGATAGCTTAACGTATAGTGAGTTACTAGTAAATTCTTATTATGATACTTTTACGAGTATAAATAAATTATGCGAGCAAATAAAAATAAAACGTCTTGGGAAGTTGTAAGCGACGTGTTCGTCAGGACAACGCGTCTGCCCACATGTCTACTTGTGATATCGCACTCGCTGCTATCGTGAATGCAGCGTTTCAGTTAATGGAACACCCACCATATTCTCTAGACCCTAGTCATTTCTATCTGTTTCAAATATTAAAGAACACATCCGTGGGACTCATTGTGAAAATAACAACGAAATCATGGCTGCAGTAGCGGAGTTATTAGAGTTATATGTACATTTTTTTTTTGGCACAATACATTTTAAAAAGCGGTATAATAAATATGTTTAAATAGATTATGTTGAAAAATAAAATATAACTCATAATAATGTTCGTGTTTTTATAGCATTACTGGAACTATTTGATCGGTTCTTATATTGTATGCGGGGCTTTAAACCAAATCACAGACCAAAGTGCAAAAACTAAGCAATTTTTCTATTAACTAAACGGAGGGAAGCGGCGCCAATAACGAAGACCCGCCGAGGAAGTTGAAAATTATTCAAATCGCCTAGAACTTTAGGAAAAAAATCTGAATACCAAACGGAACAATATGAACGCCGAAAACATTTAAAGTTCAGATTATTATTTTATTTGCCAATAGATAAAGAACTTTCTCTTGCGAAGTTTATTAGAGCAAAATTATTAACTTTTAAAAACTTCAAAATTTTACTTGCTCGAGAAAACACAGAAAATCAATAATTTTTACGAGAGGACAAGTTTGACTGAAAAAAAAATTGTTCAATTTCATTGTAAAATCTGAATGACGGTGCCAACACTGGTGTAGTGTAGCCTCCAAAAAATAAAATAGCAAACAAAACAATAGTCAAATACATTCGGATGCCACAGCATCACATTCAATAACCTTTGTTAGTTTTAATCGAGAACCTTTAGCTCTTAACACTATATGGAAAAAACGAAATAGGGAAGGAGACTTCAAGAAAAAACACAATTTCCATTCCTCAACTTTTATGAATATTTCCGTAAACACGGAAGTGTATAAGAAATGAGAACTAGATAGCGAAGGCAGCCTTGAAGTCCCGCAGAGGCGGTGTAAGCAATTTTCTCGGAACGAACCGGTAATAGCCACGTCTAGGTACAGTGGCGAAAGGGTAAAAAAAACTCTTACAATCATTCTGCAGAAGCGCAGATACCCTGCATTTACGCCTGAAAGTTATATAGGTTTTGATTTAGAAATAAATCGCTAACGTACATTTTGGAGTTCGGTCTTTATTTATGAATCAGATCTCTGTTGTGATTTTGACTTCGATCGCAGATTTAGGTTAGCAGATCTAACGTATCTCAATTTAGAGGTAGAAGTTAGAGGAAGAGGTAGATGAAGGTATACGTAGAAGATATAAACAGTATCGTGAATTGGATAGTATAGAATCCTTATATTTTCATATGAAAAGGCGGCCACTTCAACAAGATTCTCTTAGGTAGAGAAATAATGCTGTAAGACAATTTTGAATAAAACCAACGACGTAAAGTTTGTTACGGGACTGCAACGCATACTGCTATACGGAATATGTTTATCAAGTAATCATCATGAACTTAGGAATATCCGGACTTAGCATCGCTAACTAATACTAATGTATCCATAGTAAGTCAGTTGGTTATGTACAGACGTGTCAACTTGATTGCTTCATTGATTTTATATAATTTTGCTCAAACCCATTATTTGTCAGTCTTACCGTTTTCGAGAAAAACAGCTCTAAAATACGACCTACAAACATATCAGCTGACAACAGATGAATATTATGTGTTATAGTTATAAATAATTAATAAGCACCGCTTTCATAACCTTATGTACATAGCCACGTTCCTGCGCGTTACAAGTTTGGGTTTGAAAAATGATTTAATAAGTTTTTTGAATCTTTTGTCAGTGATACCTGGCCAACTTTTAAGTACGTGTGACTCAACAGCCCACTACTTTCGTTCTCGCTACGCCATACTAACAATTTACAAACCATCTCTGTGTGGGTGTATTGCTGAACATAAGCCACCTCCATAGCACGCAACGCGACGCGATCCTCCGCTTGCTGCATCCAACGCAACGGCGTCCTACCGCCTTCTTCAGATCATCGGTCCATCGAGTGGAGGTCGCCCGACGACGCTTTCCCGTGCATGATCTCCACTCGAAATGTTAAAATACCTACATGGCGCGCCCCGTAACAGAGCGTAGAATGGTGCCTACACATAATGGTTTTTTCGAGAAAGGTTTGTGTAGTCATATATCGATATTTTTCTATTGAACGATACTAAAAGGAAATAAGACGGCCATCGGTTTTTACCAAACATCATTACAATAAAATGTCTATGGTTGTTAAAATTTCACCTTGTATATAACTTACATAGATATTTACAATATCTAATCAGTTATTTCGGTGACAGACAAGGCAAAAAATTAAATACATAAATATATAAATTAAAAAAACAAATCAAATTAGCATGGTTTCATAAATCTGCTTCGTAAACTAATTTTGTTCATGATATATTATTATTAACTTTTAAATTTATGTTTGTACCTTACAAAATAATATGGAAGATTTTACAGTTGATTTTTATTATTTTTTTAAATATAAATTTATTGACTAAACAATTTATTTGTATGTTTTTAAAAATACTAGGACACAATATTTAAAAAAAAAGCTATACTTTCAGTGAATTTTTTACTTACAAAATAATTAAAGTCAATGCGGGTAACTTAAGCTTTCAATATAACATTGACCCACTCTTCACTATTGCATTTATTTTATTTTACTTTACGATTCTATAAAAATAAACAAAATGTTTCTTAAGTTATTTTGTACCTTAGCATATCCTGAAAGCATCCATAACTCAGTGACATTGATACTGGCAATAGATTTAAAATCACAGACTAATTTGTCAGCAGCGTGATTGTGTCGTCGAAAAGATTAAGCAACAAAGTTATTTTTTACCCAGTGTCTGGTTAATTTTAACAGGTATATGGCGCTTAAATTGTATTCGTTGTTTATTAGTGTTGAGACATATGCAAGTATAATTTAAAATATCCACAAAGTTACAGCGAAATTGTATGATTTGTACAAAACCGTTTTGCCGCCGGTGAAGTACGGCTAACATTGGCCCGGGCGAAAATTACCAGTATCGTTTATGAATTGCTGCCAATTGCTGAAGAAAAACTAGGAGAGGAAAGATTGCCGGTTGCTTACCAAAGCACTTGCGAGGGAAGCTTGTTTCCTGGGCAAGTCAGATGTATTCAAGCTCCAAACTACGAAATATTACATAAGCAAAAGGCTGAATAAGCATGGGTATGGCCAAAACAGGTTGATGTGTGGAAATGTACAAAGAAGAACATGAAAGTGCGTGAAAAGAACGCTATAGATATGAACCAAAGCTACTCTGATAAAAGACGACTTTCTGTCTATGGAGTGGGGCGATTAAAGAGCTTATATATTGCTATCATATGATCTGGATCTTGGAACAGTGTATTAAATTTGCATGTTATAATACTTTGTAAGACTCATTTTTAATTGTATTTTGTGTCAAGGATTGTAATATTACAAGTGTAATTTAAAAAATCTTGATTGAGAACAAATGTAGTACCTGTGTCATGGCAACATTTTTATTCTGCCTATAATTTCCACAAAAAAAAATATTTTGACGGTTATAGGTTGTCTATGGGCACTGAGTACGTTTATAAGCATAAACAAGAGGCCAAAGTTATAATGAGAAGCTTAGAATTCAAAATAATACGTAATAATTGAACATGGGTAAAGGTGGGCCAATTATACCTCAAGTCTCCATATAACTTTGGCCCACAAGTTTTAATCGTTTTTTTTTAAATTTCTTATAAGGGTGATGCTATTTACGAATGATGCAATACAATCTAGGTGTTTAGATGCCACCAAAAACATAGACAACATTTATTACAAGTTTTAACTCTCTCTTTTCCTTAACGATATTCAACAAAAGTGGGGCAAAGTTACCCACATTGACTGTAAATAAATTACTGATTTCCCATTATAGTCTTTTTTCATAAAAAAATAAGATGAAACAATTGTTTTATTTATATAAGATTTAGCTTTATTTTATAGAAATATTTTATAAAAGTACATAAAAATACCTAAAAAGTGCGTCCTTGAATCTGTGCTCGTAGACAGTGAATGAATAAATATGTCAATTGCGTGTTTTGAAGCGCGTACCCTTGAAAAATATAAGCCCGAGCTTTCAAAGAAAGTAGTAAAGTTATGTATTGCGGAACCACTCTGGATACAGGACAAGAGTGTTCTTGACTGGACGAGAGGCGTCGTCGGCGTATTTTTAATGACCCTCGATACGTGATGGAAGGAAATTTACACTTTTCGACGTATAAAAGAGCCCCTTTCAGAATTTCAAGATGTAAGTCTTAAGTTTAGTAATGTAAGTTTAAGTCTAAGATCAGAACTTTAAAATAGATTTATTTAATTGTGAGCTATACGAATCACGTCATGGCGATTAACTAAAAATTTGTCTTTTCGCCATTTTTGATGGTTTTATCAAATAAAATTATTTCCGTTGTTAGTTTTTCTTAACAAATATGACATATTTCTAGAAAAACAAAAATGTACAGACGATCATGGATGTTTTAATTGATTTTGAGGTTTCCTATTCTTTTTCCGTTTCAAAGCCTTATTTGTAAAATATTAAGTTATAACGTACTCTTGTAATTTTCGAAATAGTAAATGAAAAACTCTGAAAAAAAAAACAGACGTAGTATTTGCAAGTCATATTATTTAAAATTTTTAATTAGTATCAAAGTAATATAATATTTAATATTAAATGTTATATGTATATAATTATTATAAAGGATGATGACCATCCTGGGCTAAGAAAAGTACTTGAGATAAGAACAATAAATGTCGATACTCTTAGTGAAGCAGCATTTTTTAACTACTTAATTTTTTTTCTAAAAGTACGTGAAAAATAGAAAACGACTTTTGAAAATAATGTGCAAGTTGTATTTTGAACGCATCTATAAATCGTTTACAATAGTTTATAATGAATGCATCCATTTGCAATGCTTATTACTCAATTTGGGGTTACCATTTATGAGGATTTTCGCATCGCACGTAATTCTGGACCGAATACGAAAGGAAAAAAAAGGTTTTTTTTTTGGAAAGTAATTAAGTAAATATATTTAACTTACGTACAATTGAATATAAAAAAAATGAATAATAAGCAGGTATACTTTAAAAAATGTCTTTTAATGATGAAACTATTGTTTTTGTTTGCAGACTTATAATTATAATCAAAAATTAATAAAATAATTAAACATCGTATTTAGAATGTTTTTTTTTAGTTTCACTAAAATTAATTTAAATTCTTAAAATACGTTTATTGAGGATTAAACATATTCGATAATTGCATAAATATTCTCATTACTGTCATCATTTACATTTGAGACTGTCATTCACGGTCATTCGTCACATGACAGACAAGTTGTGACCACAGTATAGTTTGGTTAAGTGCAAATATTTCTTCCTCTATCTTTGGCAACTATCTTGTGTTTTAGACAGTTTTGCCAGTGTCATGTTGTACAATATTACTTATTTGCATTCAAAAAGTTGTATCTACGATTTACAGAGTTTTTATTTTTAAAATGACGTCAGAAGTCATTCTATGTGTGTTATTTTAAATAAAACCGAACTTCTAACTCGTTATTATCTCTTTATCATTTAATAGAGGAGTTGCATTTATTTAACCTTTCATAGCTTGATGCCAGTCAATTCCCAGCTTTTAAAAAATATATGTCTGTATCATAAGGCTTCATGTACCCATGCGAATCAATCCACATTCACAAAATTCAAAGTAGCCATAATTTTTTTCCGTAGCCCATGTTTGTATGGGAGATGGGCGTCCTTATTCAAAGTGTTTGCATGTCAGAATAATTAGTTAAATAGAAAACAAAATCTTAATTGTTACGTCGATAACACAAAACAGAAGATTAATATGTGAAATAACTATGAAATTCTACTTTTGCTTGATTTTAATAATGACTTGGTTAATAGTGAATGTTGGTACGAATTTTGGTAGTCGTTTATTATTGAAATACCAGATTCAAGCTGTATATAAATGACAGAAGAAAAAAAGAATTCCCTTATTACGTTTTTGAATTAATTTGTCGTACAGTGTAAACGCGTCGGAATTTTGTGAACTCAGTGATTCGTCGACACCTTCTCGCCTTTGTCCTTTGGCTTCAGAATTCTTGGTACAGGTCCTCCAATCATTTTAAGACGGCTAAAGAACTTAAGAATTAATTAATGTTAATAACCTTGCGCGAGTGTTTTCGAAAGGTATATTAAATTAAACTACGGAATCGGTTAAAGATTTATTAAGTTAATTATCGCTGACGTCTCTGTTCGTAGAAAATATTGAAACATTGCGAATTTTAAAGTTGAATTTGCAAATAGAAAATTGACCTTTCGTGATACCAAAGTAAAAGCAGAAAATATTTCATCATTTAATTACATTGTTTTACACTGTTTTGGTAATTCTATACACACAATTATCAGCGTCTATTATTTTTTTGGGTTTTGTAACTGAAAAGGAAAAAAAAACTCCTATAGAGACATATGGTTGTCCATTTGTCTGTAGCTTTTTTTGTGATAAATCCGTAAAAGTATCAAGCCGAAATTGATATGCTAGTAAAACAATCTAGCTTATAAGTTGACGCAATCAAATAATACGGCCATTAAATTAAAGCTGCATGTTTTGACATTCGCAAATAAATCAAAACATATAGGGTAGGGTACTTCCGGTTGACCTACAATCTTAAAATTTGGCAAGAAGAATCTGATATGACAAGTAAAAGAATACATTCGAAAATAAATAATAAATTAAAGCTATATCATATAGAAAATCATCATCATCATCATCATCATCAGCCCGTGTCTCTCCACTCATATATAAAATATTTTTTAAAAATTTTAAAATGTATATACAAATATTAACTTTAATATTTTTTTTTATAATTCTTTGAATATAGGCTAAACCATTTTATTGCAGATCGAGCGTACTTTGAAATATTTTTTCACATTAAGTTTGTTAATTTTGTAAATCTTGGGGTTCCACAGACGCCACATATATTTTTAAGGACGTTTCTCATACAAATCGTCTTTTTACAATGTACCATAAATAGCTGTATATAAAATAATCGCTGTAATACACTTTCCTAATTAGGTATGGCAGAATTTGATCCATTTACGTCATTTGTCACCAGCACCATGAATTTATAAGAGGCGACGCCAACACTTTTGTCGTCCGAAGTTTTACCTCTCACTACAAAATTGTAGCTAGAGGTAAAGCTTAAAACTACAGTTACAGTTCCAATCAACCTTTATGGCGGATATGAACATAGGCACAAGTCGCGTCGCAGTAACCAGTTTTAGGTGTAGCGGGACGCAGTGGAGCGAGGGGCATATGACTGAACCTGCGCAAGAATTCATAAAGCGTTGTATTCCGATCCGCCATAAAGTTTGATTGGAACTATACTATAGAGAAAAGCTACGATCTCTAGTTATAAGTACGTACACGTGCAGTTACTCTTATGTTGTTATGTTACAAATTAAAAAAAAAAACTGTTTAGGTTGAAAGCATGTCTCAGAAGAATAATGAATCAGATCCACAGGCACCGTACCTCTCTGAGGTAACCTAAAACCTGCTGCCCAAACAGTACAGTGAACAAATTTGCTAGTTGGTAAATACATATATTTACAAAAGCTTTAAGTTCACAACAAGCTTTCAGTTTTACTTTAGACCGTCCCCGTCTTTAGAGGCCGGACCCTCTTATAATCCCCGAGAGCCTATTTAATGTAAAGGGTTTATATATATTCATATGATGTGTTACTTATATAGCTTAATATTCGTAAATATTCTATCTATTGTGGCTTAATGTTCAGACTACCAAGTATAAATACTGCATTATTGGTTTATTCAATATAATAAAATTATATGTTACATTATATAAATATAAATAAATTATTAAATTCAGTTTGATAGTATTTTACTAAAATGGGACAGTATGAGCATATATTAAACCATACTAAAATACGAGAAAACTGTATTTAGAAAGTTTAACTCTTTTTTGATAAAAAGAATTTGCATATTTTGACCAGACCAAAGACCAGATTGGCAGTATACTAAAAAAGGGTATACCAAGTAAAAAGCACCCGTAACCGGCGAGCATGTGTGAATCGCTTGATGAATGTAGAAGAGGCCTAAGATGTCGCTTAGGACCATCTCACCACCAAATCTCACCACCAGTGGTCAGTTGAGACAAAGAAAATCCCAACTGACTACTGGTGGTCAATTGGGAATAATTTTTTCCCAATTCACCACCAGTGGTGAATTGAGAAATTTTTCGTTTCAACTGACCACTGGTGGTGAGATTTAGGGGTGAAATGGTCTACCAAATCTCTCCACTGGTGACAATTTGGCAGTCCAATTTCTCAATTATTATTATAAAGATAAAGGGTTTAAGCTTTATTATTAATACAAAAACGTACAATACACCATTAAACCGTTAGAAATAGTCTGCTTGGAGGCTCACCCCAGCAATTATTTGCTCACCCCAGCAAATAATGACAATGAAGCATGTTTAATTTTCCTCTAACTTATAATGAAACGACAAATAAAGTGGTATATGTCTATTAAAAATCATAGGTAATGAATTAAGGCTCCCTACTGATTTGAAATGAAAAGCACTATTTTTTCAGGTCAACTCAATAACCATTAATATATTCTATATTTTTTTAATGCATAGTCATACATCACCTATTTATCTAGTAAATCTATATTTCATTAAATAACAACATAATATATGTAAAACAATATATATAACAACGTTATATAAATAAGTAAAAAATAAATTCAAACATACGTTTTTGAGTAAGCACGCAACAATAGATTTTTCAGGTTTTTTTTAGCGAACTGGTTGCGAAAATACCAATCACAGAAAAATCAAACGTACGAGGCATATAGTATATTTGTAAATCTACAAAAAATTGTCTTATTATTTAAATAGTATTGTATGTGTTCCATGCTGAATAAACGCAAAAAGTCGTGTAAAATCGTCGTCTACGCGTAACAATTTAATGAAAATAACATGAAAATCTATAAAAATTAAAATTTGAGGTGTTATTTCCCAAATACTACTTTTATATCTTATTTTTGTTTGTAAACCCCTTTGTAATAAAATTTAGAAAATTATCTTATTAACTTATGTATACGCTCGCAGCGTCCAATCGGACTCGAAGGCCTACTCGACGACAGTCAACTTACAGGGACTCATACAAGATTAAAAATTGTTCCTAATCGACCCTCAGTAGTTTTATGCCCAATTCATCACCAGTGGTCAAATGGGACAATTCACACCACTGGTGGTGAAATGGGAATACTATCGTGTCATTTGACCACTGGTAGCCAGTTGAGACATTGAAGTGCCAACTGACCACTAGTGGTGACTTTTGAAGGTCAGTTGGTCCGGAGCGTAAGATGTATGTCAGGACGTGATAAGTGGCATTCTATCGTCTCTGCTTACCCTGGAAGGGAATAAGGCGTGAGCATATGTATGTTGAGTACCCAGCCATAAGTTATAATATGTAATAATATCTGGGTCATCCCACACAGCGCCATCTATCCCAAAGTAAGCAAGTATTATGCTTGTATTATGGGGTACTAGACAACTGTTATATATACTTAAATATTCTTTTTTTTTAATAATATATACATATATAGATACTTTTACACACAGACACGGAACAATAAACATGTTCATGCACACAAATATTTGTTCCGGGCGGGAATCGAGCCCGCGACCTTCGGCACCGCAGTTAGGGTCTCTAACCACTCGGCCTACCGGTCAGTCGTGCACACGAATTACACAGTTATGCACACGAGTTCCAGAAAGCGGCTAAGTAATAAGTTTAAAAATAAAACTATAAGTATTCTTATCGTTTTTTAATTTAATTACAAAACAACATTCACGTTATTATAATTAAATAAAAAATTACTAGATTACTTATAATTTTATTTTTAAATTTTAATTTACTTAGCCGCTTTTTAGAACTCGTGTGCATAACTTACGACTGGATACTGTATGTATATTTGGTTTTTTGGTCAAGTGCGATGTTTACGAGATTCGTGATTTTTTTTCACCAGTCGACTTCTTTTTTTATTTGAACGAAAAGAACCCGAGAGCGAGAAGTCGGTTAAAAATAATACTGTTTTAATGTATAGACTTATTAATTAATAAAAAAAAAATACTGGCTGTAAATTCTTTTCCTTTAGTTTTAAATGAAAAATTACAAATAGCTATTATAATATTATAATTATTTTGATTAGCTTAATTTCATCTGACTGATAATAACTTCCCGTTTGTGTAGATTAATAAAAAAAAATATTTTTATTACGATTTTTTTCTCTCTGTTTTCTTTAAATTGCCTATTTGTTGATTATTAGTTGATTGATATCATTTGAAATATCCACAACGTGAAGTGCCCAATCGCAAAGTATTTTATAATTCAGTTCATATTTTACGATAACGAGGTTGTTTTAAATATAAACAAAAAAGATCTGCTATGGTTTTCGAACAATTTACCTTAATTGCCGTAATAAAATACTTTGAAGTTTTTCCAAAAGTTTCTTTGAGGGATGCTGCGAATAGTACAAGAATTCGAAATTCAACAGTAACAAAATATTAAAATAATATAAATATAAGTTTTATGTAGATGACAAAACTTTACAGGCTTTATTTCTTGGGGACCAAGAGAGCAGCAACAATTTTGTCGTTGGTTTGTCGGACGAGTCCCTACTGTTTATCGATATTTTTACAAGCAATCATATGGATTGCTGACAGCCATTTTTCGAATAATGGAATATATAATTTCACTAATAACTACTACTAGTCGAACAGCCCTTTCAAAATGACAACTTATCAAAACGTCCACTATATCAAAGTGTCCACCGTATCAAAATGTTCCCGATTCATAACGAAAAAGTGTATTAATTTTAAGCTATTTCTATCACCTTGGTTTAATTAAAAAAATCTACGGAATTCCATTACAAATTATAGTTGAATCAGCACAGTTTTCAAAATTCAGTAACGACGACGTAGCACTAAAGGTTCCATTGCCCAACAGAGTTTCACTGGAAAACTTTCGAGAAAATTTATATTCGTATATAAGTTTCTAAGCGTACGTGTAAAAATCGCTCAAAGCGTTCGCGTTAAAAGAAAGTAGAGATTATTTCGTTGGGGTGTTAACAAGCCGCGATCTGTCTCAGCTACTGTAACGATCTCTCTTTCGGGACCACTTTACAGCACTCCTCGCTCAATGGCCTTTCCCTATTATGGATGGATGATTTTTCGTCGAGAATATATGGAAACGGAACCGTTTGCGTCTACTGTGGGAATGTAAAGCTTACTGTCGGAAAATAGATTTTTTATTGATGAAAACATTTTCTTGAAAATGATTCTTTTTCATGTTTTTTGATTATTTTATTTATAAACACATTTTAGACGTTAGGTATGAAATAAATGAATGAATGAATGAAACGATTAATGGTATTGGTAAAGAGATTGGGGTGTTATATCTACGTCTACCAGTGGCTTGTATAGACGGTTGGCAAACAGTAAGTTTAACTAAGAAAAAAAACCGGCGAAGTGCGAGTCTTAACAGTTACAAACACATATTGACTGACCGGTTTGTCGAGTGGTTGGAGGATCGCGGGTTCGATTCCCGCTCGGGAAAATCATTTGTGTAAATGAACATGTCTACTTGTTCCGTGCCTGGATGTAAAATATCTATATATGTGTATATTATATACAGGATAAGATTTTAGTACCCGCCAAAATGTTTCTAGATATTAGGTATCACCAATAGACCACAATATGTCCAGTCGCTTGCGTGCGCCGAGAAGGTATAGTCTAGTTACACGTACGCGCGCAGCATTATTATACTACCTGATTTAAAAAAAAAAATAAAAAAAAATAAAATTTATCTTTTGCCTACACGATGGTGAAATGTGCCAAGTGCTCTAAATTGGTGTCGAAGAAAAATCCTGGATTGCAGTGCAATAAGTGTTCCAAATGGCTCCATGGTTCTTGTGGAAACCTTACTAACGAGCAACTATCTACGCTTTTTGCTACTGAATCCGTGGACTGGAAGTGCAGAAACTGCGTGGGCAACGTGAAGCCTAAAAGATTGTCATATATCATGCCAGATCCCGAGGTGGACGATAACACTGACACGGAGCCGCTGCCGTCGTCGTCAAAAACTACCCAGCACTTAATCAATGATATTCGGCGAGAAGTACGCGAAGTCTTGCGTACAGAGCTTCAAACTACGCTGCAATTCTACTCTGATAAAATTGACGAGTACGAGTATAAAATGAAAGAGTTTGAAAATCGTTGTACTGATCTAAAAAATATGTGCAAAAATCTCTGTCTAAAAAATGAGGCACTTGAACATAAGGTAAATACCCTAGAACAAGGACTCCTGGCCAACTTAATAGAAATTCACGGTATTAAGGAACAAGAGAATGAGGATCTTTTTTCTCTAACAAAAACCATATGCTCAAAGATGCAACAGCAGCCCGATGACATAGTTACGGTGCGCCGCAAAAGGAATAAACGTACAGGAACGTCCAAGGACAAGCAGGTACCGATTGTTGTATCACTGCGTGAAGGCCGCCGTGACCGTTGGATTGCTGCGGCGAAGGACGCTAAACTCAATACCAGAGACCTAGGTATGAAGGACGACTCCAAGATCTTCCTCTGCGAGTCGCTGTCGCCTGGCAATGCGTACTTGCTATGGAAGACCAAAACTGAGTTAAAGGAAACGGGTGTGTGCAAATTTGTTTGGTGCAAGGACGGTGTTATCCTGGTTCGCCGATCTGATAAAGAAAAAACATACACGGTGAGGTCCACTCAGGACATACCAAAAATTGTTGCTGCGCTCTGCAAATAATTGCATATTTTTTCTGCTCACTGTTGGTAATATAAAATTGTTTACTTTTTTTTTGTTAAATGGCCGATCTATTTTCATCAATTCAAGAAGATAATAGGGATACCTGGAATCTATTTATTTCCGATATTCCTAAAACTCAAAACGCACTAGCTATGCTTCACGTGAATATAAGGTCTATGATAAAAAACTTTTCTCAATTAGAATGCATTATATCTACTAGCAGTCGTATCATAGACGTTATTGTTATCACCGAAGCAAATGTTTCAAACGAGTGTGTAAGATTGTTCGAATTAAATAATTATGAAACGTTTTCAGTATTACGTAGTCATAGAAAGGGAGGAGGTATCATAGTCTATGTGCATAAACGCATTAATTTTCATATGGATACTATCACGACACGCAATTTCGAATGTGTTTTCGGTACTATTAAAACTTCTACCGATTTAACTTTTAAGCTATGTGCTGTCTATCGACCTCCTAACCTAAATAAATCGCTATTTATATCGGAACTATCTCATCTTATCTCAACTACCCGGGCTCAGTACAACTTTGTAATTATTGGCGATATTAATATCGATATAAAACAAATAAATTCGACTACCTCTCAATACTTAAACATGCTAAGTGAAAGGGGTTTTGAAGCTGGCATTAGTCAGTACACGCGCATAGAACTCAAAAATGACCGCATTACTAAGTCGTGCATAGATCATGTATTTGTTCACAGCGCAGCGACTCGCTGCGGGCGCTTGGGCCTTATCAGAACTGCAGTGATAAACAATGCGCTTGCCGATCACTTAATAACAGGTTTTGCGGTACTTGATGGCGCAGCCTCGCGCCGCCAGACGAAATTTGTTTTTAAATTAGACAAATGTAAGGTTCAGTCTGAGTTGCGTGCGACTGACTGGAGTCATGGATTGATTTATGATAACCCTAATGATGTATTAAACTTTATTCTGGATAAATTTACTGATATATATAATAGATGCACATCGAAGATAAAAATTAACATAAATAACCGTAATAAATGTAATTGGATTAATAGGAAAGCAATCAATATGTGTAAAAAGAGGGACGAACTACTGGCAATTTGGCTTAAAGATCAAAGTAACACCAAAAATAGGTTATTGTATAATAAGTATAGAAACAATACCAATAAGTATATCTATTCTTTAAAAAATAAACAGATAAAAGAGGAGATAAGTTATAATTTTCGAAATCAGAAAAAGGTGTGGGAAATTGTTAATAGAGTTTGTGGTAAAATAAGCAAAAGTATCGATGAGATTATTACGAATGCCTTTAGCAAAATAAAAACGAAGGATCTGGTAAATAATATTGCATATGAATTTAGAAATAACGTTAAAAATATATGTTCTCCTTGTGACGTCCCTCTTCTTAATGAATGTGACTATACAAATAGCCCCAACGTAACCGCTAGATTAAAAAAAGCTAGTGATGATGTCATTTTCACTATTATAAAAAAATTAAATGATAAAAAAAGCCCCGGAATCGATGGTATTCGAGCCTCAGATATAAAGAGTGTTATACAACATATCACTCCGCTGATAACTCATTTAATTAACAAATGTATTAAAACGTCTCTTTATCCCAACGAATTAAAAATAGGTATCATCAGACCTGTACATAAAAAAGGGAGCTTTGATAATGTGAATAACTACAGGCCTATTACTATATTGTCATCTATCAATAAAATAGTTGAAAAATACTTTGGTGACGAAATAAAAAAATTCCTAAAAACTTATAGCATAATTAACAGCCAACAATATGGCTTTCAAAAACAAAAAAATACTTCCCAATTACTAAGTAAATTCACGAATGAGGTAAATAAGTGCCTACACGAAAAAAAACATGTACTTACTATTTTTATCGATTTCAGTAAAGCTTTCGATACTCTAAATTATGTCACATTATATTCTAAATTAACAAGAAGTGGTATACAGGGCCCCCTCTTGCATCTTTTACAAAATTATCACAACAACCGATACACCACCGTTAAAATAGAGGATGAGTATAGTAATATGATTCCTACTGAGGAGGGCACAGCCCAGGGGTCAATTATAGGACCAACTGAGTATTTATTGTATGTTAATGATATGTGTAACATATTTGAGAAGGGTTCTGTATATCAGTTCGCCGACGATACATGCCTACTGGTCGCTCACGAAAACATCTGCGTGGCGGAGGCAATAATGCAACAAAACTTTGATCTTCTTTGTAAATGGGCCCATGATGTGGGTTTAGTCATTAACTTTAAAAAAACCAAAGTTGTTCATATTCATTCAGCTCGTAAGAAGATCTCAATAAAGCCAAAAATTATATCACATAAACACGATTGTTTGCATTTAAATAATGTTGTTAATTGCATGTGCGAGTCATTAGAAATAGTTAAGAAACATACCTATCTAGGTCTAATTATAGACGAAAATATGAACTGGAGATCGCACGTGGACTATATTTGCAATAAACTTAGAGCTGTATTGTCCAAGTTGTCTATATTAAAATCTAAGTTGCCCTTCAATATTCTAAGAATGCTGTATATGTCATTGGCTGACACTATAATTAACTATAGTCTAAGTAGCTATGGGAGAACATACCAAACATATTTAAATGATATTTATAGATTGCAAGTTAGAATATTAAAAACCATAGTTCCCACAAACATTAGAAACAAATGTCATAATAATGAAGTTGAATTGTTTAAGTACTGTAATGTAATTTGTATTAATAATAAATTTAAAATGTCTTTGGTTTGTGATGAAATTGACAACATTAATATACTCGCAAGGAGGTCAAGGCCTAAAACGTTTCGTAATCTAAGTTATTTACCTAAATATGTTTTACCTAAAACAATGAATGTATATGGGAAAAGAACCTGGGAGTATTTGTTGCCATTTATATTAAACGAAATACCTAGCGAAACGTATGATATTTTATGCCAAACCCCAAATAAGTGTAAACAAATTTTAAAAAAACATTTTTTGCCACAAAGAAAAGGGTGCCCATTGCCCTCGGAAGGGGCGTTGAGTGACTTCGAGGACAATGGCCATCCTAGTAGATAATAAATAATATATAAGTAAATATAATTTAGTATAAATAAATTGTAATGCAAAGCGACGACAGCGACGGATAAACCTAACAGGGTTTTTGTTCGCTTGTGTTAAGTGCTGAACTTTATGTATATATTTCTTTTTATATTAAATAAACTAAAAAAATAAAAAAAAAAAATGTAAATAAAAATATAGGTCAAATATTCATAATCAATAATTATATTCTAAATATTTTTTAACAAAATTTGGCAACGTTCTACTTACACACAGCGAAAGGGCGAAGCATGGGGCATGTGGGTGGGGCACGTGTACGTACACTGGCGCCCTCGTGAACGGTGACTAGTATATTGGTAGTTTCGGGAAAGGTTTACGTAGTATTAACTGAATATTTTAATATTGAACGATACTAATAAAGGAACGAGACGGCCAACGGATTTTTATCAAAGGTATTATATTAAAATTTGACAGGTCACTAAAACCTCAACTTGTATAAAAAAGAATATTGTGTTTACTTTAGCTTTAAGATCATTGTAATTCATTAACTATAGACCCTAGTCTGAAATAAATATTTATTTATTTATTTAAGCATATCAGTTGTCTAGTACCCCATAATACAAGCATAATACTTGTTTACTTTGGGACTAGATGATGCTGTGTGGGATGTCCCGGATATTATATTATTATATTGACGAGTTTATACGCTACTTGCCTTGCCAGTAGAATGCCATGTAAACGAATAATCCAATTTAAAAAAATATTATTATTATGTTATAACTACTAATTAAAGATTTTCGTATTTACTCCTTTACTTGTGCTGTAAGACCTGGCTACTTGCCAAATGTAATGATACTAGGTCAACGGGAAGTAACTTATAGGTTATGATTTACCAGCGAATGTTAAAATATGCGGCATAAATTGGCCCCATTTTTTATTAGGTTGACTTAAAACTATTAAAAAATCTAGCTTAGATTGTTTTATAGCTCCAATTGATCGTAAACCTAATTACTAACTTGATGGGTACCTCTATATGCGTACTTGAGAAAAAAAGTTTTGACAGACAGACAAACAGACAGACGGACAATAGGGTGATCCTGAAAGAGTTCCTTTTTTCTTGTCAAGGTACAGAACCCTAAATTATATAATAATTCCTATGGTTTATTTTCATGAGTCTATTTATTAATAAAAAAAGAAATAACAACAAAATATGAAACTTGTTAGGTAATAATTGAAGTATTTAACTTTCTGCCTGCCCTCTATGCAAGCCATTGTGTCTATCCCTCTGGTAAATAGGCATGAATTTATGTATCTAACTAGCGACCGCCCGCAGCTTCGCTTGCGTAGACTACGAATTCCTGTTATAGGTACTATTAACGTTCGAGATGGTTTATACGTACTTTTTGCTGGAACCAATTTTGGTTACACCCATTCAAACTTTCAATCTTCATTCCCCTTCCACCCTTTAAAAAAACCGATACAATTTTTCATATCCCGTTTCCCACCCTTGAAATGTGGAAATCTAAAAACCCTGAAACACGTCATTATTTGAGTCCCTCCATTCCCATCCTTAAGTTTGAAATTTCTAAAAAAGCCTTTCTTTACTTAATGCTCACGTTATGAAATAAACCTATGTTCCAAATTTAAGCTTCCTAGACTTAGTAGTTTTGGCTGTAGTATTTGATAGATTAGTGTGGACAAACGACAGACAGATAGACAGACAAACAAACACAAAAAGTTGCTTATGACATTCTAAACAATCTTCTTTCACGTCTGCAAAATTTCATTAAAATCTGTTCAGCCGTATTGGAAATTAGCTCGGAATAGATTAAATTGAATTGAATAGACACATAGACGTACAGACAAACAGACGGACAAAAAGTAGCTAATGTCACATCTCTTGACAACCTTCTTTCCCGTCTGCAAAGTTTCCTTAAAATCTGTTTAACCGTTTTGGAGATTAGCTCAAATAGACAGAAACACGTACAGATAGACAGACGGACAAAAAGTAACATTTGTTAGTTTTGACGACCTTCTTTTCATACTTGTGATGTTTCATTAAAATTGGTTTAGACAGATGGACGTACAGACAGACATACAAAAAGTTCTGTATGTCACTTTTGACTACATCCTTTCCATATGTGTAAAGTTGCATCAAAATCGGTTAAGCTGTTTTGGCCGAAACCTATCTGCTCGAATAGACAGACAGTTCGTTTTCATGTATATAGCTAAACTATAACCCTCCGCTAGATTCAGGCTATCAAAAACAAAAAAAAAATTTCAAATCCGACTGGTAGTTTTAGAGATTAGCGCATTCAAACAAACAAACAAACTTTTCAGCTTCATAATAAGTATTTCTATTATATAGATTAATAGATTATAAGATAATAAAAAAATAAGATATTACTGAAAACCGTATCAAAATCTATTACGTGGTTTGGAAGTAAAAAGTTAACGAACAGAGGCAGACAGCGAATTTATTTTCTCCCGCTATAGTTTTCATATTTCGATAAAAACTGCTAAGATATTAATTTAAATTGTGTGGTGTAAAGGGCAATTATAATATGCATGAAATGCTTAAGACAACTAACGTATTTAATTTGATAAGGATTAATATTACGTTTAAAAAACATCTTCGCAAATAGTACATAATGTTAGAACAAATTTGATTGTCATAAAAAAGGTTATAGTAAGTTAACCTTAAAAGATACACATATGCTGTCGCGGACTTTTGGTTAGAACTTTTAAAGGGGAACAATTCCGTAATACATGATTTTTGGTTAACATCAACCGTTTACGCAGCGCGCGCGACGGAAGCTCTCAAAAGGAATAATTTTTCCCGTTTTTGCAACATTTTTCATTGATGCTCCACTCCTATTGGTCGTAGCGTGATGTAGTATACCTATAGCCTTCCTCGATAAATGGAATATCCAACACAACTATAATTTGTCAATTTGAACCAGTAGTTCCTGAGATTTGCGCGTTCAAACAAACAAACAAACAAACTCTTCAGCTTTATAATATTAGTATAGATGAGATGAAAATTGAAACGTTAGAACTGACGACACATGTCACAATATACTCTATATAACTTTTAAACGGTTTGTCGTATCAATTGTAAAAGCTCAAACTTAGAAAGTCATGATGTACATCTATTGTGGAACTTTAAGTTCCACAGTTATTTTGAGAATTATTTGAAAATTGCAACCCTGGTTAATTCATAATCTTTAAAACTATTGATTAAAACGCAGAAATTGTTTTGTAAACATTTTTGGAATATTTCAGAGGTTCTGTAATTCTGAGTAAAATTCTGAAAATTTAGTTAACTTTTGAGAAACAAATAGTTCTTTATTAACTAGGTAGAAAACCTAAGTTTGAGAATTCGCATCGCAATTGATCGTTTTAGGTCTAATAGACAATTTCCTATTGAGATTTTAATTCTAAGCGACAAAGAGCTTTCGGAGACAGGGCACGTGTATGTAACGACACCATTCATAAAAAACGGGAGCAGTGCGAAGCAAATCACCTTCGTCATTTGTTCTTCTAGTTCTTTCTTATCTCTACAAGGTCTACGCTATACAATCGACACCTGTACGTCTTAGTATGTGAATTGTAATTTTTGTTACAATAAAACAACTTAAAAATGTTTTTAATTAATAAACTCTTTGGCATTGTCGTCTACTATGTACGATGCAATAATTATTTGAATAAAGATGCTCGTATGGTCGTGTGGTATTACAAACTTTTACTAGCACTAAAAAAAGTACGTTGAATGAATAAATCATTTCGGTCGTAACCTCTCAACGCTCGAGCTTTAGAAATTTAAAATGTGTTTACACAATGTAAGCGAGCTTTTAGCGTTTTAAAAGTTTTACCAGAATGGCTTTAACGGCTAGCTGAGCGACAGTGACGCGACAAAAAACGCTTATTTAACGACGATTTCATCTGCGATAATACTATTGCCATACCCGTTATGACCAGAAGATAATAAATACTATAACAGTTTTATGAGCTTTCACACTGTGAATAGCGTTTCTTTGTATTGCTTTTAGGGCTAAAGCCTAGGTCCATAAAGATATTTTACTGTTTGTTTTCAGTAGGTAATGTTCGAAATGGCTATTACGTGTATACAAAGTAAATATGATAGGTAAAGCACTGTTGGTGACATTCTTGTATGTTAACTTAATTATGAATACTATAACTTAATGATTTGGATAAGCTTAGCATATGTTCTAACTCTATAGGGTCAAGATTTGAAATTTAAGACAGATGTTCATATATAGATGTCCTTTTCTTTTGCGACTTTGTGCTTTACTGTAAAAAGTAAAAGTCCATAATATATTTACATGAATTTTACGAACATTTAGGAATGAAAAAGTTTTATTAATAAACAATTTTATTGAACTCCGCACGCTTCGGCACTGTATTTATAGTCAGTTCATAAATGATTATTTAGGTAACATTTAGATCTATTTTAGTTAAAATATGTGTTACCTGATTTTAAATGTAGGTAAGTGTCACAACAAAATTTAAAGACAAAATATACCTACCTATCTTGACTAATTAAATGAGGATCTCTATCGGAGGTTGGTCCGAGGTATCGGGGACAGTAGTACTTACATTTCACTCACAACTAGAAACATTAGAAAGAAAGAAGAGAAAGAAACGCCCTCTCGTGTGAAAGCCGATTGTTCCTTAAATAAATTTCCCCCACTTAAAGCGTGACGCATTTTCGTGTCTTCGAGGACTGGAGATCCATACAATAAATAATATTATTTTACTTATTCCTCATCAAAATTTACCCTAAGGATTTGAGCAGAGATCTAAACCAATTCCAAGACACACTTCGTTATGTTACATCACAAAATAATTTGTTTATATAGGGTTAACAAAAAAATGCACTGCAAAATGCACGGGTGACACCTAATGGGTGAGATTCAAAATAAGGTAACTCAAGGGGATAACTTTATAGGTCAAAAACTCCTGAGTTTCAGGCGTAATATCAATATGTAATTCTCTTATTAGTTGACTATTTATTTGGCAATTATATAAAAAAGTTTTTTTTTATTTGGGAAATGTTAATTGATTATGAAAGAGACCTCGTTATACTTTTGTAATATTGTAACTTCTATGCATAAAAGCACGTCGATGTGTTATATAAAAGTACTATAACACACACGGCTTTAGAAGCACATCGGCTTAGTACAGAAATAACTAGAAGTTCGAGATCAAAATAAATTATAAATTAAAATCAATTTTAGAGGCGGCGCGGCTCAAAACAATTTGCGCCGTTCGAAATTATATTTTTGAGACGACGTCCTACCTATCTATACTACTAGAGACACGGTAAGACATTTTACTGTACGATACGAAGCGTTCAATTCAGAGGGGGTTTGAGGCTCGTTTGCGGGGGCGTTGTTTTTTGTTTTTGGAAGTGTGTTACAAAATTTCACTGCATGATTCGGCGCTTTCGCGATGTAAAAAATATAGCTTTCTAACAGGCATTTGCCGACTGATGACTGGTGGTGGGCATACACTACTATCGGGGTGTATGAGCAGTCGCCCTTTCTATGTGGTGTGGTTCTAGTGGGGAGTGGGGGCGCGTTTCGCTATTTCTATGTTCTCGTACACGCATCACGTGTCTTAATTAATATTACAGTAAAACTAGCAAAACCGCAACACGATCATTAGGCTAGCTATATATACCCCTAGTAATTTTGTAAGTAGCTAGAAGCGTATTACAACAGACTGCGTATAAAAGCGAGGCACACCTGCGAGGTACAGTTTTAATTGATGTAAATGTGTAATACATTATATACATGAAGCGTTTTCGTGTTTCAAATCTGGATCGAAAATCCACCCTAAAATAATGAAGGCATTCGTGGAATGTTCACGAACTTTTCGTTTCTGTGTACAAGAAACTACATTTTCGCTGAAAGTTCTTATAAAGTAGAAGTCGGTACTACTTTTAGATTTTTAGGTTCCACTTTTAGAAAAGAAGCGGGTTCGGCACTGAAAACGGCTTTGGTAAGTCAATAATACCTGGCACATCTCACACGGCATAGCGCTATCTACTCCCAAACGAAGCAGAACTTGTATTATGGATAATAAACAACTGATATAAGTAGTTTGATATTTTTTATAATACAGACATTTTACACCCAGACACGGAACACATAGACATGTTCATGGACACAAATATTTGTCCCGGGCGGGAATCGAACCCGCGACACTCGGCAGCGCAGTCAGGGCTCTAACAACTCGGCTAATCGGCCTGTTAGTGAAAAAGGAACCGTCACATTAATTTGTATATTCGAGCGTTGATACAAAGTCCGACCAAACACTGCCTTACGATTATCCTATATTTTACCTAACCTTTTATAAACCCAACACAACTACAAAATTCACGCTTTTCCGCTCCCTATTTCCTCGTTAGTACCCCCTTTCATAATATTATACACTACCTTGGGAATTCACTAATATTTTGTAACACGCACAAAAGTTCTTTCGACTTTAGGTTGCTGATATTAAAAATTCCAACAATCTTTGTGCTCTGAATACGTGACGGAATAAAAGAGAAGAAAAGTGTTAAAAAATTTCACTTTCGTTTTCATTTTATACATCTCTTGTGTGGTGTATGATACAAGTAGACGTGATGGTAGAAAATGTGACTCAAATTTTTAATATTAAGTTTATCGCAAATTCATTAACAAACTAAAAGAGGTTAAGTGGATTATTTAATTTATTTATGGTAGGTTGGTTTATGTTTGACTTTTTTGAAAACGACTGACAGAAGGTTACTCAGAAAAATAAGTTAAAACTTTTTTATATTTACTGCTTTTATTTAGACTCGCTTGTTTATATGCTTGTACATAGAGAGTGTTCGGCTGAATGAAGTCCAAATTTATAAAGCATGGAGAGCTTAACAAAAAAACTTTCAAGTGCACAGACAGCGCAAACTAACAGTTAACGTGAAAAACATGTTTGAAGTTTAATTTTTTTTAAACTTGTTATTTAGTTCGGTAAGCTCTACACGCTCTATTTGTTTGGACTACGTTTAGACGAACACTATATATATGCGCATTTTTTTTTAATAATAATACATGGTACATCCCACACAGCGTCATCTAGTCCCAAATTAAGCAAGTATTATGCTTGTGTTATGGGTTACAGACAACTGATATACATACTTAAATATTCTTTATAATATATACATATATAAATATTTTTGCGAAGACACCACACACAAATAACAACCAAGACCCGGTACCAGTATCAATATTCATCATATTAATACTGACCCGACCTGGGATTCGAACCCGGGACCTCCAGCTTCGTAGGCAGGGTCGCTACCAACTAGGCTAAGCGGTCGTCGCATTTACATACGTAATAGGTAGGTATTATGTATTTCATGTATTTGGATGAAATAATCCATTGAGCTGATCTGATGATGGAACTGGAAAGTGAATGACAGTGTTCTTCAATTGTTACTAGTAAATACACTGAGTTTGAGTTTATTAGATTTGTGTTCACTAGCGTTTTTATAGCACATAGTGACGAGGGTCTGACAATGGAGTAGGAAGGTAAATAACAAGACTCATCAACCCAATTATCGGCGCCTAACAGGTCAACAGGATTTCCTTTAATACATGATGATGCAAGAACTCGAGTTGCGGGCACCATCCAATGGTAATATCGAGTAACGAATTCGCATTCGGAAAACGCAGTGGTGTAGTGTTGCAGTCCAAATATAAATTCAATAGGCAATATCTGCAACATTTAAGTCATAATTGAAATAACAATACACAGGTTGTTTCAAAAACTGGTGTCAAGTGTCTGCCTAGAGGAACAACACCCCCAGGGGTACCAGAATGACCATCCATTAATTTTCCACGATTTTTCGTAGTTTAAGATTTCCAATTTTACTTCGTAATTCTTCATGTAACTATAGTTAAAAATTTTTTGGTCATTGCATCTTAAACAATTACTGAGATAAAGTGATTTTTACCTCTGCGACTAAATTTAAGTTCTATTTAACACTTAAAGATTAAATTCCATAGCTTATACCATTGCAGGATTTTTTTATTAAATAAATCGGAGTAAAAGTTCTTGAGTGGAGACCACGCACGGAAAAGCGTAGCGTCGGGCGCCCTCCGACTAGATGGATGACCTGAAGAAGGCGGCAGGTCGCCGTTGGAAGCAGCAAGCGGAGGATCGCTTGCTGCTTCCAATTCATTATCATCTTTGCTTGATGATAATGAATGGTTCTTGAGTTAAGGGCGTTCAAACAGATAACTTTCTCTTCGTGAATTTAATCACATGTCATCGGCATTGGATACCTAAGTATATATTTCATTATACGTTACATTAAGCTCGAGTTGACTGAATTAGCATATTATATAAATGCCAAAATTAGTTTTCTCATTTTTCGTTAGCTATTGACCGGATCTTAATGATACTTTCGATAATTTGGACGACCGCTTAGCTTAGTGGGTAGTGACTCTGCCTACGAAGCTGGAGATCCCGGGTTCGAGTCCCAAGTCGGGTCAGTATTAATATGATGAATATTGATACTGGTACCGAGTCTTGGTTGTTATATGTGTGTGGTGTCTTCGGAAAAATATTTATATATGTATATATTATAAAAATATTTAAGTATGTATATCAGTTGTCTAGTAAACCATAACACAAGCATAATACTTGCTTACTTTGGGACTAAATGGCGCTGTGTAGCAAGTCCTATGTATTATTATTATTATACATAAAAGAGAGGTAACTTGAAAAACGGAAAATGACATAAGGCATGTAACGTAATCGTAGTAGAATTTACTCATGTGACACATGCCGGAAAAATTGTTAAAAATTAATTACCGCCGCCGGCAAAACCGCTGGTACCAGCTAGTATAGATAAAGTAATACCAAAGACAGGATAAACATAATTATTATTAAAAGCGAAATACAAAATATGTACTTTAGGCTATGATGGATTAAGGATCGATCGGAAAGTAATTTACATAATAATGGAGTTGCCAGCGATCTCTCGTTGACATCGATTGATAGTCACAACTCCCTTACGTATGAGAAATAATACATCATATTATACGTCGAAGAATTCAAATTTTCATGAAACTAATCACCACACAACATCGACAGACTTAAGTTTAAAGCCGGTCTCACACGTTGGCTACATGCTATGTTACATATAGTTATGTCAAGTGATAATAAATTATGTGGTTCTGCCTTTAGACGCTAATGGGCAATGTACAACGGTACAATCGACCGATAATAATTCGAATCTCAATGGGTACAATGTATGGAAATGTCTGTTTATGAGACGAAACTACGATTATTCGGCGAGAAAAGATCAAAAATTAGATATGGATTGCTAATGGCGTTTTCTCAATTTATAAAGCGGTGTGTAACATATAAGTAGTTCGCAAAATCCATTTCTACGCAAAATGAGGAAATATATAGCAAATTCTGAAATATATCGACCTGCTTGAACTTCATAAAAATGAATATCCGCTGTACCTGGCACAGAAAATTGAATGGGTTCAACTAACACGAGCAAGAACGGCTGCTGACGGTAGTTCCGATTCTTAGGCTGGCCGTTTTCAGGGGTACATTTCGTTACGCAGGGTTGAGGTGCTGGAACGACCTGCTTCCGCCGGCAAGGGTTGCTAAATCGATAATCACATTTAAACTTTCATATAAGATGCATCTATTTGATTCGCAAAAAGCGGTGTACCTAGAGTCCTGTACTTCGTGCTCCGCCACGCGCGGGTCTTGATTTGATTATTTCTTTTCATTTCTCATACTCGGAAAGTAGTGTTGTTTTGATCTGATTATTGGGTAGAAAATGCTGCTTCCTTCCCTAGAGTGGAAAAAACTCATATAAATTACTTTCCACCTAAGGGCCGGAATTAACTTTAAAAATAGAACTGCTGTCAGCTGTGAAGAGTTTTATGTAAAAAAAAAACTAATTAAAAAACATGCTGCGGCCATCTCAGTTTCTAAACAGCCAGTGTGAACTTAGCGCAAACTTCTTTGAGCGGAATAAGCCGCAACAATTTACGCGATGCATTCCATATTTAAAATTTAAAAAGTCGACATAAATTGGCGGGATATTAATCTGTTGTGTATCTGTGACGGAATTCAAAAAAATAGGTAATAATCTTTTAACTAAATTTACATTTAATTTATATAGATTTGACGTAAATATTTACCATCATCAATGATAAAAAATACTGGCTGTGTAGAATGCCACAAAAAAAAAACATAGATATTTCTATAAAATGAGTTCATCAGATTCATATATGGATTTAACGCTTTTTTTACTTTCCTCATATTCGTAATGAAAAGCAGAGTGCTTACCTCGGGTGAAAGACTTATTTAGGCACTCGAACTATTAGCGCCCTCGCTACGCTTGTGCGCCAAACTATCTCGTGCCTAAATAGATCACTTTCACCCCTTGTGTAACAATCTACTATTTATCAATTGTTTGCTTTTTGTTAGTATATATTTTACCCAGTAGCCTCATTACCCATAAACATATTATTATTATTATTATTATTATTAAATCCTATACGAACATTTCCGAGGCCTCCGCTCCGCTCTTAAGCCGGCTTGGTTCACTGAAACTTTTACACGAACGGACCTGCAGGCTGTGGTTCCTTAACATAATCAATTATGCTGAAATATTATCTGGACCGCCAACGACGGCAACGTGAAAACTCAACGACCGATATTTGCGCTTCACTTCCTCAACTTGTATGCGATGGAACCTCAGTAAACATGCTATATACAACGTAAACATGTTTTTGTACATTTAACTGGAGATTATGCATCCATTTCTATGTGTTGTTTTGCTCATATAATAAGCTTATTGTAATTTAACATTTTTGATGAATTAACTCAATTTATTATTATACACGAGGTTTTATAAATAAATAAATAATAAGTTGAATTATGGTTACTAGTGATTTTTGCCTATTTCTCAAGTTAAAACAAAAAATCATTGTATAACATTTGATAACAATGATAAGGTGATAAGTGCTGTACAGCATTTTTCGAGCTCGACAACTATATTTTTTTCAAATCGTATAAAAGGACTGATAAAACACTAAACTAAGTGTTTTCATACATAAGGAAAATATTTCTGTTGAAAAATAAAATAATCTTTTTTTTGAATAAAACCTTTATTCATACTAATTTTGGTTACTTTTTGATCATCCCTCGTATGAAATATAATCTCATATCGGTCGGCTTGGTTAATATTTTACGCCTTCAATTTCAAAGCATTTCGCGTGTAATGAATAAGTAACATATATTTTTTATCGATAAGCACATTTTTCCTTTTTAGTTTAAGTTAGTGTTGAATTAAAATTTGTGACAACTAATGCCTTCATATAGGTACTGCACTTTTCAAATAATGATTACACGATGAAATCCATCTCATAAACCTCTCGGCTGCGTTATAGAGCTTTATATAATTAAGGCTAGGCTGACCGAGTTTTACTTTTTTTGAATACTTAATATTTTTGCACTATTGTTCGATCTCTCCCGTCTCGATGTCGCCCGTCTAGGCCACATTCACGATTCCCCCCCAAATGCAGAGAACGTGCATCGCCTGCGTCAAGGACTGCTTTGGAGCCCTGTGGAGTCTGTACCCGCCTCACAGGTGGGCGCTTCTGACTTAAACTGCCCTTTATTGTACGAAAAGGTGTGTGTCATACATTTCTGAAAACTAGATTAAATGAATTTATGTTTCAACTCATTTGAACAAATACACCGCTGCGTGTAAAAACGGAGAAATTGAAAAAAAAATTCACTTTCTCCGTTTTTACACGTAGCTCAAAGAAAAATATATAATATACTTACAATTTACACCAGAATTGCATTTTATTGTTAGTTATCGTAATGCGTTAACTCTTAACAATAAAAATATTCGAAATAATTTTTTGTAAGAAAATTAAATTTAAAAAAATCGATTAATGAAGCACATGAGATGTTAACTGTGTCAACGGTCCCACCAGTCCTACTAAATTATTGACGAGGCCTACTTGTTATTTTTATCAAATAAAATTGTCATATTCTCTTCCCAAAAGTGCATAAAACAAATACTTCATTTATTCTACATATATACTTACAGTTAGCCAGCGTCAAAAAAATATCGAAAGGCGCGCATGTTTTTTATTTGTAAGTATTTTTATAGGTTTAATTTAATGTAAGCTTTTATTTTACCAGTACTTGTATTTAAGGAAGTTAAAGTATTTTAAAATAAACGTTATACAAATAACACAAATGATTTAGCCTACTAAGCTTAGTCATTATCTTCATCATCAGCCCATTTTTACCCCACTGCAGGGGCTTAGGAGCTTAAGTCCACCACGCTGCTCCACTGCGGGTTGGAAACTGTAACGACCGCCATCTATTGACAGCGTCCGGGACCGACTGCTTAACGTGCCCTCCGAAGCACAATATCAGTGATATTGTGTACTTAAGTCTTAAGCACTAAGCTAACTAAGTAAGTGCTAAGCTTAGTAGTGCACCGGAATGTCGTAATCATACAAATGTGATAGTGTAAAATAAATCATCGAAATTATCGCTTGTACTAATATACTTCTAGTGACGAAAGGTTGATTCGCTCTTGCTTCAACTAAACAGATCCCTAGCTACTAACAATAGTCCTTTATAAGCGCCAACTTATTATATTATTAATAATAACAAGTGTTATTATAGAATTGTTTTTGCTTTTTACTACACAAATTGTTTTTTATTTGAAAGCACGCGACACTTGAACGTGACGCGGACTTGAACGCGGAAACATAAACTTGAATCGTGTACTCCGTTTTCGGCGTTGTATAAGTCGCCGTATAATATTATTTCCTATAATATCAAATATTTTATGTAAATCTGTTATTAGATGTGTGTGTGTTTTTTTTACTAATTTTACTGTGCTATTTTTCTAAGCTGATAATTTACCGAATGAAAAGTAAACGAATAAATTAAGTATACATACCAAAAATAATATATTTATTAAATAAAATTTAATATTATGACAATAACGATAACATTGACCGCTTAGCCTAGCGGGTTGCAACCTGGCCTACGAAGCTGGTGGTCCCGTGTTCGAATCCCAGGTCGAGTCAGTATTTATATGATGAATATTGGTATATTGTAATACGATGAATATGATGATACTCGCACCGGGTCTTGGTTGTTATATGTGGTCTCTTTGTAAAAAAAATATTTATATATGTACACATATATTATAAAGAATATTGAAGTATGTTGATATATATTGTTGTCTAGTAACCCATAACACAAGCATAATACTTGCTTACTTTGGGACTAGGTGGCGCTGTGTGGGAAGTCCCATGTATTATTACTATTAATAATATTGATTTATGATTCTAATAAGGAAACCTATTCTATACTAGACTCTATTAGATATTTCCGCACAGCGATTCCTTCACTGCCCTTAAGCATAGATCGGTGCCCATTGCTGCGATGTAATCTTTGCTAAAATACAATTTGTCTATCCCGCTTCACTATTATACAACACTATTAACAGAAAATTAAAATAAACAATCGTACGAATTATGATGTTAAAAGGGTAATTAAAAATAAGCGGTGGTATTATGAAGGTATAGAGAAAATTCGTTTACACGTTCGATCAAACGCGTATGTATAGTTATAAATTAGATAAGTCACAATATATTCCCACACTCACTAAGTTTCAGTTTCACGTAAACCACTGACATAAACATTATAGCATATGCTTGAATTCCAACCTGTATTAGTTTCTTTGAATTTAGGGATTTTGTTAGTCCTGATTTAAAATTGTTCAGGACATCATTTTATTGAGGATGACACTGACTGCTTATTACACAGTTTACTCTAGTTTTGTAGGCAGAGTTGCTTAAAATATTAAGTAAATGAATGGTGTTAATAAGTATTTATTTATATATTTATATATTATTGCTTCGGAAGGCACGTTAAGCCGTCGGTCCCGGACGCTGTCAATAGATGGCGGTCGTTACAGTTCCCAACCCGCAGTGGAGCAACGTGGTGGACTTAAGCTCCAAGCCCCCCCTCCTCAACCTGGGGGAGGCCTAAGCCCCTGCAGTGGGGTAAAAATGGGCCGATGATGATAATGATGATATATTATTATTTAATAATACTTGTACGCCAGCGCCGGCGGGCTTTAGTAAACGTTGAACCTATCTTTAGTTTATGTACATTAGGTACATATTTGCATAATTTGATTAAAATTTTGAACCTGTCGTACATGTTTCACCCCTACGGAAACCGGTAAATTTATAGCGAATATTTAGCAAACTTAAAATAAAGCAAGTAGCTAAATCTATAATAATAGTATTTCTTAACGTCGATGGTATTAATTAACCATGGTAATTAGAAAACTAAAAAAATTTTCTCTTAACTGAATTTTTTGAAAAGCAAGTAGCTGAATCTAGTATTTACTGACATCGATAGTACTAATCTGCCATGGTAATAAAAAAACTGACAACCGCCGGGCAACGGATGAGATCACTGTGTGTTTGGTGCTATCAGCGGGGTGGAAGGAGATGTCCTTGTCACATAAATTTTCTTATTCAAAGTGCAACATCGTTCACGTCAAACAATCTCGAATTTCGTTGCACAAGTGTAGCTTGATGGCACAATTTCATTTTTTTTTGCGGTTTGAGTAATATCAGCAATGCTAGAACATGTTGTGCCATTTTGTACATAAGACAAAAATATCAGGGTCGAGTAATTAGACGTCTCTGACTCTAAAAATTGTTTTTTTTATTCCTTTTTTGTTTGTTTATACGACTATAACTCAATAAAAAACTACATAAACTATTTTGAATAAACTTTGGTTCAACACGTAGGCCATTTCATTTTGCCATATTTAAGAGTAAAGCAGTATTACTACATATATAATAGCACATCATCATCATCAGCCCATTTTTTACCCCACAGCAGGGGCTTAGGCCTCCCCCAGGGTGAGAAGGGGGGTTTGGAGCTTAAATCCACTACGCTACTCCACTGCGGGTTGGGGATTGTAACGACCGCCATCTATTGACAGTGTCCGGGACCGACTGCTTAACGTGCTCTCCGAGGCACGGAGTCAGTGATAGTTAATGTACTTAAGTCAGAAAAACTCATTGGTACACGCCCGGATTCGAACCATGGCCCTATGGCCGTATAAATTTGATAATAAATTTAATAGCATATACATATACAAATACACATTTAAATGTGAACTTAGTAAATAACAAAACAACAACAAAATAAGTTCATTTTCCCTTTTCTCAATACAAACAAAACAAGACATCTGACGCCAGCTTTTCCTAAAAGCTTTAACACTAAAAGTTTTGGTACTAAAAGTTTGTACTTTCTTTACGAATTTCTCATGAGTACCAAAACCGATTGTGATAAAACTTTACCATTTTAATAGATGAAATCGTGGTTCACCATAAAAATGGTCGTAGAGCAAAGCAGTAAGATGAAAAATATATCAAGTGAAAGGAGTCGCATGCGGAAGTGAGTATATTATGATGTTTATATTAGATATATGTAGTTAGTGAGTGAACAAGACTTGTTTCTTTTCCGCGAGATGATTAATTACAAACTCGCATTATCGACTGTCAGTTGCTGTTGATCCGCAGCTATTTATTATTCTGAACAGTTTTTAGGGGCTGGCCGCCTCTCTCAAAACAACTTACCGTGACCAAAGTAACTCCAGAAAAAAAAAACTTCTTAAATATGAAATTATATTTAATTTTTAAGATTTTTCGTGACACTAATCTCGAGTATCCGATGAATACTAAACGAAAATTTTATGTTTAACTTTTTATTGTGTGCAATCAATTACATATTTTATTTTCATTTTTGTAGATCTTTTCGTGCTCCGAATTAGAGAAAAGTAAATCTTATAATCGTTACAGTCCCCAACCCGCAGTGGAGCAGCGTGGTGGATTTAAGCTCCAAGCCCCTCCTCACCCTGGGGGCGGCCTAAGCCCCTGCAGTGGGGTAAAAATGGGCTGATGACGTGAAGAAGAAGAAGAAATCTTATAAAACCAACTGAATGTACGTAATTGCTTTTATCTTTGTTGTCCTCTGATGTGAGCTAAGTTGTGTCATGAGCAGTTAATTAGCAGATCGCTACAGACAACACACTTGATTAGCTGATAAAATTCGCCGAAAAACTACTTATGTGAATTTTCTAAATAACATAGATCCGGTAGATAAGACTGCAGATTAATATAAAAAAGTTGCACTTCTTTTAACTTGTATAACGCCGCCGTTTTAATAGCCTACCGAGTCAAATAGATAGTGCGTGTACACTAAATTGCACTTAATCACTGCACGTGAAAGTTGGTAATACTTTGTAATGTTTCTTATCTCGGAGACCTATGTCGCGTATTCGAGCGCTAGCCAGTCTTTATGATAAGATGAAATGGACTAAAAAAAGCACAAAGTTTTTTTCCATCGAAAAAGTTGAATTTTAAGTTATCTTCGAAATATTTGCATCGCTATTCGCTGATGTGCTCTGGGCATGGATTCCGGGCTTTAGTTACTTAGTATTAAGTAAAATAATGTTATGATAAATAAGCACAACATCAAGTAGCTACCTACCAGAATAACAGAATAAATAACAATAATTGTATTTCTATGTCGTAGGTAAACTATTATATTTCGTCTGATTATATCAACATTTTTAAAACAATTGTATCCTATATTTTTTTTATAATAGTAAATCGTAGTAAGGCAAAGGTAGTACAGGTAGGTACATCATATGGAAGTTTACCCACTTGACACTGATTGAACGACGTACGTACTATTCCGTATCGTGAGCCGTGAAGTAAACAAAAAAATATCTAATCCAACAAAACTGTGACGAAATATCATTGAAACAAATATTGCTCATGACGCTAACGCCGCCGTCAGTATGTGATTTGAACGAAAGTCGATTTATAATTCGTCTGATTACAAACGACGCTCGGTGTTTTGCGATTAAGATAAGATTTACTATTATGAAAAAAATATTGGATAACAATCCCCAAAGCAGCAGTGGAGTAGCGTGGTGGATTTAAGCTCCAAACCCCCTCCTCACTGTGGGGGAGGTCTAAGCCCCTGCAGTGGGGCAAAATGGTTGGATAGGTACTATTGTTAAAAAAATATAATCAACGTATCTACATTAAGTAATAAACTATTAAGTACGACATAAAACTGTACACTGGCTGACAACTTTAGAGATCTTCAAACGATTTTGAAAAAGTTTCCTTACAACGTTACTTTGGTTTTCATGACACACTTCGAGCGATTTGTTTTGTATGGGGATCAAAAAATTCGTACTCAGCGGGGTTACGTATTATACCACCGCCTAGTGGAGATGATCGTTCGAACTATAACCAAAGTACTTAAAGCGCGCGGCCCTGAGTAAGCTGTCTTCAATACTAACGCCGGTTTACGTATATTTAGCGCGAGACACACGTGTAGGGCTGTCGACATAGCGTAGCTACGAACAAATATCTTTTTTTCCCTAGCTTCCCATCTATATCAAATCTATTAGACACACGTAAACTTCTGTGATATTTTAATACCTTTTTTTAAAATTACCTAAGCCTTTTTATCCGCTCTCCCAACGCTTGCGGTAGTAATCGTCGGGAAGCGTCCTCTTCCCCACCGCACCGTTTTTTTCCACTTGTGTCCCCTATTTCTCGCAAAAATATTCTACTTTTATAATTTTAATTTACTTTGCCATATTACTGTTGATTTGCATAGCCATATTATCTTGAGGAATAATTACAATATTAAGCGCATACACAATTAAGTCGGTTATATTGACGATATGCAATTAAAAATAATAAATATTAAAGTAACTTAAAATTCAGTATTTAAAAAATATGACATCTTTAAATTATTATTTTAGTTACTTTTAATGCATTTTATAAATTGGTCATAAATAATTTAAGTCAAATATTTCTTTTCAAATTCTATTAGATATAAAAACGGATACAATTTTTCATGAAAGAATTATTTAGCCTTTAAAATTCTGAACCTGCGAATTGATAACACATGCTGGCATAAAAACAAGCAATGTTAACAAGTCAGATAGAACGTGTTTGCGCGAGATTTACATTTCAATCGCCAGAAGACGTCGCTGCACGGATGGCGTTACATCGTAACAAATGTCGCACTTTTATCGCCCAGTCTCCGTATAATGTTATTGTTTCTGAGATTTCTACGTTTGCTGGAATTCATTATTTCTTTTCTAAAACTGTGTGTATTTTGCATGAAATATACTTGTCACGGACGGTATATAAAGTATTAAATTAGTACATATAGTCAGCGAATACCAGCATTTGTTTTAACTATCACTTAAACATGAACTAACTTATATGTGAAGCATCTCTTATATCATCACATGTAAATAAGCATTTGGATTGTTTTCTGTTGTGTGTAGTTTACACTAGCACTTTATCGCATCTTTTGGTTGTCAATGTGGAAATCTGGAACACTTGCGTAGTTTTTATTACCTATTATTTTTTGTCTCCTTTTTCTTTTGTACATATATAAGAGGTTTGCAATTTGTGCCATTGTCGGCTTGATATATATTAACAAGGCCAAATCTGAACTTATGGCCACCACAGAACAGGCAAATTTTGCCTAGTGTGGGGCAACTATCTATAAGCACTGTAAATAACAAAGTATAACTTTATACTGTTGGGGTTAGTTTAAGTATTTACTTTGTGCTACATGCTTATTCAATATGCGGTCAGTATTTTTATTTTCTCTACTGAAACCGATCCAGACAGATTTCCAAATATTCGAATTATAAATGGTGTACGAAAAGCGTATACGAAAAAAATTTTACAAACAAACATTTCAGGTCAGAGCGGAGGGTACAAAATCAAAACAACGATCCATATAAATTTAAAAAGTTTACGAAATTTTGCGTACAAAAGTTAAACACGACAAATTTGAACGAGTGCTGATTTTTAGGACAGTGTATAATCTAAAATACGAGTTTGCTAAGGCTCGAGTGTTCGACTGAATAATTTCATACAACAGCTCAGAGAGTTTTGGAATTTTTGCAGTAGTATATAGATTTGGTATACCGGGCTTGTACCAATGAGTTTTTTCTGCCTTAATTACATAACTATCACTGACTCCGTACCTCGGAAAGCATACTGATGTGCCATCAACAGATGGCAGTTGTGAAAAAATCCACCGACCCACACTGGAGCAGCGTAGTAAATTAAGCTCCAAGTCCCTTTACCCTGGGGGAAGCTGAAGTCCCTGTAGTGGGGCATTAATGGGCTGGTGGAAGTGTAATATCTAATATGTTTGAAATATTTGCTGTGAAGAAAAATTTTGTGTGAATCACACGTAAATTCGTATTGATATTGTATATATACATCCTGTAATTACATTTCACGTGTAATTTAAGAAAGTGTTTATTTATTTTAACGAAAACTATGTATGGTTTCTCTTCACTGCGTCCGATATTTTAATAATAATAATAACGAACACACTACAACGTCTAGGCCCCAAAATAAGCATTAGCTTGTGTTTTGGGTACCAAGCGAAGACACCACATACATATAACAACCAAGACCCGGTACCAGTATCGTATCGTATCGGGACCTCGAGCTTCGTAAGCAGGGTCGCTACCCACTAGGCTAAGTGGTCGTCATTTTTGTTCAGGTTTTCTATCGTTTCGATGAGACACTCCATCCTGATATTTGGCTGACTAGAGTTCGAATTAAACACCTGAAATTCGCTTCATTGATGACTTTTTAAATTGATAGGTTTAATAATTCGATTTTCAGATTTGTTTGTGGTTTGAAAGCTATAAAACATATTTTATTAATCCATTACGATAACCGCTCACATCTGTTTCATGGCGTACATTATTTAGTTTAGAACAGACAGAACGCTCTATCAGACAAACGATCGGCCATCGGAGCGAGATTAATAGGATTCCATTCGATCGCTTTGGATAGATAGATAACCCGAAAAATAGAGGTGTATTCGTGTGCCCATCATTTCACATCATTGAGGCTTTAGAACTGTCACATTCAAAAGAATAAAATAATTCGATATTATATAATTTAGTGTGGAATTGTATTAATAATAGTAAGCCAAAAATTGAACAGTATTAGAACAATTCTTATACAACCATCAGCCTATTAATGCCCCATTATAGGGGCTTAGGCATCCCTTCGATGAGTAAAATTTGGAACTTAATTCAATACGCTGCTCCAATGCGGACTGGTGCATTACTTACACAACAAAGAAAACCATTCTAAGATGAAAAATATAGTATATAAAAAATCAGTGCTAAAAACTAACGTCTTGATGTTTTAGTGCCTTAAAAAAGTGACATGTGTGGCTGTGTATTACAAAATAAATATTGTTTTGCAAATTACAAACCTATCTAATCACGTAAGCGTAAGGGGTTTTCTACGGTGCGATGCGATATTTATTTGCCAACAATGGATTAGTATTAAATAGAAGCGGCGAACGCATGAAAATGGCCCAAATTTTGTTAAAGGATGAAATTTTCAGAAAATGTATCTACAGTGAAAATTTCACTGTAACAGCGGCAACACAGTGAAAATTTATTCCGTCGGCGTGAGTGGTCATTCACTTCCATTACAAATTATAAAGTCGCTTAGTGTCTAAAATTTGAAGCCTCAAATTCATGACTTGCCCGTGATACTTTAGTGTTGTACTACCAGTTGGTCCGCGGGAGGTTTTTTTGACCGTGGACCTACTATGTACAATCAATTGTACAACAGGACATTTTTACTTGCCAGTGGTACAACTAAGTCTTGAATTACTTAAAAACTGTTATTTGGAACTGATCTTATGGCCGCGGTACATACTATGGATATTTAATTTTATATTATGATTATGAAGTTAACTTAAACTATATAAAAACAATAACAATAATAACGTATACATTACAACAACATCTAGACCCTAAACTAAGCATTAGCTTGTGTTTTGGGTGTCAAGCGAAGACATTACATACATATAACAACCAAGACCCGGACCAGTATCAATATTTATCATATAAATACTGACCTGGGATTCGAACCCGAGACCTCCAGCTTCGTAGGTAGGGTCGCTACCCACTAGGTTAACCGGTCATCATATAGATGATAATGGTTACAATTTTCAACTAACTTAAGACTTGGTAGTACCACGGGCCAGTCATGCTGAAAAATGAAAACCGGTCAAGTACAAGTTGCACTAATGCACCAAGAGCATTGTATACCATCAAGTAGTATATTCGGTTGGGAAGAAAGTCTGTTTGTATTTTACATATAGATTCAAGACGACTTTTTCATAGTTTAATCTATATATAAATACGTGAAGGAAAAGCTTTTGACCCCTTTTTAAGCATACTGCGCGCACGAAGGAGTGTGAGATTTGGCATAGTTAAAGTTTATATGGAGTAGGAGTGCAGAAAGCTAAAATATAAATACAGGATGAATTTTTGAGATTGGACTGTATGGCCAAATCCTATAACTATGAGAAAAAGCGAAAAGTGTTGAAAGGGGTCATGAGTACTATTTTTGAGAAAAAAAACCGTATATATACATTTTTGAAAAATCTGTTATTTTAACAGGAAATCAAACCACTTGATTTGATTATCTGTATATTAATACGTGAAGAGAAAACGTTGTACCCTTTTCGAGCATATTGCGCACACAATGGAGTGTCATATTTGGCAAAGGTAAAGTTACAAATACTGTCAGTCACAAGAGTTTAATAGTCTGTCGTTTGACGCAGTCTGAACTGACTTACTCTTGCCTTTTTATTATTGGTGGTTTCAAAAAAAGGGAGTATACGGTCGAACTTCGACCGCTGGGCAACCACTACCACTAGTTACATTTAATTGAAGTACAGATGTGCCATTTTGTTCCACAATTTGTTGTCATTTTGACGACCGCTTAGCCTAGTGGGTAGCGACTCTGCCTACGAAGCTGGAGGTCCCGGGTTCGGTTCGAATCCTAGGTCGGGTCAGTATTAATATGATGAATATTGATACTGGTATTGGGTCTTGGCTGTTATATGTGTGTGGTGTCTTCGCAAAAATATTTATATATGTATATATTATAAAGAATATTTAAGTATGTATATCAGTTGTCTAGTAACCCATAACACAAGCATAATACTTGCTTACTTTGGGACTAGATGGCGCTGTGTGGGAAGTCCCATGTATTTTTATTATATTATTATTAATTCCTAAGTAGTGACATGATCCCGTTGCTGTAGAAGTTTTTGAAAAATGCGACAAGTAATTTTGACAGCTTTCTCTTCATGTTAAACTTACAACTACCTAAATAATTTTGGAAAGACAGAAACAAGTGAAAATCTGAGGATGCATAGTTAGGGGTAAATAATAATAATAACGTATACATCACAACAACGTCAATGCCCCAAACTAAGCATTAGCTTGTGTTTTGGGTACAAAGCGAAGACACCACATACATATAACAACCAAGACCCGGTACCAGTATTAATACTCATCATATAAATACTGACATAATCTGGGATTCGAACCCGGGGCCCATCAGCTTCGTAGGCAGCGTCGCTACGCTACCCATTAGGCCAAGGTGTCGTCAAATGCTCAAACACGTCAAACACTCCCCAGCTACATTCAATTTTCAAATTATGGTTTAATTCTGAGAAATATTGATTAAAATGTAGCGGACTACCTAAATAAAATTATAAAATGTTGTATAATACAGAGCTAATAAATATATCAAGCTTAGTATACAATGAAATCTTACTTATTCCTAGTAGTACATATTTCTAACAAACATGCACAAATATTACGTTATTTAACTTCGGGATTTTTTTTGTCCTCTGACCTTATAATCCGTTACACATGTTATTCCTTACGCTGACTTTTACCAACCTAATTCAATATTTATTAATTTGTAATATCGTAGGTCTTTTCACCGCGTCCGTGTATTTTGACAGGCCAGCTGTGTGCCGGAAAAAGGGTTAGGTAAAGGTAATTCACCCAGTATGATGATTCAGCACTAAGGCATCAAACACGGCTAATTCTTTTTGTGGCATTGTCATGTACCTAGTTTCAGGTGACATGAAATAACAATAAAGCAAATGAAGGTTACCGGTGGGTATCCATTTCACGCTTCTTCTATGAATTCTAGTATTATGATGTGGATGAGTAGGAATGTCAGACTAATGATTACCAAGGCGTCCACTTTTGGAAACTGACGTCTGTCCTCTATAAAAAATCGGATACTTGGGAGATCTAAACATACTTCTGTGTGCACAGCATCTCGTGGGTACATCGAGTGAAAAACACCGGAGTGTAGCGACACATGTCATAAAACATGGATGTCATGGACATCCTTAAGAGAAGGAAACTGAAATACTTGGGCCATATCATGAGCAACGACAAATAGCGTAACCTTTAGTTGGTGATGCAAGCCAAGATTCACGGCAAAAGGCTTCCTTGTAAGAAAAAGACGTCCAGGCTGACAAATCGCTTCGTGACACAGTATCCAGAGTGCAAATCAAATTGATGATTCTTACTATCTAGTCAAGAACAAACATCTGAGGAAGAATAAAAATTGAAGCGTAGAAAACCGTGGCGCAGTACATGAGCCAATTAGCTTAGTTCGGGCCTTGAATAGACTCCAACACATTAGTGGTTTCGAGAATTGTGTGTTTGTGTCCATTGCTATCACTTATCTATTTACATTTCATTTTATTTTAGTATCTCTGTCACACTTATTAGCAACTTATGGGCTTATAGTGTGGTTATTTTGTACTTGTTTACTCTTATTGCCTACTTTTCCAGATTATAAATGGGTAAAAGGTAGACCATTTTGGTGTATGGACATGTTACTGTTACTTATGTATATTTTGGGTAAACGTACACGTTACATCCAGATTTACATATCAATTACCTAAAAATTCACGCCTGGGGCATTTGGTTGGTACAAAACGAAAATCCCTCTTTTCGACAAAGCCTGTATGACCGTAATCTGTTGTATGTGTATGCAACAAAAGCGGAATCGGTTATTAAGGTGTCCCTTCTTTTGACATGTAATTAATTTTAACCTAAAGTAAAACAACATATTTTGAGTGAGTAAGTTTGATTATTTTTTGTTTTTTTTTTAATTTGATGAAACGATAAATATATTGACGATTTAATTTTCAATTAATTATATAACACTTTAAGACTATCTGGTATTGGTAATGAAGTAGATTTTATTTAGACGACTGCTAGTAAGCGGTGGTCGCATGTTTTTGATCGTAATTTCTGGAGTAATATTTGTCACTCAGATTTGTTGAATAATCGACATGACAACACCATTGCATGATTCTTAATCCTTTTATAAACTAGTATCATATTTAAATGCGTTTTGATGCGTTCACGTGTTTATATGCTTTATTGGTCCCGCATTTTTGTACTTTGAGTCCTTATTCGCAATACAAAGCGAAACGTTAATTGAAAAGCTCTTTTTGTACATTTTTGGAAAGTATTTATAAGCGCTTTACGGGTGGCTTTTCTTGCTGTCAAAGGCAATTTCCGTATTAAAGTACCTATGTAAATAAAAAGAAGTAGGAATACGTCTTTTGTATGGGTGAAATTAAAAGTAACGAATGATATGATATATAAAAGTATATACCAGAATATTGTTTATTAACTACTTTGTACTTGTTAGTAATTAATTCTATTTTCCAAATACATTTTGATGTAATTCTCAGTAAAATCATATTAGAATATTCAGGACGTTACTAAAGTTATAAACTTTTGTCAAACATCGAGGTAATATAAAGCGTCGGTTACTATTAAATCTGGGTAATTATGATTTTCGAGAACTGGGAATGAGTCTCGCACCTTCTATTGAGAACCATAAACCGTATTGTAATTTCACTTTAAAAACCACAAATCAATTAAAATTATATATGACAGTCATTAACTTTACATTTTAGCATATAATTAAATAAATGAATAAATATAAAATACATTTTACAAGTAAATAATTAATTTGACACAAATTTTCGCTTAACGATGTGTTGTTTATTTACTATATTTAAATGCCTAAGTATCCCCATTTGAATATTTCGTAGCTTTGTTATAAAAAAAAATATTTTACATGCTACTTTAGGTGTTCACGTTAGGTCTTATTTTAAAAACGTTATTCCTGAGTTTTTTACTTAAGTTCAGCCTGAAAGCGCGTTGGTCTTGCTAATTGTCTCTGCGTCGGTAATTTATTTGCTTAATCACGGGCGCCTGAGAGGCGAATGTTCACTTGAAGTACGAGAAACCTAATTGCTATGAAATAGGTATTAACTAGATGATATTCTATACGACGGATTTAGTCATTTATTTATTTATTATTTTTTAATATATGAATATTAAATAATAGAGTATCTTATTCCAAGGTCAAACCAGATAGAATCGAGCTAAAGCTTTATTTAGGGTCTGTAATCACTCGACCAGGTATATCTAAAAAATAAAATAATTAAAAAAAAACCGACTTCAAAAACATAAACTAAAAAGTTAAAAATAAAATTTTCACTTTAAAAAAACAAGCATTAACCGGCGGCATATAGTTAATGAAGTCGGTGCCTACTTACTCAGACACTTTAAATTGTGTTCTATTTTTGTTATTGTTATAAATATATCATTGTTGTAATTGTTATTACCTGGTAAGTACCCATTTAAAGTGTCTGAGTTGGCACCGACTTCATTAACTATATGCCGCCGGTTAATGCTTGTTTCTTTAAAGTGAAAATTTTATTTTTAACTTTTTAGTTTATGTTTTTGAAGTCGGTTTTTATTTTTTTTTTAAATTTTTTTATTTTTCAATTTTTAGTTGAACGCATCTGTAACTTATTTGTATTTAGTATAAATGGGGCTACTAAACGCGCTACTCTAATGAGACAGAACCACGATTACGCAACGTAAATTCAGTGTCAAATTGACGCATCAGCATGCCTAGTAGGCAGTGGTATTCCTATGTAAAACTTCAATCTTAATTATTATTTTTGTGCGAACTGAACATTTTGGCATATTCAACTGTATGAAGGAAGCTCAACAAAAAGTAACTGCTGTAAATCGTTGAGGAATTCCCTCGACTGTTTATGGTTTTCATCATTAGACCTGTAATGGCACTTATAACCCATATGAGTGTAAAGTTCTCTTCAATAGAAATGAATTAAGTCCAAACACCAGGTAATTGCTGTAAATCGATAAGGAGTTCCTTCGACTGTGCATGGTCTCCATCATCAGACCTGTAATGGTACTTATAACCTTTATAGGTGCAAAGTTCTCATTAATAGAAATGAATTAAGTCCAAACACCAGGTAATTGCTGTAAATCGTTGAGGAGTTCCCTCGATTGTGCATAGTCTCCATCATCAGACCTGTAATGGCACTTATAATCCATATGGGTGCAAAGATCTCATCAATAGAAATGAATCAAGTCCAAACACCAGGTAACTGCTGTAAGTCGTTGAGGAGTTCCCTCGACTGTCTTTCAGCTCCATCATCAGATCGACTCCCGACCTTCATTAAATAGTACTAGTAGTCGTATTTTATCAAAATACTTAAAATACGATACTTTCAAATACGATTTTCGAAGGTGGCCCTCGATTTCTCTAGGATGCCATCATCAGATCCTGGTTTCCTTATCATGGTACCATTTCGGAGATATCTCCCTTTCACAAAAAAAAATCTTCCAATTCGGTTCATAAACAACGAAGTTATCCCTGAACACACATAAAAAAAAAAAAAAAACATATATACGGTCGAATTGAGTAACCTCCTTCTTTTTTGAAGTCGCTTAAAAAGGACGCATAGAATAAAAAAGATATATTAAAATAACTAACAATAAATTATTAAAATAAATAGTATAACTAAAATATCTAAGATTTTATGTTTTACCTATGATTTTATGCGAATTTACGATGGGTTTTATGGTAAAAAACTAGTTTTTCACTCATGTAAATTTTCTAAATTTAACAAACTGCTTATGCACGAAGATAGTAATTTCGGCGCAAGCCGTTGTTCTCTACCGTACACCAGCAGGGTACAAGCAATTAAATTTCACCAGAATCACTTATTCACAATTCATCATACAGGGAGGTGGGTAAAGTGAATTAATTGCCACCACCGACTCGGTTTATTTGCTTAATTACAGGACCACTAGTTGCTCTACGAATATTAAATCGCATAATATGAGAGTCTCGCCTTGCTTTTAATTAAATTCGAAAATTTTAGAGATGGATAGGCGTATAGGAGCTTAATAATGGCTTGCTTATATTTCTTAAGCTTCCGCCATATTGTTTCGTAGAGAAAGGTTCTAGCTATGTGATAATAAATACAAATCGATGATCCCGGTGCAATAATAATAATACCTGTGAGATTCCAGACCACGCTATTCACACCCAAACTAAGCAGAGCTTGTATTATGGGCACTAGACAACTGATATACGTACTTAAATATTTTTAAATATAATATATACATATATTAACTGACCGGTTAGCTGAGTCGTTAGAGACCTTAACTGCGGAGCTGAGTGTTGCGGTTTCGATTACCGCTAAATATTTTTGTGTGTGTGGGTGTAAAAGTGTTTATATATGTATCTATTATTAAAAAAAAGAATATTTAAGTATGTATATCATCAGTACCCATAACACAAGCATAATACTTGCTTAACTTGGGACGGTGTGGGATGTCCCAGACATTATTATTATATTGTATATACATGTTTTACACCAAGACACAAGACAATGTTCATGCACACAAATATTGGTCTCGGGTGGGAATCGAATCCGTGACCTTTGGTACTGCAGTTAAGATCTCTAACCACTCGGCCAATCGGTCAGTCAAATCAAACGTTTGTTCAAAACATTCACAAATTTTACAACCGACTGCTTCCTTTCATGCTCGTCCACTAATCTGTCGTTCGATTGTTGGATGACTAGAAATAGTATCTACACTCTGATACTATGATATCTCAATACCTCGGCGTTTGTTTCGGCCTCACAATTTGTTTACAGGTGGTTTCATTTTGTTCAGACGATTCGAAAACAAACACGTCAGATTTATGCAGTTTTCTTCTGTCTTTCCCCGAACGAGCTAGAATGGTTTAGTTTAGTGAGTGGAAACGTAGACCAGTGTTGCATCATATCGACAAGTGATGTGAAGGGCGTACACGCAACAATGTTATTATTAAATTATAATACTTGCAAAAACCCAACAACTACAACCACAACAAAAGAACTTTAAAAGAACTTTTAAGTTTGAAATAAGAGTTGTTTATTAATGTTCAAATGATTGAAGATATTGTTGAAAAACTCATGTCATTCGTATAAATTATTCGTGAATTTCAAAATCTATTTTATGAATCGATTTTGTGTTTGAAATTACATTTTCAAGAACTTTTTGGTTTTCTAGAACATATTCAAATAGTTCATTTTAAAAATAAAACCATTTCAAAATGCATGAATAAAGTACAAAGACTAAGTTCGTAAATTTACAATTTACAATGCACTTGTCCCTTTGCATTTCTAAATTGCGCTGACATATGAGGATGCTGTGTATTCTCTGTGGGAATTTAATATTTTCCTCAGACAGGTTTACGTCCAAAGGTGTCTTCTGAGATATGTGAGATGTTTAGTAACGTTATATATAGTAAATACAGGGTTTTCCCGCAGCTTTCATCTGAAGTATACATATTATACAGAATATTTTTTATAATAAGAAACTATGTAAGAAGGACTATTTGTACACACCATTTTTTTTAACAATATATTTAAATTATCACTGTATATAGATGTCGTATAAGTGTCGTGATAGCCCAGAGCGCAACGAACCTGTCTCAAATTTATCAGGCCCCATAGGGCCATGGTTCGAATCCGGGCGTGTACCAATGGGTTTTTCTGACTTAAGTACACAATATCACTGACACCGTGATTCGGAGAGCACGTTAAGCAGTCAGTCCCGGACGCTGTCAATAGATGGCGGTCGTTACAGTTCCCAACCCGCAGTGGAGCAGCGTGGTGGACTTAAGCTCCAAGCCCCCCTCTTCACCCTGGGGGAGGCCAGTGGGGTAAAAATGGGCTGATGATGGTGATGATGTATATAAAATGCTTTAATTTAATTTAGTTTAGTTTAAGAACATTTCTCACACATCTTTCCTAATAACATACAATAATCACATCTGTGTTACATATGACACGGAAAAAAATATTGGATTACAATACTATACCAAAACGTTTAGTAGCAGGAAAAACAGTGTTTTGTAGTATAATTTTGTAACTTTCACAAAAAAGTAATTTTAAAACAACGATTTAGTATGTAATAAATACAAAAAAACCTATATTTTGTGTATTTCACGAGAAATTTATTTAATTTAACAAAGTGTTCCATTGTAATTTCCAGATTGTTAGCATATTGTTAGATTTACTACAAAATGAAGTTAAGGTTACTTCTAAATTCGTAATTGAACCAATAATTTCGCTAAAGTAGATAATATTACAGTACGCATGACTATCTGTGTGATGGTCACAAATAAAACTAAAAATTCTAGTCCTAGTTACCATATTTTTTTTCCGTGCAGAGATGTTTGCTTTGTTTATAACATTTACACTTTCAAACAGCATAAAATAAAGATTACATTTTCTTATTTATAAATTCGGGAAGCTCCGTCGTCTGTTCTTGTCGCCACTACCACAATGTCTGAAGACCAAAGTCTTCAACCAATGCGTTCTGCCTACCATGACATAGTGTGCCGAAACATCAGCTCTCACGGCAGGACGAAATGGATGCGAAAGGCGGAGGACCGTGTGTGGTCTTGCTACACACGTGGAAGCCTTGAGAAAGGCCTATATATCCTACAGTAGAGAGACACGGGCCGACGACCGCTTAGCCTAGTGGGTAGCGACCCTGCCTGCGAAGCTGGAGGTCCCGGGTTCGAATTCCAGGTTGGTTCAGTATTTACATGATGAATATCGATACTGGTACCGGGTCATGGTTGTTATATGTATGTGGTGTCTTCGCTTGGTATCCAAAACACAAGCTAATGCTTAGTTTGGGGCCTAGACGTTGTTGTCATGTATACGTTATTATTATTATAAAAATAATGATTTACAAATAAGTGATAAATACAAGAAGTCCCGAAAGCTTTTGTTAATAAAATATTTTGTAACGCAATCTTCCATCGTTTTAATGGTGTGCCCAGTTAAACTTCAAGGATTGTATACATTAAACCAGAAAGGTATCATTAGTCGAGTGTCCATATATAATTTATATAAGAAATATCTCAATTTTTTTCATAAGCAAGTGGCGATTTTTATGGACATAAACAACGTCCTCATAATTCAAACTGAAACTTCGCAGTACATCTATGTGAACATTATGTTATACATGAAGCGATATTTTTCTACAACCAATCAACCAATCAACTCGTTGGACCTTCAGCCAGACGCAAAATAGGCCGGAGTGTGGGTAGTAGTCTGGATTCGGTGTGAAAGAGGTGCAGAGCTAGCCGGTACCTGTACTCCGGTAAAAACATCAACCTAAAACAATACTGGCATGCCCAATTCAGTAAATCTTTACGGATGTAATAAAGCAAAACGTAATAAAAAAATGCCCGTGTCGGTCAGATAATTGCATGTCATCTTAATTTTGTCCGCCCTAATTAACAAGAAAAAATGACATTTTAAACCTCCGACGTTCCAACTGTCATCTGAAAGTATCTTCGCTCCGTCACGCCTGACAGAGGCGCGCTAAACCACATCAGATTAACCGGGAACAGGCCGGTGCGTCACTTCTCTGATGAGGGTAAGTCCGTTTGAAAGCACCTGAGACCGCTTGCTATACAACTAGCGATCGTCCGCGACTTCGCCAGCGTGGTACATGTCGTGTTTGTATATATCGTAATCAAAGTTAAACACTTCTTATTAGGGTTAGGGGAGATATATTTCCGCAACGAACCTGTCTCAAATTTATAAGGCTCCATAGGGCCATGGTTCGAATCCGGGCGTGTACCAATGAGTTTTTTTGATTAAGTTCATAACTATAACTGACTCCGTGCTTCGGAGAGCACGTTAAGCGGTCGGTCCCGGACGCTATCAGTAGATGGCGGTCGTTACAGTCCCCAACCCGCAGTGGAGCAGCGTGGTGGATTTATACTCCAAGCCCTCCTCCTCACCTTGGGGGAGGCCTAAGTCCCTGCAGTGGGGTAAAAATGGGCTGATGAAGTGAAGTGAAGATATATTTCCTATCTTCTTCTTTTATATTTATCACTTATTTATCTTTTATTTTGAAATCACACATAGAAAATTCTATGTTATATATATGTGTAGATAAAAAGTTACGTAGATTATTCTCCGAAAAGCCGTTTATCAGTCAGTGTAAGTCGCATCAAAATCCGTTCTGCCGTTCCAAAGATTACCCCAGACACACAGACAAACAGACGCGAAAGTCCAATCTAAATATTTGTGAAAGAATATTTGAAATTTTATGTTTAGTTTCGGAGATTACCTCTTACATCCATACTTATAAACTTTATCTATTTATATTAGTTTAGATGAATAAACTGAAATCGTACATAACAACTTAAATGTATTTTTTTTTAAATTCAGATCAGATTTTAATTAAATCAATTATATTATAATTTTGGAGTAAGTGAAACAATTGACAATTTTTGGATTGGTATACCTTAATCACAAACGTGCTATGAAATGAGACATTTTGAATAAATTAACTGAGCTCGGTTGATTGGGCGTTTATGCCGATATCAACACACGTCCCATATAAAACGACCTTAGATACCAATTATGTTATTTATATAATAATCAGGATCAAGTGAGTGTCTACTACGAAACAATCGAAAACGTAGGCAAAATGTTCCGACTCAGTGGTTAGATAGACCGTACCTCATTATTATTGTTTTAAACAAACATTTTGTTAATTTACACGTGAAATGTAATTTCACAAACTTCATTTTCTTTTCCAGTACAAATTTTTCATGTGGACACACAAAGTTTTATTTCAGAGGGAACGTTTTAAAACGTCAACTGGTGTATATAAGCTAAGGCGTATATGTGCTCACATTTTGTTGTCAAAACGCGGTATCTTTATGAAAATCTATGCTGACGATCTTCTCAAGGGTTTCATGAAATGTTAATTTTTACTTTTTCTATTTATTATTTTTTAAAGATAGTAAATCTGTTCTGTACCCATTAATAGGACGCTTATATAGGCTGATGATGATTGAAATTCAATTTTGAAGAAACATATCTACAGCAACGCCTCTTAGCCTATAACCGTAAACTAATTTGAGAACCAGTGCTTATATAATGCAAAAACTGCTTCAAAATCATGGTGTAAAATGCTTGTGCCAGATGTCCTTGGGCTACATAAAAATGTTTATGTTATGTCTCTATGAACTTTGTATGTAAATATAAAAGCTTTCTGTTATCCTGTTTAATATTTGATGTAGATATTCGGCGATGCAAATTAAATAAAACGAAATTAAATTACTCGAAAGCTCACCGCAGGTATACAACACGACCTCTAAACATCCCTTGATCAAAGACCAAACTGAGCTCAATTAACCTTTGAAATTACACTTAATTATTATTATATAGGTTTTTAAGTTATATTTCATAAACATAACGTTTGATTTCATTTACAGGTCCAAATTGGACTGCAGGGTAAGGCGACACATGCGGAGTTTGTTCATCGACTAAGTAAATTTTTTTCTCAAATCCTCAGATTTACAGTATTCGAGAAAACCTTTGTTAAATTGGCTGAAAGATGAATCACCTCATATCATAAACAAAAAAAAAACTTATGGCCATCTAATACGCGGCTTTTCCATGGCGTAGTAGGTGTGTCGTTCCTGCACGTTATAGAGCAACAGGGCCAGCGAAATGAAATAAAAAATTTTTAAAAATTTTGAAAAAATATAATCACCCACTCGATAAGTAAGTACCTAGGTACACTCCACACATTACGGCTTGCTTTGCAATTATGTTTCAAACTGTATAATTTACTTATAATCCAGCCTAAGATACACACTTAAAAAAATTTACTTTTAAATGTTTTTCTCTTTCTAGTTAATTATTTTTTACGCATTCGGGTTTTAAAATTTAGTACCTACATAAAAACTTTTTTAATTAAGAAACTTACATTTTCTAGTGTTTTTGCTTGGCTTTACTTTTACTTTTTGCTTTTTATTTCGAAAATTATTACTTACGTTTCATTTGATATTCTTATTGTTCTAATAATAAGATTTTTTTATCTCCATTATTTTTATAATTCTTAGACACCATATGTAATTATTTTATACACCATGTCACCATTCCCACAAACATAACCAATCAACACATTTTATATATTAAAATTCATTAAGCCGTTTAGGCTATAAATTGTGACAAAGAAATAAACATACAAACAAACAAACAAACAAACAAACATACATACATAAGCTCGAAAAACGTTATCCTCAGCATTCGGGTAAAAATAAGAAAAATAGATTTTTCATTTTATCGAGTCTATATATTATTTTGTATAAACCAGGATCAATCCGATGTAACAGCATAAAAATAATTCCTTCGAAACATTTTTATGGAGTGAGGTTAACGTTTTCATGAAAATCTAATGGATAATTAAAAATATCTGGATTGTTTATTTTTATTTTATTTATATCATATTTTATACCACAGATATTTCAGATACGGGAACATTTGCCTCAGAGATTGCATTTCGAATCTAATTATTCAGCTAACACGATTTCTAACCCAGACTAAGGCTTGTCATATTCCGATTGCGGTTAAAATAGGATTACTCGGTATATGTCGAGCGAACTGTACGCTGAAATTGTTCCCGATTGTTCGATTAGTCGAACTACGGAACCGTTGAATATACGTTCAGTCGTCGTCAAGCCAGTCGGACAGACGGACATTGTGTTCCGACAGCTCCTTCATAATTCTGCTACAATACGTTACGGGATACACCACTTCTCAGGTAGAGACGGACACCGAAATAATCTTTACGGTTTTATTAATACAACAAACATATTATATTACACAGAGATTTTACAAATATATTTTCATATAAAATGTATTACCGAAATAATTATCGATACATGAAAACTACTCTACTCGTAATTTATCGACGGCCGCCGACCGACGTGATTGTCAGTTGCCCGCGCATCGCATGATAACTTTACGATTGCATATCTCAATATTTTAATATTAAAAAAAAGAAAAACCGGTCAAGTGCGAGTCGGACTTGCACAAGAAGGGTTCCATACCACCGTACAATTTAATAAAAACATGTTTCTTGTACGGGGATTTTCTTTAATTTTTAACTTTATTTTATTTTTATTATTATAACGGCTATAAAATAGTACGTCACGCCGTATGATTACTTTAATTCAATATATCGTATTAAAGGAATAGAATGCCTTTTCCGAAAAAAAAAATCAACTTTTAGCATTATATCATTGCATAATTTCTAATTCCTAATATATTGTTACTCTTTCCGTTTCCCCTTTTATACCCCACCGCAGGGGCTTAGGCCTCCCCTCAAGATGAGGGGACTTGGAGTATAAGTCCACCACGCTGCTCCAACGCGGATTGGTGGATTGTAACGATCGCCATCTACTGACAGCAACCGTGACCGACTGCTTAACGTGCTCTCCGAGGCACGGAGACAGTGATAGTTAATGTACTTAAGTCAGTAAAAACTGATTGGTACACGCCCGGATTCGAACCACGGTCACGTGGCCTTATAAATATGAAACAGGTGCGCTGTGCTCGGGCTATCACGACATTATTACTATAATGAAACTAATATTATACGATTGTACAAAAAGAAGCTAAACTTGATAACTGCATCTTCAGTCACTATCGTCTTACTACCCGTTTCTAGTCGTTATTAGCTGTTAAATCGCGAACAAATATGCTCATAGTATTAAAAAGCCGCCTTCTATGTACGCATATTGTGACAGGCAACTACGGAACCTTACACTGCACTGTCCAGACACGTACTTGGCCTCGGTGTCATTCATATCGTTGATGTAAATTCTCAAGCCTTATTGTCACGAGTGTCGGCGAAGTCTCTAAGTTTTAATTAAATACATACTTAGCCAATGTAACTAGAATTCGACTCATTATTTTCTTACGTAGTTAAAAATTCATAATGCATGAAAAGCTGTTTCGTTTTCACAAAATTACTGCGTGATTCGAGTTAATAGGTACATTATGTACTTATCTCTCTAAGTACTTCGTGTTACAAAGTAAGTCACTTGACGTTATATTAACCGCAATGTGACAACAAAATAAGTTGCATACATTGTTTTGCTTTATGTGGACTACGGTTGTTATTAAACGTTTATTAAATTACCTAAATTTAAAAACTATTTAGTAATTGATATTGGTATTTTGGTTTGATATTGGTATATCGGTATTTTTTTTTTTTTAAGCGTCGTGATAGCCCAGAGCGCAACGAACCTGTCTCAAATTTATAAGGCCCCACAGGGCCATGGTTCGAATCGGGGTGTGTACCAATGAGTTTTCTGACTTAAGTGCATAATATCACTGACACCGTGCTTCGGAGGGCACGTTAAGCAGTCAGTCCCGGACGCTGTCAATAAATGGCGGTCGTTACAGTTCCCAACCCGCAGTGGAGCAGCGTGGTGGACTTAAGCTCCAAGCCCCCCTCCTCACCTTGGAGGAGGTCTAAGCCCCTGCAGTGGGGTAAAAATGGGCTGATGATGATGATGATGATGATTGGTATTTTACAGTATAGCTGTAATAATAACAGCTAATTTAAAAAAAAAAAATTAAGCTATTTAGGTTAATAAAAAATATATAACTAGGGTTTTTGAGATCGGGCTCTAGTTGAAAATATATGCCCGAGATACACGTCAGTTTCAAACAGAATTAAAAATGCATTTTTATTCTTTTTCTTCTTCTGAAAATATGGTGTAGAAGCAGAATAGCACAAAACACGAAATAGTTTAATGCAATTTATTACGAAAACACAGTAAATTAGATCTTAAATGCATTGTTATTGTATCGAAACTATAAATAACAAACTTTTAAAAAAATCCACTGATTTCAAAAATATCATTTTGTACGTACAAACAGTATAATTTATTTATTTATTATTATATTAAGGTGCTAACGCGTATTTAGCCGCGTCAAATTGTAATCTGAGCCCCAGATGGACAGTGGGTACATCGGACAAGAACATTATACGAATTTTAATGGTACCTAAACATGTGCTCAAACTTGATTTAACACACGGAGGATTTAGGTAGGTATATTTAATACTCCATGCTTTGTCTACTAATCACTGAAATATATCTTTAGCGGCTACTATGTAACACTAAGTGTCGTGATAGCCCAGAGCGCAACGAACATGTCTCAAATTTATAAGGCCCCATAGGGCCATGGTTCGAATCCGGGCGTGTACCAATGAGTTTTTCTGACTTAAGTACACAATATCAATGACACTGTGCTTCGGAGGGCACGTTAAGCAGTCGGTCCCGGACGCTGTCAATAGATGGCGGTCGTTACAGTTCCGAACCCGCAGTGGAGCAGCGTGGTGGACTTAAGCTCCAAGCCCCCCTCCTCACCCTGGGGGAGGCCTAAGCCCCTGCAGTGGGGTAAAAAATGAGCTGATGATGATGATGATGATGTAACGCAAGACCGTAACGAAAGTAATTTATTCAAAATAAAGTCCACTTTATTGCCTACAATAGCCTGGTATCTTCGAGGCACACTTTGAACTTAATTATCAGCATAGTCCTATGGGTTAATGTATTGTAGCTTAGTATTTAATATTAATTTAAATGTCATACCTTTACCCGTTTCTGAGAAAAAGGGTCTCGAGAGACAGACAGATGGATCACAATGTGATCCTTTAAGGGTATCTTTTTTAGGGTACCAACGAGAACCCTATTATTGCGGCTCCGCTGTCCGTCCGTCTGACACAAGGCTGTATCGTTTGAACCGTAATGGTAGCAACAAATAATAAAAATAAAATAAAGTTAAAACTTAAGGGTATCCCCATACAAGAAACGTTTTTTATATTGTAGTGGTACGGACGGAACCCTTCGTGTGCGAGTCCGACTCGCAGTTGGCCGGTATTTTTTTATTCTTAAATTTGCATGCACGTTGTCATCTTCTTCAATGCCTCTTATTAATTCATAATACTAGAGCGAGATGAGAGGTTCAACAGACTGGCAGCGAGATTTTTATGAATCAGAACGATTATGTGTATCGTATATAACCTACATTGTCTCTCTTGTCATTTTATCATTCATGAAATACGTATGACGTATTGAATATACGTGTTTTTCACGTGAAGGGTTCGAGATCCCACCGATTTGATCTACTGGTAGAACCACGGTATACGTACCCGTGGTTTTACTGAACTACGGTCCTACTGGACTAAATAATTAAAATTCGCTTTTTTTTCTGTATTTAAAATAAAATTCACTTTGAAGGTAAACATGTTCGAAATCATTTTATGCTCAGGTTTAGGTCCAGTAAAACCGCCTGTACATGGTGGTATGCCATGGTCTTACCAGTAGGTCAAATCGGTTGGACCACAGGTCCTTCACCATTTTTCAATATATTTCAAATCACACGTTGCTGATCGAGCTAGGCTTTAGGTCAGTTATGTACCTCACCTTGTTCATACTGCTTCGGTGTACGTTGAAATCTGCTATAAATTTTCATGGACTGCGAATGACAGTTGAATACTGGGCCCGGACCCATTCAGGTTCGCCCATTAAAAGTACATTAACGGCGCTACGCAATGGTATTTATACTACGTGCTGCTGGATGCTGGCATAGTGAGTATAAAATATAAAGAATGGTAGGCTAACGGCAAGTTGCAGGCGCTGCAAAGTCGCTGTTTAATATAAAAAACATTTAGCGTACCAAAAAAAAAATCGTAGGGACTCTTCATGCGTCTAGATAAGCAATCAAATAAAGAAAAATATATTTTACAGCACAGAGGGATATAAACTGTTTTCAAATGGTTCTCTACATTCGCGATAGAAAATGCTTAATTTAAATTTTAGTTATATATTTTTAATAGTTGAAAATTTATGCTGGAAATTTACTACGCTATCTATACTAATATTATAAAGCTGAAGAGTTTGTTTGAACGCGCAAATCTCAGAAACTACTGGTTCGAATTGAAAAATTCTTTTTGTGTTTCATAGTCTATTTATTGAGGAAGGCTATAGGCTATATGTATAAAATAATACTATCTGTCTGTCTGTCTGTCCGAGCAAATCTTCAAAACAGCTAAACCGATTTTGATGAAACTTCACAGATGTGGAAAGAAAGTGGTCAATAATGACATACATTACTTTTTGTATATCTGTATGTACGTCCATTTGTCTATTCCAGCTAATCTCTAAAACGGCTAGATCGATTTTAATGAAATTTCACGGGTATGAAAAGGAGGTGGTCAAAAGTGACATACGTTACTTTTTGTCCGTCTGTCTGTCTGTACGTCTATGTGTCTATTCGAGCTAATATCCAAAACGGCTGAATAGATTTTAATGAAACTTTGCAGACGTGAAAGAAGGTTATCAAGAGTGACATCAGTTACTTTTTATGTCTGTCTGTCGTTTGTCCTCACTGATCTATCAGCGTAGATAAAGCCGAAACTACTAAATCTAGGAAGCCGAAATTTGGAACAGTGGTTTATTTTATAACGTGAGTATTAATTTTTTAAAAAGGAATATTTTGAAATTTCAAATTTAAGGAGAGAGGGATGGAGGGGCTCCGTATGAGGGTCTTTGTTCTTTAAAGTTAGAAACATAAAAATTTTAACATAAATAAATAATGACGTCTTTCGTTTGGATATCAAGGGTGGGAAACGGGAGGTGAAAAGTATGGGAGTATCGGTTTCTTAAAGGAGTGGGGAGAATGAAGATTGAAAGTTTGAATGGGTGTACCCAATATTAGTTTTAGCAAAAAGTACCTACGTATTAACCATTTCGAATGTTAATACTACCTAAAACAGAAATGTGTAATCTACGCAAGCGAAGCTGTGGGCGGTCGCTAGTTTATATATATAAAAGAAAACAATAAATTCCTTTCTTCTTTAGCTAGGATAGTAGGTTCGATTAAAGATTTAAACAATAGGGTTATTTTAAAGTTTTCTCTTCTGTTAAATTAAGTACATACGAAAGACAGCTGATAAGTAATGAATTAAAAGACGAACATGGCTAATTTTTTATTTTCCAATGTTGCTCACCGAAAAAAAAATGAACTTGACATTTTTCATACGTAATTTGCAAAACACTAAAAAAAGATTTAAAGAACGATTTCATTTTTCTTGCAGACTTTAATATTATTACTTAATCATAAGAAATTTGGAAAATTAAATACAGGCGCCTGTGATGGCTTTAAAATTGTAATTCAAGACATATGAAGCGCCACCATGTAGTACTTATCTGAGCCTCCAATTTAAAAAAAAACTCGGATTAGTCGCGTCTCGAGCGTTATGTATAAGTTATTTTTTATATTTTAATATTTTAATATCTTCGTTTGAGCCAAATTTTAAGATTTTAGGCCAACAGGAATTACCCTATATAAGTCAAAGTAAATTGTCATTAAAAAAAAATACATAATTAAATATGCATATCTTTTTATAGCATTGATTTAGAAACTTAATTTTTTTTTACAAAACTATGAGTTCGTACGCTTGGTATTTGACAGTACTTTCAATTTGATTCTTCCACTCGTTTCTGTTTGACAAAAAGGATCCTGATTGACAGAAATACGAACAACGAAGTTATCCTATAAAAGTTCCATTTCTACGTATAAAACAATAAAAGTTTAATATTTGCAGGGTACACTCTATAAAAATATTAAGTTTATATAGAGACTAAGGTCCTGTGTGTAAGCAAGCATTTTCAGTACGGCGTCATGCTACTTCTTTTTGTGTATACTTTGCTATAGGTTAGGAGCTGTGCGGTTCACTCAATACATTTAGTAATGAACATTTTTTTACAAAACGTTTTCCTCGTCGGACATTCCCCCCTAATGTGAAAATGTCAAGCCGTCGAGAAGGCGGAAAAATGCCGTGAATTTATTCCGTTTCTTCCGTTTTTTATTCTACTTTGATGTAGATTTATGTGACTATATGTTGTTAATAATAGTTGACTTTTTTTCTTGACTTGTCGTTTTATATTTTAACTGATGAAATAAATACTATCGATTCTCAGTGTATCCATTGAATATAAAATATATGTCATTACTTACTTAAATTTTAAATGAATAATACGATAGAATACTACATCTGTTGTCTTACAATTTTACTTACCCATAAATTGTAGAACAACTGCTGTAGTACTATTTCTGAATTAGTAATATTTTAATTTTATTAAAGAAAGTGGCAATGGGCCGGTCACATTTGCCGTAGAACTGATAACCGATGGGGTAGACGAGTTCTCGAATGGAGGCCACGTACCGGAAAGCGAAGCGTTGGACGCCCCCCGGCCAGGTGGACAGATGACCTGGAGCGTCATACCGGGGGTAGTTGGATGCGATGATGATGAAAGAAATTGTAATCTATCCTGTTATTTTAATGATTAAAAAAAAATGTAGTCGATTTTACTATTTTTTTAAATAATAATAATAAGACTTCGGACATCTCACACACGGACACCTAGTTACAACCTAGGCAAAGCCTGTATTATGAGTATTAGACAACTGTATACATACAGAGATATTTTTTGTAATACGTCTTTAAATACATATTTTACACCCAGAAAGTGAACAAATTGATAAATGCACATAAATATTTGTCCTAGGCGGGAATCGTACCCGCGTACTTGGTTGGTTGGTTCTGCAGTTGGAGTCACTAACTACTTGACCACAAATGAGTAAAAGTAAATGTTTATTTTGTTATTAAGAAAAAAATACATTCTCATAATCTTCATGGCGTAAACGGAGAACAAGAAAGCTTTTAACTAACGGGGTTCGATTCTGATTTAAGTCTTTAAAGGTATATATTTTTACATGTGTATTACAATTTTACTGACACGGTTTTTTAATAATTTAACTATTAAAATTAAGTAACGTTTTAATTACTTTAAATTGGTCTAAAAAAATATTACAATGAAGTTACAGTTTTTCTATTTTTACAATTTCGCTAATAAATATAGTTAAGATTCATAAAAATAGTTTTTTTTTTCAGAACGTATTAAATTCAATTATACAAATACACTGCGATATTACAGTGTGATCACATTGCGACAGCAATTTATTGCAGTAACACACAATTTATCAAGAGACCAAACAAAAGACAAGTTTTTATTAACGGAATGTCTACAAACATCGAAGTTCTAACTATAGACACAATTTATGAAATCATCACATAAATATTTACCATTGTTTTTTTTCATCGTGAAATATTAACACTACAAAGACAAAATGTGCCACATGTTCGGTTGCAAATAGTGGAAGGTGTTTTGTAGGCCAAAGCATACACATGTTGAAACAGATGATAGTGTCCTAATAAAAAAAAAAAACATAAATATCTATCATAAAAGTACGAAATGACTAGAAGCCATCTTCTACGTTTACCGTTTAACCATTCATACTCTAGCTAGCTAGTGTAAGATGGCGAGTTTCAGGCAGAGTTTCAGTGAGCGAGGTCCTCGCGCCGGTCTTCACCCCCGCGAAACCCCAGCGCGGCAGTCTTTAACCCCGCAAAATTGCGTAATCTCACTTCGATACTGTGAAGTGTCATTTACGACTTTTATTAAAGCCAAACGCTGCTGTCAAATAAATTTATGCTATGATATTTATAAATACTAATTAATATAAGAGGAAAGATTTAATTTAGGTTTGTTACGGATATACTCAAAAACTACTTAACTGATTTTAAAAAATCTTTTTCCTATAGAAAGCTACATTATCAACAATTAACGTAGGCTACATTTTATTTTCAAACTAGCTTTCCGCCCGCGGCTCCGCTCGGATGACTACATAATTGTACCAGGATCGCTATAATCTTTTGTATAAGTATAGTTTATAAGCTGAAGAGGCTACTAGTCTAGCCTACTACAATAGGCTACTTTTTATCCCGGAATAAGGGGTTCCGGTACAACTGTGTAGTCCACGCGAGCAAAGCCTCAGACGGAAACCTAGTATAATGTAAAATAAGAAAAACCTAAAAATTTCACATGATTTTTTTGCAGTAAGAGTTGTTTATGGTCAATGTCATTTATACCTTATAAGACAGGTGGTCTCAGAGCTGTAATATATACTATAATAATCTAAGTCAAACGAGGTTATCGACTGTAGTTGACATAGATCATTGTGCCAGTTATCATCGTGAACATTTATGACATACGATGTGCTAACTAGGTTTGACTTATCGCTAATTAACCTTTGTACTGGTTTTAGGAAGTAACTGTGGAATATAATCGAGAGGAATAAATGCATAGTGCAAGTTGTTCCTGTTCGTGGTATAAGTTTTACGTACGGCCGAGGTGCGGACAATACGGTACTGTCTAATTTGAACGCGAAACTTTGTCGACGGATTTAAATTCTACTAAAACGGATCTCAGTGCAGAGCTTTTTGGTTTTTTTTTAATGGCGGTCACATTGACTTTAAATTTTTTCACCTACCACATGTGAGTGTTGGTATTTTTTGCATAGTTTTTAGAATAACAGGTATAACAATTTAATAAACATTTCGATTTAGCTACAATATTTAAAAAAAAATTGAGCTGAGACACCTACTTATTGATTTTCGTTGCAAGCCAAATTTCAACTTTACATTTATTTAAGTAGGTTGTAATTTGGCAGAAGGATTAAAAGTTATAGACTGAAAATGACAAACGGGCGAATCTCAGTAAATGAAATATAATAATAATAATAAAGAGAATTTCAGTTAATAATAGAAACACATTTCGCTTTGATACCTGTTATACACTAATAAATTAAAGATTACTTACAAATTACATTACTTCATTAACTTGATTGCATTCCAGATGTACACAACATAAGCAGCAATGGACTTGAAAATCGGCCAAACACAAGTCGTGCAAACGTATTTTAACGTGTTTATCCTTATTCAACGTCAGATGGCATGTATACGCATATATATCTTAATTTATATATATCATAGACACACCACAGCAATATGACATAAACGTTTAATAATTATTTAATTTTATTAAAATAAAATAATAATATAAATAAAATACTTGTACAATAATAACTGGTGAAGCTGGTAACTGATAAATGTTGTGATAGCCGAGTGCTAGCGCGCTCGTTTCTTGTTTAGAAAGCCGTAGTTCGATTCCCAGCGCATGTACCAATGAATTTTTTCTAATATATGTACATAATTATTATTGACTCTGTGACTCGGAGCGCACGTTAAGTCGTCGTTGATTCCGGTTAAAATCCACTAACCCCACTGGAGCAGCATGGTGGATTAAGCTCCAAGGCCCCTCATACCGAGGGGAAGCCTAAGCCCCTGCAATGGGACATTAATGAGCTGACGTCTTCACTATAAGCTAATTTCAATAATATCTTTTTATTTATGGTGACCTCCCTCGAATTCACATTTATTGTAATTTTTATGACTTGTCGTTAAGGTAATAATAATAATATCTGGGACATCCCACACAGCGTCATCTGATTCCAAAGTAAGCAAGTATTATGCTTGCGTTATATGGGATACTATACAGCCGATATGCATACTTTTAAGTATTCTTTTTTTATATAAATATATACATATAGACTGACCGGTTGGCCGAGTGGTTAGAGACCCTAACTGCGGAGCAGAGGGTTGCGGGTTCGATTCCCGCCCGGGACAAATATTTGTGTGCATGAACATGTCTATTTGTTCCGTGACTGGTTGTAAAACTATCTATATGTGCATATATTAATAAAAAAAATCGAATAGGTATTTAAGCATATATATCAGTTGTCTAGTACCCCATAATAGAAGCATAATACTTACTTACTTTGGGATTAGATGGCGCTGTGTGGGATGTACCAGATATTATTATATAGATACTTTTACGGCCGGACATGGAACAAGTGGTCATGTTCATACACACAAATATTTGTCCCGAGCGGGAATCGAACCCGCGACCCTCGGCTCCGCAGTTAATGTGTCTAACCACTCGGCCAACCGGTTAGTCAATTTAAGTGCCACAATAACACACAAACTGTGAAATAATCATCTGGATACCTTTTACCGTTACCGCGTTAGAATCCCCTCACAAACACACAGACGAACAGGCAGATATTGTAGGCTGCAGACACTGGAGGCATTGTAATATTAGGGTAACTTATTTTAGGTGAAGACGGGTGTGCTATTTCTAGTATTAATTTGTTAAGAGTTCTGTGGTCGAAGACATTTTTATAGTCACTTTTTCGAGGTAAGAAATTTAAGAGATATTTGGTAAAATGCAGATTTCTTGAAATATTTCATCCATTTTGATCTACATGTCAAATTAAGCTGTAATGCGTTTGCAATGGAACGATATGCTACTTTTGATGATCGACCGACGTTGATTCGTTTGTGTAAATTGAACAATTGCATTTTTGTACTGATGAATAGACAGCTGTCAGCAACTTTTTGATCTATCTACCGTAAGTAAAGAGCTTACTAGCTTTGTCTTTTCGTCATCAGCCCATTTTTACCCCACTGCGGGGGCTTAGGCCTCCCCCAGGGTGAAGAAGGGGGCTTGGAGCTTAAGTCCACCACGCTGCTCCACTGCGGGTTGGGAACTGTAACGACCGCCATCTATTGACGGCGTCCGGGACCGACTGCTTAACGTGCCCTCCGAAGCACGGTGTCAGTGATATTGTGTACTTAAGTCAGAAAAACTCATTGGTACACGCCCGGATTCGAACCATGGCCCTATGGGGCCTTATAAATTTGAGACAGGTTCGTTGCGCTCTGGGCTATCACGACACATTGTCTTTTCGACTTAAACTTATTCAAAACAAGTGCTGCATGCGAAAGGATCACGAAAATACATTACATTCTGAGAAAAGTGTTCATCATCAATTAAGCAATAGATGACGCTCATAGGAAAAAAACGAGGAATATGAAGAGGAAAATAATATTGCGTCAGCGAAAATTATGGTTCCTGTAACATAACTATGATGACGCGTTGTTTTCTTTCTTCAGTTTTCGCATATTAATTGCTCTACTGATAGTGAAACCATCATAATAAAATCTGCATTCACTATTGTAGTTTTCTCAATGCAGTATGGACTATGGATTGGCTGTTAAAAAAATGGATCCTTCATCATTTTGAAATATATAATTTTTGTTAAAATTTTTATACGTTTGAATCGACATAAAAACATAAAATTCAAAAGGCACATCGCATTTTATATGTCACGAGTGATTTCAAATAGGCGATTGGAGCCAAGCCGCAGGCAGTCGATGGCTTCCGGAGCGATTTCCAATGACGCTTTGTGTACACAGATATGATTCGTGAACAAAAAACGGTAATATGTACTAAGTACTAAAGATGTGACTGAAACACTAACGGAGTGATGTTAATAAGCACGTGTAATAGGTCGGGGAGTAAGTTATTTTGTATTGTGTAGGTCCTAAGTTTCAATCGAGTTTCATTGGTTTAATTTTTTGCACCTAGTCGGTTTTAACAGGATTGAAAGTTAACATTATTAACTAAAATTACGACCGCTTAGCCTAGTGGGTAGCGACCCTGCCTACGAAGCTGGAGGTCCCGGGTTCGAATCCCAGGTCGGGTCAGTATTTATATGATGAATATCAATACTGGTACCGGGTCTTGGTTGTTATATGTATATGGTGTCTTCGCTTGGCACCCAAAACACAAGCTAATGCTTAGTTTGGGGCCTAGGCGTTGTTGTGATGTATACGTTTTATTAAAATATAAAAAAAAAATACCAGTTCCCGGTCATTTTTACGTTTTTCAGTCGGGAACCCCATTACTAAAACTCCACTGTCCTTTCGTCCATCCGTCTGTCACAGGATTGTATTGTTGACAGACTTGAAATTTTTACAGAGTGTGTGAAATGGGCGCTACGAATATAACAACAAATAATAAGAATAAAATAAAGTTAAAATCAAAGGGGAACCCTATACAAGAAACGTGTTTTTTATATTTAAAGGTTTTACGGAACCCTTCGTGTGCTAGTGCGCCTCGTACTTGTCCGGTTTTTTAAAGAAGATTTTTAGAAATTTTATATCCGTAGTATTTCAGTACCAATAATATAACAGAAGCCGGTGCGCTCTTCCAGTAATTACTTTGAATGGTATTTTTTTCGTCGGTTGTAGGTCGGGTATAAATGTTTAATTACATCAATTACAAAAGTGTTCCGAGCAATAAACTTTGAAACCCGACTAAATTTATTTTTATACCGACCATTCGCCGAAGCGGCATCTGTACCAACACAATAACGACTGTTTTACAACGCTAGCCCCGAAAATTGATATCGTCTTGGGGGAGCGCGGAAAATTTCAGGGTTCCGCTGCTTATACTGCACCCTTGTTAAAAACTCCTTTTCCCAGTTAGATTATGACAAGTTTCACTTAAGGAAACAATGTTACTTCCTATATGGGATTTAAGTCGTGATAGCCCAGAGCGCAACGAGCCTGTCTCTAATTTATAAGGCCCCATCGGGCCATGATTCGAATTCGGACGTGTACCAATGAGTTTTTCTGACTTAAGTACACAATATCACTGACACCGTGCTTCGGAGGGCACTTTGAGCAGTCGGTCCCGGACGCTGTTAATAGATGGCGGTCGTTACAGTTCCCAACCAGCAGTGGAGCAGCGTGGTGGACTTATGCTCCAAGTCCCCTCCTCACCCTGGGGGAGGCCTAAGCCCCTGCAGTGGGGTAAAAATGGGCTGATGATGATGATGATGAAGATGATATGGGATTTAGTACAAAATTCCAATACTGTATTTAGAAAGTATTTATATGAAAGTTATTCCTATATTACGTACTAGTTTTCCGCACACTGCATGAACTACGCAGTTGTACCAGGTTACCTAAAAGATTGCGACGCACCAGGACATTGCGAGACTTTCTAGAACATTCCGAAACTTAAATACTTAAGAAATCTCTATACCGAATTCCATTAAAATCCGTTCAGCTATTTTAGCATGAAGATAACTATCCCATAGAAACCGTGTGTTTTCCGGAAGGAAATTTATCCTATATTACATTATATTAGATATTATAAGAAATATCGATACAGTGAAACTTTAAATTTTGTTTCGACGTTAAAGTTTGATATGTAGTCGAAGTAACCGATTGTGATACCTAATTAATATGTGTCATTCATTCATTTTCATTTTCACCAAAAATTATATGGTATTTGGTACATTTTCACTAATAATGAAGGATACATTGTAAGAGAAGGAAATTCTGGGAGACGTACAAACTGTCAGACAAACGGGCACGAGGAAATTACAAAAATGTAACCATTAATTAAAAAACCAACTGTTAAAATACCGAATTTATATTAAATCGCTGCCGTAAAGTTGCAGAGGTCGCGTTCTTTAACAAATTAGTTAAATTCCTCCCTCAAAAATTTAGCCCGGCCCTTTTGCGCGACGTATCCTTTTTTATTGATATTTTGGACCATTTCATTGATCTGACACTGGCCAGGACTGCAATACATATATCAGGTTTTGGTTTCGCCTGGGCTTCATACTTATTTAATTGTTGAATTTATGATATTAATAATTCAGATATTATTTATTCCACAATCATTAACTGGATTCATTTTAGATATGTTTAAATTTATCACATTTTTCTATGAACTAAAATTCATGAATCGTACCCCAAATTAGTAAACATAAAAATTTAACCTATGCGATGTGGGATGAAACATTTTACCAATAGAATAAATGGTTGACGTTCTCAAAACAAGAAATACTAAAACTAAGTAATTTGACACTTATAAAATTATTACTTAGGGTATATACTTAGAGGTCATATGACCTCTTTGATTTCTTAATTGCCGTTTAACACACGCAACTTATATATACAACAAAACTGTTTCATAATGTTGCTACTGTTTCATTTTAGACTGTGATTCTAATTTTTTTTTCAGATCCTACCGTTGATGAGGTTGTGCTTTCAGATTTTTCATATTTCCGTGTGACAGATTAATAAATTGCGTTTCATCTTAAACTTCCTAAATGAATTTACTTTTTTTTTATTTATATAATAATATTAATAATAATAATGTATACATCACAACAACATCTAGGCCCCAAACTAAGCATTCAGAATATAATATTAAGTTTTTCTTTACCAATTGTGTACTTGTTAACAAGTTCTAGTAGATTACGACTATAGTCTACTGAGAAAGACATTTTTGATAGATTGATTGAGAGCAGATATTTTTGTAATACCACGTCTTTTTCTAGAGTTCTTATCAGTGTATTTAAAATAGCAACCAAAACGCGTCAATTATACAAGGTGAGATTTTAGTAACCGGCCAAAATTTTTCTAGATGTTAGCACCAATAGACCTCATTGCGTAAATAAAAAATATAGGTTACATTTTCATAATATATTATTTTATCTACAGTGTTATTATATAACGTTTGGTTGCCGTCTTAACGCTATAATAAACATACGCGCCCGAGGCCTTTGAAACGGAATGGGGCGGCGGGCATGAATGGTGACTAGAATTATTGGTTTTTTCGGGAAAGGTTTGTGTAGTCATATCTCAATATTTTACTATGGAACCATACTAAAAAGAATCAAGACGGCTATCGGTTTTCTACCAAGGATCATTATATTAAAATATGGCTGGTCATTTAAAACCTCACCCTATATGAATGCGTGAATAAAGCTTATTAACCTTAATTAAGTTATTGTCACTCAACAGACACGTCAAATCTGTCGAGAGGTACCTCTTTTCGTATTCGAAGATGTGGACGTTAGAGCTTTCCAGATAACTCTCATCAGTGGAGTTAAAACTTGAAAGCTTAAAGCAGATGTCGCTACGGTTGAGTCGCCCTAAATTCTGCCATTTTGTTAGTCACTTGTCTGTGTTAAACAAATTGACAAGTTTCTAAAGAGACTAATAAATATCTTAGACCCATAACGGAAATTAATTGAGTAAATTAAAATACGAAATCACAGTATAGAAGTGACATAACGCAATTTTGCGGGGTTGAGACCAGCGCGCGGGGATTGCTCGGGGGTGAAGAACGACGCGCGGAGACACAGCGCACTGATACTCGGATTAAAACTCGATACCTTGCACCAGCTAGCTAGAGTATGAATGGTTAGACGGTAAACGCAGAAGAGGGTTTCTAGTCAATTAGTATACTTATATGCCTAAAACACTTACTGGTATACAATTTTCATTCATAATAATCATCCGGTTTCAAATGATTTCCGCATAACGTTATTATGTAGTTATCTTTAACTTAAAAAATTTCCATCGGAGAGTATTTTTTCCATAGTTTTCTACATTCAGGCTTCTTCGGAAATTAGTGAGTTTTTATATTTTTAAGACCAATACCAGTGTAACGAGTAATTTTAAAAACGATCTATAAGAAAACGTTTTGCCTAGTAAAATCTTCAAGTATTCGACAGCCATATTTTGTTAGTCAAACTATTAGTTCTATCAACAGTAGTTACAAGTAAAGAAAGCAAATAGCAGTTGTTATCATCACCAAATTTTTTACTACAAAATTAGTGATGGGGAAGCGTCAGAAATAGAAATATGGATTAAAAATTTAATCACAGATTAGACAAGAACTAAACAGTACACGTAGTAGGGTGTCGTGATAGCCCAAAGCGCAACCAACCTGTCTTAAATTTATAACGCCATAGGGCCATGGTTCGAATCCGGGCGTATACTAATGAGTTTTTCTGACTTAAGTAACTATCACTGACTCCGTGCCTCGGAGAGCACGTTAAGCAGTCGGTCACGAACGCTGTCAATAGATGGCGGTCGTTACAATCCCCAACCCGCAGTGGAGCAGCCTCCCCCTCTCCCCGGGAGAGGCCTAAGCCCCTGCAGTGGGGTAAAAATGGGCTGATGAAGTGAAATAGTAAAAATCGTGTAATAACGAAATTTCGAGAATGAAAACAACTCAGGTAACCTCAAAAGCGAACACGCCGCAACGAAACACAACGTAAAATGATGCACATTAGATTTCTCATCGGCTGACCGCACGGCTTAATGCGGCCGTTTCGTAATTGTGGGTAAATATTTAGGTGTCGCGTGTCGCTCACTTGTATAATGGCAGGTCGACATACCGGGCGAGATTACATTCTATGACGCCGCGACATTATGGCCGAAGGGGGGCACGAACGGTGGAGGAGATCTGACCCTTAGTCACGTGACCGTAGATCTAGAAATGTTCCCATCACGAACCCAACAATGGTGTCTCAAAAAAACTTTATGTTAATAAAAACTCCGCCTTCCGCATTCAATGCCTGGAAGACAACAAGTGCAAAAAATACTTTAAAATACCTTCTTGTTGTTTTAAGAAAAAGTTCGATTGGCATATTTTTAATTTTTAACTTAGATGTCAAAACGTCCAAGTTGTCTCATATATTTAAGTGTGAGGCTTCAGTGCTCTGTTTTACAAGACTACATTTTTCCTTTGGTTTGAGATATGTTTTTGAGTTACTTCTATCTATACTGTACTTAGTCTATGGCATGAATTCAGTAATTTCGAGACAGGTATGAGGTGCATTACCTGTAATGTACCTCAAGAATTATATCGTCCTTTGTGCTTTCTGTGTGAGACATTTATGAGAATTCACGTGTAAGTAATAACAATGAAAAAAGTTCCAATTTTCAGAAACTTATATTCACTAGATTCATATAACACTCGTGATAGCCGAGTGGTAATGAGCACACTTCTTGTTTATAAAGCCGTGGTTCGAATCCCAGGGCATGCACCGTTTTTTTCCAACTAATGTACATTAGTATCACTGACTCTGTGCCTCGTAGAGCACGTTAAGCCGACGGTCCCGGTCGTTATAATTTACCAACCCGCACTGCAGCAGCGTGGTGGATGAAGCTCCTAACCCCCTCATACCGAGGGGACGCCTAAGCCCCTGCAGTGGGGCATTAATGGGCTGATGGTATGGTACGTATATAAAACTCTCCATTTCATATAGTCTTAATTTTATACTGCAGAAATTCAGCTTTCCTTGATTTTGAAGGTTCCGTAGCCAATTGACAAAAAAACAGAATTCTTATAATTTCGATAAGGCTGTCTGTAAGTCTCTTAAAAAAGACTCATTTTGCTATTGTTCTGATAAAATTTCACAGGGTATTACATGAACCGCCATATAATTATCTAATTATCGAAGTGTCTAATAATGTACGGTTGGTTTCGTATAGGACACGAGTGAACGAATACCCGGTGTATGCATTAATTATAATATATGTATTTCAGTATGTAAATTACTTATCCAGTACACATAGTACAAGTTCTACCTAGTTCGGGACTAGATGACCGTAAGTAAAATATCCCACATATGTATAATTATTTCTAGCATTTATGATCTCCCATCTTCATTTCATCAGCCCATTTTTACCCCACTGTACGGGCTTAGGCCTCCCACTGGGTGAGGGGGCTTGGATCTTAAATCCACCACGCTGCTCCACTGCGGGTTGGGGATTGTAACGACCGCCATCTATTGACAGCGCCCAGGACCGTCTCCCTATAAAATAACATAAATGCGTAGAGAATATGGGTAGTTATTTTGATTAAATAAATATTTTTTCCATAGTAATTTATGTTTATATTTTTCCAAATCCAACGGCATTTTAATTAAACTTTATTATTGTTGTGGTACTAGCGGCCGCCCGCTGCATCGCCCGTGTCGACTGTACATGTGTGATATCTTCTGATTTTTAACATTGATTTTCATTCGCAAATTTTCCATTTTCATGGCGAAGAAAACATTTTCAAGTTGCCATTATATGTTTTCGTTTATTTTTATTACTGTCTTTTGTGTAAAATAGGGATATATTTTGTTCCTCTTTTATACGTATATTTATGGCAGCCATATTGCTTGATGCCGTGTCACCACCAGTGTCCTGTTCAATTTTCTAGTCGGAATGAAATGTTTTCCCAAGCATTATATCGCTTCGTCGTTCTTTTGACGACGTGAAGAAAGGACAAACAAAGAAACACTTTTCGTTTGTAATATTAGTGAGCATTTGTATAAAATTCAAGTTGATAGCGCGCATAAAAATACATACGTACTCTGGGGTTAATAATAGTAATAAAAACTATGACATTCTACACAGCGGCATCTAGTCCCAAAGTAAGTAGGTATTACGCTTGTATTATGGGGTACTAGACAACTCATATACATACTTAAATATTATGGTTAGGCGCTTACTCTTTTTTATGTATAATTCATCGGGCACAGGCGAGATGACGGCAGCTGTTAGTTAACTGTCAGCTGTCAGTCAGCTAACTAATAATCTACGCAAACTCGCAGATTAAAATCAGTTCAAATCATAAATAGTTAGAACAGAACTACACTTTCTATTTTACCATACACTTCTGTCTTACATATATTTTTTAAAATAATTTTAACATCCCTTGACACCACTTCACAAATGAAATTAGAAAATTGATAAGTTATTTAATCACTCGTTTAATAAATTATTTTTGCGGTCTCAAGTGAATACGCATGTTATTCATAGTTTTTCCATAACAATATAAACACCCCTTTTTACCCCTTAAGGGGTTTAATTTTAAAATACTCTTCCTGAGTAAATGCCTACATCATATAAGAAAGTATGTTAGTTAGTTAAATCGTAAGTTTCATTATTATATATATATATAATAATAATAATAATAATAATAACACACACAATCACAACAACGTCTAGGTCCCAAACTAAGCATTAGCTTGTATTTTGGGTACCAAGGGAAGACACCACATACATATAACAACCAAGACCCGGTGCCAGTATTAATATTCATCATATAAATACTGACCCGACCTGGGATTCGAACCCGGGACCTCCAGCTTCGCAGGCAGGGTCGCTGCCCACTAGGCTAAGCGGTCGTCAAATATATATGTACCTATAATGATACAATCATATTTATAAAGACAATACGAATTTTTGAGGGTTTTTCAATGAAAACTAATATTCGACTCATATTATTTTGCTACACAAAAACCATTGAATCAGCCGTCAAAATTCTTCACTACTGATTAGTCTTTATTGTTTGAATCAACTTTGTCGCTAATGAAACATAGTTAATCGCTGAACATTCAATTACTCATATATACGAGTAACTGTAAAGGTTATATAACCTTTATATAGTTCGCCTCAAACTATATGGCGGATCGGAATACAACGCTATAAGCGTGCTTGCGCAGGTACAGTCATATACCCCTCCTTCCACTGCGTCCTAGTACCCCCAAAACTGGTTACTGCGACGCGACTTGTGCCTATGTTCGCATCCGCCATGAAGTTTGATTGGAACTATACCTAGTGGATCATGGTTAAATTGTTCGTCTCGCTTCATTTGACCCGTCATAACTTCTGAAGAGCTAAACCTATTTACAGAAAATTGCCAGATATAGTTGCAACCAGTTAAATAACCTATTCAATAGCGCCAATCTGATTGCAATCGATTCAACTGTTCTCGATTTTGCGCGTTCGAACATCATACATGCATGCATATATACATACATATCGATTTTAAATAATAGTATAGATAAAGATAACTATGATATGAAATGTTTGACAGTTACTTAAAAAAAAAACATTATTTTATATGTTTGAATGTTTTTGACGTTACATGAATTGAAATAGAAAGTACCAATGACTAAATATTTACTGATTTTTAAATATTATTTTAAATAAAAAATAATATTAGTTGATTACACTATGGAGATTATTTAAAATGGAAACCGACAGGTGTGTGTCGGACCAAACACAGTGAATGGGTCCCGAAGTCGGGATGAACATTGATGGTTAAAATTCAACTGTTAAGTTTAAAAACAAATATCTCAAAAACTGCCAAATTCATTTTGTCCATAGCAATTTTTGATGAAATTGTTTTTTAAGTTGTACCTACCTATTCAATTTTTTCAGAATTTTCCACCTCATAGTCAATAGGCACCTGAAGTAGGGACTATACTTTTTAGGATTTTCAACCACAGACTAAAATAAAAAGTCATTTTGAAACCTCTATATCCTTTTTTAATATCTATTTATAACACCCCACTTTCAATGACTGACCGTTTGGCCGATTGGTTAGAGACCCTAACTGCGGAGCCAAAGCTTGCGAGTTCGAATCCCGCTCGGGACAAATATTTGTTACCATAAACATGTCTATTTGTTCCGTGTCTGAGTGTAAAAAGTATATATATACACATTACAACAAACGAATATTTAAGTACGTAGGTATACCAGATTTCAAGTATCCCATACTACAAGCATAATACTTGTTTACTTTGAGACTAGATGGCACTGTGTGGAATGTCCCAGATATTATTATTGTTGTATTATTATAATTTATTTATTAATTATTTAAGAATTAGTTATATAGTATTGTAAGTAAATTGGTTATATATTTATTTTAAATTATTCGTATATGAGTCGTATAAACTCAAAGTCGGCTATCTGTTCTTTTTGGTGAAAATTTATTTATTTATTATTTCATATCAAGTAACAAGGACTCATTTGTTAGTAAAACACACGTAACATCAATGTACGCAGGAATTTATTTTTCCTACCCCAATTTTTGTTATTTGTTATTTGACTACACCATTGTATATAAATTAATGGATTAAACCTGCAATACAAATACCACTTATATTATATTAATACCAACAGTCTCCGAGTAAAATAGCTGTGACAGACGGACAAAAAGACAGAATACGGAATGAAGGAAACTTCATTAACGAACTTTATTTATAATAATAACAATAATAATAAAATCGAAAAAGCCTACTTATTCATAAAAGTTTTTTTCATTTATTAATTTAATATGATAATAATAACGTATGCATCACAACAACGTCTAGGCCCCAAACTAGCTTTAGCTTGTATTTTGGGTACCAAGCGAAGACACCACATTCATATAACAAGAAAGATCCGGTACCACAATCGACATTCATCATATAAATACTGACTCGACCTGGGATTCGAACCCGGGACCTCTAGCTTCGTAGGCTGGGTCGCTACTCACTAGACTAAGCGGTCGTCATATATGTTTTAAACTCTCTAACGAGTATATGCCCAAGTAAAAAAAATAAAATGAGATTATTAATAAAAGTTGTCATAAATATATTAGGCTTTTATCTATACTATATTAATATTATAAAGCTGAAGAGTTTGTTTGTTTGTTTGTTTGAACGCGCAAATCTCAGGAACTACTGGTTCGAATTGAAAATTTTTTTTTGTGTTGGATAGTATATTTATTGAGGAAGGCTATAGGCTATATGTATAAAATAATACTATCTGTCTGTCTGTCCAGTTGAGCAAATCTCCAAGACGGCTAAACTGATTTTGATGAAACTTCACAGTAATGGAAAGGAAGTAGTCAAAAGTGACATACACTACTTTTTGTATGTCTGTATGTACGTCCATCTGTCTATTCAAGCTAATCTCCAAAACGGTTAAACCGACTTTAATGAAATTTCACGAGTATGAAAAGGAGGCGGTCAAAAAGTGACATACACTACTTTTTGTCCGTCTGTTTGTCTGTACGTATATGTGTCCATTCAAGCTAATCTTCAAAACGGCTCAACAGATTTTAATGAAACTTTGCAGACGTGAAAGAAGGTTGTCAAGAGTGACATCAGCTACTTTTTGTGTCTGTCTGTCGTTTGTCTTCACTGATCTATCAACGTAGATAAAGCCGAAACTATACTAAGTCTAGAAAGCCGAAATTTGGAACAGTGGTTTATTTTATAACGTATCAATTTTTTATGAAAGGAATATTTGGAAATTTCAAATTTAAGGAGGGAGGGACGGAAGGGCTTTGTATGAGTCTTTGTTCTTTAAAGTTAGAAACATAAAAATTTTGACATAAATAAATAATGATGTCTTTCAGGGTTTTTGGATTTCCACATTTTAAGGGTGGGAAACGGGTGGTGAAAAGTATGGGAGTATCGGTTTTCCTAAAGGAGTGGGGAGAATGAAGATTGAAAGTTTGAATGGGTGTACCCAATATTAGTTTCAGCAAAAAGTATGTATAAACCATTTCGAAAGTTAATACTACCTAAAACAGGAATGTGTAGTCTACGCAAGCGAAGCTGCGGGCGGTCGCTAGTTGTTAATAAAATAGTAAAAAAAAAAAATTATATATAAAAACTCTCGTTTTCGCTAGTTAGTTAACTATACGTTACACAAATCCCTGTTAATATATTAACAACCCGACCCCAAAATAGCTTCCATCAATCTAAAAGGAGGACGCGGCTCGACTTTAACTAATAGGTAGAAACATATACCCATGTCGACGTGGCAACTGCAGCCAAAGTCTCAGCGGACCAGAGTGCCCCATATATTTTTGTGTAGAGCCCAATAATCGTTTGCCTTGGTCTCTAATTAATTTTCCGGGGCGCGCCGGAGCGCACCTATTTCAGGATGAAACTAAATTGCAACTGATACTTGCTGTACGTAACTTTAACGGTGTAATTACGCAAGTTTTTTTATAATAGATGGGACTTCCCACACAGCGTCATCTAGTCCCAAACTAAGCAAGTATTTGCTTGTGTTATGGGTTACTAGACAACTGATATACATACTTAAATATTCTTTATAATATATACATATATAAATATTTTTGCGAAACACCACACACATATAACAATCAAGACCCGGTACCAATATCAATATTCATCATATTAATACTGACCCGACCTGGGATTCGAACCCGGGACCTCCAGCTTCGTAGGCAGGGTCGCTACCCACTAGGCTAAGCGGTCGTCATCGTACATATTTTATTTGATTTAAACGATTAAACACAATATAAAATTAAATTGTAAAATGTCTTGATGGCCGATTGCTGGCGAGCCCGTTTTTTGTTTAGAAGATCGTGGTTCGAATCCCAGTAACCGGTATGTAGGAATGAGTTTAACTAGTTGACAATTTTTTTGAAATTGTTTTATATGAAAGACTTTTCTAAATATATCATGACAATGAAAGAATTTAAAAAAATATATTATTATTAACAAAGTTATGAATGTTTAGAATGTCCTGTCCGACAGAGATGGCAATAGGTACCGCACGGCGTACCTATGTGTGACGTCAGCCCATTTAAAACAATGTTAAATATCGTTTTGTAAGAAACAGGCAGAGAAAAAAATTTAATGTGTCCTTCAGCCGAATATAATTTTGTTATCGTATAAAGTTTATTTTTACATTTTCTCGATAAATGTAATACATTTAATAGTAGTCAAATAGGTACCCAATTTACACTGACTCCGTGCCTCGGAGAGTACGTTAAACCGTTGGCTCCGGTTGCCGTCACTAGATGGCAGTCGTTAAAATCCACCAACCCACGCTGAAGCAGCGTAGTGGATTAAGCTCCAAACACCCTCATCCCGAGGGGAAACCGAGTGGGGCATAATCGGCTGATAAGTAACATTAAATTGAGTAAAATGTAAAGTTTTTAAATAATAATTCTTTATTTGGAAGAGTTATACATAAATTATATTGCTTAGAAATAATTTTGACTATTAAGCCCTTTAAGATCCGCGCGAACCGGCGAGCTCATAATCAACAATACCTTTCTAGTCCGACCATACACACAACATAGTTACAGTTACTACCAAACTTTATGGCGGATCGGAAGTAAGCACAAGTCGCGTCGCAATATACAGTTTTAGGTGTAGCGGGACGCAGTGGAGCGAGGGACATAAAACTATACCTGCGCAAGCCCGCTCAAAGTATTGAATTCAGATGCGCCATAAAGTTTGACGCGATCTGCACACATTGTGTCGTATCAAGTCTATGGTATAACAACGACATTTTTCGCATGTTCCTGTCGTAAGTGGTGAACTTGTTGTCATTTCTGACTAATCGTTTCAAAAACTTTTTAATTTAGAAATATTTAAAAGTATATTAATCAGGCGTGGCCTTCCTTACTTTGAATTAAGAGATTTTTTTAATTGAACGTATTATACTTACCATCTGTTTTTATGTATGTTGCGAACTAATTTTAAGCATTTTATATGCGATGACTGGTTGGCCTAGCGGTTAAAAACCCTAACTTAGGGGGCCAAAGGTCGCGAGTTTGATTCCTACCCTAGACAAATATTTGTGTGCAATATTTATTTATTTATACAAAGCAAACTAACAGATACATAATCGAGACTTAAAGTCTTTTAATTATACATCTGTAAAGTCAATTACAAGTTTACGCAAATTAAAAATTAAAAAAAAAATTAGCAATTTACAAACATATAAGAAAGTACTTAAATAAGATAAGATTTGATAAGATTAAAAGATTAAAGATTTGGTAATCAATTATGAATGTGCGTGTATATGCCGCTTGCGCGCGCTCGTGTGTGTGTGTGTGCGGGCGTGTCCTGTGCATGCATGAGTGCGTTGTATACTGTTTTCACTGGCCAGTACTTTGAGAGGAGGGCAGACAATTACAAAGATTAATAAATTTGCGACTAAGGAAAAATATACCAAGCTTCTTGAAAGTATTTTCGTATGTATTGTAAGTATATGTATGTAATGACGACCGCTTAGCCTAGTGGGTAGCGACCTTGCCTACGAAGCTGGAGGTCCCGGGTTCGAATCCCTATGATGAATATTGATACTGGTACCGGGTCTTGGTTGTTATATGTATGTGGTGTCTTCAAAAATTATTTATATATGTATATATTATAAAGAATATTTAAGTACGTATATCAGTTGTCTAGTAACCCATAACACAAGCATAATACTTGCTTACTTTGGGACTAGATGGCGCTGTGTGGGAAGTCCCATGTATTATTATTATTATTATAATTTATACGCGCTGTTCCGGCAACCAAGGAGCGCGCGTTCCTCGTACGCACTGTGCTAGCCCATAAACCTATCTGCGCTGTCAGTCTAGGACAGTCCACCGTTGATCCTACCACATTATATAGAAGCTTCATATCGGCGACAATACGCCTGTCCTCCAGAGACAACAGGTGAAAGAAGTTAAGTCTGCTAGCGTAGTCACCTCCTCGTCTACGGCGATAATTTAAACGGCGTGTGAAGCCGTGCTGCACAGACTCCAATCGCGCAACACACGTCACATAAGTGTGAGACAATGGAGAATGTTATAAAGTAAGTAAAGTAATATATGTAAATGTTATAAAGATTATTTAAATATTTATATCAGTCGTCTGGTATCCATAATACAAGTTTCGCTTAGTTTGAAACTAGATGCCGCTGCGTGGAATGTCTGACGTATTATTATTATATTCAAAATAAAAATACATTTATAAAATCTCGATTTCTTTGAAAAAAAAAATCTATTCAATAATTCTCACTCGATAACGACACACGAAATACAAAGTTACAAGTGCGCTCAAATAAAAAGGAGTTGTTCTAGTAATGGTACTTATGTTTAGTGTGAAGCTTTTGTGCGGAGGAGCTTATACGCGAGGTACAGACGTCACATATATTTTTGGGTAAAGTTCAATAAATGTCGACCGTTGGTTCCTGCTCTAATTAATTTCTGCCTTTCTGCCTGAGATAAAATAGGTTTTGTTTATTTGACAAGCAACTGCCTGCGATCTTGTTAAACTCAATTCGCAGTTAGGAAGATATAAATAATTATATTGTTCTAGCGTTTGTTTCTTTTGAGTCGTATATTTTTGGCGACCGATCAAACCACCATTCATTAACAAAAAAATCAACGGTTCTCCTGCTTTCGCACGGACTTCTTACGACATTGGAAATGAACCTAACGAAAAATAAAGTAAACACACATATTTTGAATAATGTTTTTCGAAATAAATTTTTTTCGCAATAAAAATAACACAACTGTATCTGAATAAGCTTAAAACTTCGAAATATAACATTCTGTACGACATTTCGATCGAACAAACCAAATTAATACGAAATGTAACACCGACGCATATCCGACTTCCAACTAAAGGCACCCTTATTAGTTTCAATCGATCCTCCATTTAATTACCCCGAGCCGTTTTTTTATTTTTTTCTTATTCGGACCTAGTTCCCGAGATATCGGGCTCCCAAAATGAAAATCGGGGAAAAAATTGCGATTTTTTTTCGTTTTTTGCCGAAATTTTTTTTTTGTTTTTGAACTTTTTCCATATTGTCTTTTGCCATCTTGTTGAGCTCGCCGAACTGCGTCTTTTAACACTTCATTCCGATATCTCGAAAAATCTTCGTACAATCTGCCTGTCTCACAAAACTCCCAAATGACCCCCTATACTCCAACGAAATTAAAGTCATTTTCAATGAAAACAAAAAAAAAACCGCCCTGACATCGGACCAACCATTTGGGAGCTATATCGTCGACAGACAAATAGATATATAGCTAAGAAACATTGCGATTAAAGCTGCGTTCAATTAAAAAAAAAAAACAAGACGTTCAAATTGGTTTATCCGTTGAAGATCTACGATGCTACACACAGACAGACAGTCACACAGACACACACACATAGACCTCAAACATATAAGTAGAACACTTCTATGTCCGGGTTGAAAAAGAAGTTTAGCCTTTGAAAGGTAATGGTAAATTTTCGGTAACCAAACATTATTAGCTTCTTTTTAACCCCTGACGTAAAAAAATCACTACCACGTTAACAAAACACAACAGCTGCCTCAAATTGGGTGCATCAATACAGTTGAGGTCTACAGTCAAGAATTTCGGACAGTATTAGTGATATCGTTGAAAACTAGCCTCTCTTTCAACCAAATTTAACTGTTATATCTTCACCATAACACATACTGCACAAGAAACTGTTTCGACCCCAAAGGAGTTACTTAGTTCTCCTTCGATACCATCCATGACTTCCCACCTTGGCTTTTAACGGTTACTGCAATTTTTCTATCATACTATTTAGATAACTATCTCCATGTAAATATTTAGTTCCCGAGAAGCAGTAGAAGTTTTTACGAACTTCGTACAATCCTACTCCTTAAATTTCTATCATAGCGGCATTCAAGACCTAGGTAAAAAATATATGGTATTTTTTATTTAATAAATACGTTTTGCTCAGTTGTTTTAAGCTTTTTTTCTTATTTAAAATGACAATTCCATACTTTAACAACCCTCTTGTAATAGATTGGCATTTTACTATAAATACTTGCAGTACACAGTTCAACATATTGATCATAATACTCTTTATATTCATCATCATCATCATCAGCCCATTTTTACCCCACTGCAGGGGCTTAGGCCTCCCCCAGGGTGAGGAAGGGGGCTTGGAGCTTAAGTCCACCACGCTGCTCCACTGCGGGTTGGGAACTGTAACGACCGCCATCTATTGACGGCGTCCGGGACCGACTGCTGACGTGCCCTCCGAAGCACGGTGTCAGTGATATTGTGTACTTAAGTCAGAAAAACTAATTGGTACACGCCCGGATTCGAACCATGGCCCTATGGGATCTTATAAATTTGAGACAGGTTCGTTGCGCTCTGGGCTATCACGACACATCTTTATATTATACTCTAATAATTATTAATCTTGGTCCTAATTGAGGATTCTAGGTCCTTAAGAGATTTAAAAAAAATGTTACTCAGTAATAATTAGGTTACCGCGAAACTGAGGTGCAAAGGCTAGTTGTTATGAAAAATAACATCTATTTCCGCGAGGTCTACGTTCAAGTTACGCTGCAACGCGGGTTAATGACCTAAGAATTTGGTGTGATTTGTACGGGCTTAATGTACTTTTAACGACAGCGGTGCGCGCGTGTCCTCTATATTGAAATGTCATTAATTTGCGATGTAACCGAATTTATGGTTTCCTTTCAGGACGCCTTTGTAATCTGCTTCGGGAAAAATTGCATTAGTCACTTTTAAAAGCTTCGAAGGTATAGGTAATTAATACACGTCAGAATTTTTTTTAAATAATTTAATAATATTTGGGACATCACACACAGCGCCATCTAGTTCCAAAGTAAGCAAGTATTATGCTTGTATTATGGGATACTTGACAACTGATATACATAAATATTCTTTTTTTTAATAATATATACATATATAGATACTTTAACACCCAGACAAGTGGACATGTTCATGCACACAAATATTTGTCCCGAGCGGGATACGAACTCGCGACCCTCGGTTCCGCAGTTAGGACCTCTAACCGCTCGGCCAACCCATCAGGTTTTTATTATATTAGGTTATATTAACTTTATTTAGTTTCGTAAAAATCGACTACACGAACACGGTTCGGCTCCGGCTTGGCTCGGCTGACTCAGATACCCTCGACGATATTATGAGTGTCAGTTGCAATCCACCTCAAATCAGTGTTGCCAAATGTACGATTTGAATCGTATTTATACATATAGTAAATTAATTTGGCAGCAGCGTTTGGTTTTAAACAGTTTTAATAGAGTCATAAATGTCAGTTCATAGTATCGAAATGACCGGTTGAAACTGGGGCGCGGGGATTTCTCGGGAGTGAAGAGCGGCACGCGGGGACCTTGTGCACTGAAACTGGGACTGAAAATCGCCATCTCACACCAGCTAGCTATAGTATGAGTGGTTAGACTGTAAAAGCAGAAGAAAGAGTTATAAATGTCAGGTCACAGTATCGAAATGACATAACACATTTTTGCGGGGTTGAAACCGGGACACGGGGTTTTCTCGGAGGGAAGAGCGGCGCGCGGGGACCTTGCGCACTGAAACTGTGACTAAAACTCGCCATCCCACACCACCTAGCTATATAGTATGAGTGGTTAGACGGTAAACGCAGAAGAGGGTTCCTAGCAAATTCGTTTTTTTTCCATTCCATTCCATCAGCCCTTATTGTAGCTCACTGCAGGGGCTTAGGTCTCCACTCAAGATGACGCGGTTTGGAGTATAAATCCACCACGCTGCTCCAATGCGGATTGGTGGAATGTATCGACCGTCATCTACTTACAGCAACCGGGACTGACGGCTTAACGTGCTCTCCGAGGCACGTAGTCAGTGATAGTTAATGTACTTAAGTCAGAAAAAAACTCATTGGTACACGCTTCTTCGTCCTTTTATGTGTTTATACGATTTGTTAACGTACACGTATATGCAAAGTATACTTATGTACTATGAACAACGGTACGCGTTAAATAACACCTTTATATCGTAATTTAATAATATTTTCCTTCATCTTCATCAGCCCATTTTTACCCCACTGCAGGGGCTTAGGCCTCCCCCAGGGTGAGGAGGGGGGCTTGGAGCTTAAATCCACCACGCTGCTCCACTGCGGGTTGGGGAATGTAAAGACCGCCATCTATTGACAGCATACATTGGTATGTACGTTTTTATTACAAACAAAATCTTTACTTTTAATATAGTAAAACTTACAAAGAAAGAATACGTTTAAACCTCAGATAGCAGAATAATTATCAAGATGGACCTTTTCATATATAAGTCGGTGTTTTCATATTTACAAATGATAAAAAATACAAACAAAATGATAGACTCTAAAATTAAATAGACGTGTGCTTATTTTAAATATCGTGTGCGATTACATATTAAATGTAATTTCAAAATATGTATTTATTTTTACAGTACCAATTTTACATGTGCAATAAATTCTATTTCATAGTGTTATTGTCAAAATATACTTTGCCCTATCTAAAGTAAAATTGACTTCGAACTTTTTTTTAAATAGGTAAATTTGTTATATAAGAAAAATTTTGTATTACAGAAGTGTGGTCGTCCGTATATTTTTGGGAAATATACGGACTATAAAAATTACCATAAAAAGCAAATTTTCAGTAACTCAACGTCGCTCGTAAACTGAATTTCAAATGATTATTTTTTTAAATTGCGGTGTTTTGGTTTGAAGGTACTTAGAATGTATTTAGAGATATATTTAGAAAACTCTTTTATATAAAATAATTTAAAAAAATTGTCAACTAACCTATTCGAATCACAGCTCAGATCAGGATTTATATGATGAATATTGATACAGGTACCGGATCTTGGTTGTTATATGTATGTGGTGTCTTCGCTTGGTACCCAAAACACAAGCTAATGCTTAGTTTGGGGCAAAGACGTTATTGTGATGTATACGTTATTTCTTTTTCGCGGTTTTTTTTCTATTATTAGTAAACAGTCTAGCCAACCGTTATACGGTAAATAAACCGATATCAAATGAACGTTAAGCCATCACAAATCACAACAAGTGTTCAGAGGCCATTAACTAGGCCGAAGTATTGCTGTTGTTTTTGCAGTTAACAAATGTTCGGTGTAAAGTTATAGGTTATCGTGGGCCCAAACTGCGAAACTGTGGAACTTTCAATCCGCCCGGTTAGCGTTCGTGATATAAAGCGGGCTCAACACTTTGATGTTCCCAAAGTCTTTTTATTAGTTTCGTGGGCAAGTAACTTCACAAACGCAGTGTGTTTACGGACTCGATCTGGTTTACTTTTTTTTTGTTAGCAACAGGTTTACGCATTCGAAGTTCTGTTTGGAACAAAAATTACGTGCTGCTATGCCAAAGTGTGAATAAAGTTTTGATTCCTAATAATACGGGAGCACTCAAAGGGTAAAATGGTGTCCTGTTGCTGTCATTTTGCTGTTTGTCTGTTCGCATGTCAAGTGTGTCGTGATAACCGAGTGGTGGCGAGCTCGCTTCTTATCTTATCGTGGTCTGAATCCCGGAAACCGGCATGTACCAATTTTCTGACTTAAGTACGTAACTATCACTTACTCCGTGCCTCGGAGAGCACGTTAAGTCGGCGCGTGGCGGTCCCGATTGCCATCATCAAATGACGATCGTTAAAATCTACCAAACCGTACAAGAGTAGCGTGGTGGTTTAAATTCCTAGCATCCTCATCCCGAGAGGAGGCCTAAGCCTCTGCAGTAGGGCATAATGGGCTGTTATGATTAAAAAAAAATGAAATAAAAGGCCAAAAAAAGAGGATTTTTTTTGGGATTACAACAGTATCAAAGAAGATCAAATGAAAGCTAGCAAATAACCAAATCCAAATATATGTATATGTATTTCAAATTGTTTACTTTAGGTTACTTTCATGCTACCATTCTGACAAACTACAAAATAAAACACCTAATTGGATCCGTCCGTTACATGAATATTGGCATATTTTGAAAGAATCAGACTTGTGTGGTTCTAAGCAGAGAACTTTAGTTTTTTAGTTTAAAAAAAATACTAATATAAAATAATTGAAAAATGTGACTTCCTAAAAAATAATCAACTGTAAAGAGAAAAACAAGCTCGATAATCTATGAAAATATGAATGAAACACACACAATATATTTTGTTTTCCTTATGCACACACTGAATGATGATTGGCCGAGTGGTTAAAGAACATAACTGCAGAACCAAATGTGGCGGGTTTGATTCCCCCCTGAGACAAATAACTGTGTGTTGGAACATTCCTATTTGTTCCGTGAGTGGGTGTAAAATATCTATATAAGTATATATTATAAAAAATGTTTAAGTATGTGAATTACTTGGCTAGTACCCATAAAATATATATATAAAACAAACATAATACTTGCTTACTTTGAAACTAGATAGCACTGTGTGGCATGTCCCAGGAATTATTTATTTATTGTGTAAGTAAAAAGCTTGCCCAGCTTTCCTTGAACAACGACTTTCACGTAAGACCACATCAATACAAATGTTATTGTATTATATTACAATACAATATTGTCTAAAAAAAGAAAACATAATAGAAAAATAAAACGACAGATTTTTTTTTAAATGTAATGTTTGTGTATCTTTATTAATATAATATAAATAAATAATAACAACGTAGTTTAATCGCGTTGACCTACTTTATTGTGTCAGTTGTCGCCGCGCCACCGTCTATCCACCGTGTCATACAGAAAGATTATTACAAAGAAAAATTATGTCGATTATATAAAATTCACTCTTTTAATTTTTTCTCCACTTATCAGTCAATACATTAGCAATATGATATTGTGAAGCCACAACTTAACTTCTTAGTGGGTTTCGGGACTAGCTAATGAAGTGTCAAAAACATAGCTGACCCTAAAAGTCTTCATTTAATCGTATTTGGTAAATGTGTAACGTTTCTAAAAATAAAAGGTCATTGATTACTTTATAAACAATTTACAACAAAAATAACAGAAACGTAATTTCAACTCGTACAACTTTTTTGATGTTCGGAGACCCAAGGACTGGAAAATCGTGTCGGATTTGCGTAGTCAAGACTTAAAAGTAAAAGCGGAATGACGAAAGTTATTCTTTATACTGGCCTTTTCCTTATTAAGACAAATTGTGATTGTTTCTACTTGGAGAAGAATAAAACGAAAATATGTTCCGAGTCATGGCGAACCGAGACGCAGTTAATCATCTGTAGACAACAAACAAATGCCTTGAGAACTTTTCAAATGTACATATCTGTACAATTTTATACAGTAAGGTTATATCATCATTTCATCACAGGATTTAGTATTATCTAAAAGTTTAAAATCTTCATTTGAAAAAAAAAATGTTTATTATATCGTTTTCGTGGAGGAGTGTCATTTAGCTATATTTCCGAAATTCATGATGGTCGATGAAAGGTAGAGGTGTCAAAAGACGCAGAGCCTTGGTGGCGGCATCGTATAATTCTAAATTTTCTAAAATCGGTCAGTAAAGTTCATCAGATTTTTCAGGTAATCGAAAATTGTGAAAAGTTAAAACAAAATTTCTCGATTTTTCGGACAAAAACTTCATTATTTCAAAAACGAAAGCCAATATCTAAAAAACAAAAAATAAAATTTGAGGTAAATAGGCTATCTACCGCTTAAAAAAAGAAATTTTGGAACCGGTCGAAAACTGTGGACTGGGCAGGAGCCCTTTTCATTGAATGATTATCAGATCAGTGACCCCGGAGAGTGAGATTCGGCTATATTTCTGAATGTTATAAAGGTAGACGAAAGGCAGTAGTGTCAAAAGATACAGGACAAGGCATCGTAATGTACCAAATTTTCGAAAAGTTAGTCTGTAACTTCTTTCGAATAATTTAATAAAATATTTTGACAAAAATGTGTTTTTATTTACGTTTTAAATGTCAATCTGTAGATTTTTTCTGACAGTGATGGCCACAACTTAAATACAAGACATAAGTATATGTTATCGAATCCCAGGTTCAGATTTTCAAAGATTAATAATTCTTTCATGGGAAATTGTATCCGTTTTCATAATAAACTTCCAAAAGAAATTGTAGACTTAAATTCTAATCAGTTTATAAAGCGAGTTAAAGTCTAAGTCATGAAAAATGCTTACTATTGTGTTACCGAGTATTTAAATGATAAGTGCGCATGGCCATCATTGTAATAGTTGTAAGCATTTTAACTTTTAAAAAGGTATAAAGAAAAACGTTCATTAATCATATTTTAATAAAATAAACAGGAAGGAGTTTCTTGTCGGTTCTTTTCCTTCTAGTTTTCTAAACCGGTACCTACACAATTCATTTTGAATTTAAAGATGTGTGTGTAAACATCTTATTTTGAACAAAATTTTTTTTGAAATTGAGTTTGTTTCATGTTTGTTCGTTTGTTTGTTCTCTAGTGAGAAAAAGTGATTGGAATTTCGAATATGTATTAATATATTAATCTAATGCAGAGAAAGTAGATTAATATTTCACTTTCGATAGCAATAAGGGAGTATTCCCTCCTTCAATCTACTATTAACTAACTCTCGTTATTTCGGTCTCGATATTCCAATCAATTTTAACGACTTCGCATTGCGTTGATCGTGTATCGCTTTCAGGAGTACACATACAATTTTATATGGCAACACCATTAAAACGTTCAAAGGCTCTGAAAAATGGTTTATAAGCGCACTCTTTTTATTTGCGCCGCCACCGGCCGCAGATAAAATCATTTTTTATCACTTTTGTAACAGGCTGAAAGTTCGACGCGGAACATCGTAAAAGGGTTAATTTGATACACCGCCGCCGGAAAGGGTGTATAGACGTTTGAACGTACTCTTTCGGCACTAAAAGTGCCTAACGATCCCTAAAAATCGTACATAAAATATTATATTACATTAGATATATCATTGGGAACATTACATGTCGACTTTGAACTACCTACCTAATTTACGAAATGAATAGATAAGAAAATATTTTTTAACAATAATATTCGTAGGTACTTTTAGGTAATTATTAAAAATATTATTAAGTAAAAATGATGACTTAGTTTTTATGGTATATATAAAATTTTATGGTGTGTTGAATAGACTATAATATATATATATTATAGTCTATTCAACACACTAAGAAACAGTATACCCAGCAGCAAAGCAATATTAGGTACTTAACATTGACCTGGTCCACGTTAACACGATCCACGTGGATTAATACACACATGCACTGAGATGCATTAAAACAAAATATTATGCTATCATGTCATCTGTTTGTAGTTTGCTATAATATAGTGTTTTGTAAAACACCGAAGCTTATAGTTGTATGAATAATTTTTAAAAAGAAAATGCTATACGTAGTGAATGGAAATTCGGTACAAAATATAAATGTTTTTAAGGTTCTATTATTATTCTAAATTAAAAATCCAATATAATTATATTAGGTCTTAACCTATGAAGTTTTGTATGAAATAAGTCAAAGTATTTTTTTTTCAAACATCTTTATTTCTGTTATCAAAGTAATCATCCGTGTAATTGATGCATCTTTGCCAACGCAGTGGCACTTTATTCATGCCCTTCTTATAAAAATCAACTGGACGGGAGGCAACAAACTCTTCAAAGGCATTTTGCACTGTCTCTCAGGAATTGAATTTTTTTCCCGTTAAAAAAGTTGTCCAAATTTTGAAAAAAGTAATAATCGGTAGGTGCAAGGTCTGGTGAGTATAGCGGATGAGGAAGAACTTCCAACCCCAACTCTAGCAGCTTGGAGACTGTTTGTTGTGTAGTATGGGGTCGCGGATTGTCTTGAAGGAGCAGCGGGGACGACCGACTGACCATAGCTGGTCGTAGACGTGCAAGCTTCTCCATCATTGTCTTCAGATCTTCACAGTACACATCTGCAGTAATGCTCATGCCATTTTGTAAAAAGCTGTAATGAATCTCATCGGCATTAGACTACCAAACAGTGACCATCACGTTTTAAGAGGTTATTTTTCGTTTAACACATTGCTTTGGTGCTGAACTAGGATCTAACCAATTTGCTGAGCGCTTTCGATTGTCAAACAGAATGCATTTTTTATCACAGATAACAATCCGGTTCAAAACTCCTTCATTTCTGTGCCTGTTGAACAACGCGACACAGGTCTCGACGCGTACGTTGCACTGGCGATCGTTAAGTTCTTGGGGGGTACCCCGTTACGTCTATCAAGATTTTTTACTTTGCTAATTTGTCGCAAATGGTCCAATATTGTTTTGATGCTAACATCAAAAGCTGCAGCTAGTTCAGCTATAGTTTGAGTATCTTCAGCTCCCACAATCTTTTTGAATTCATCATTGTTGACCAAAGTGTTCGGATGACCACGAGGTTCATTATTCAAATCATAATTTCCAGAACGGAAGCGGGCAAACCAACAACAGGTTGTGCGTTCGTTTGTTAAGTTCTCTCTGTAAACGTTGTTGATGTTACGTGCCGTTTGTACCGCATTAGTGCCACGACGGAACTCATATTCGATAATTACACGAATTTTTAAAGTGTCCATTATGACGAAAAATGTTCAAATGTAATGAAAACACAACGCTAATCAATAGACAAAAGACTGACTTTGTAAAAAGAATGTCATGTTTTTAAAACAAAATTAATTTGAATTTAGAAATGGCCAGTATTGATGAACAGCAACTTCATAGGTTAAGACCCAATATTTAGATTACATAGATTAGGTACAAAATATATAAGAATAATATTTTCATAAATCAATATTTTGACATGGGTTTTATATAAAAGTGTGCCTGTAAGAAAATATTAGAAAATTACATATATTTTGATATACAAAAGTAATTTAAAACGGTCCACTTTGATCTTCCACGCCTACTTATATCTATTGCAAAGGTAGGTATTTTAAACGAGCCAAGTTAGAATTAATTCTGAAATCGAAAAGCGCAATTAGTCTCACAGATGTCCTCTAAACAAAGCCGTTCAGCTAATTAATGTTTAAGGGTAGAAACTCTGGACATTATGAACGTGACTGGTCGCTTGTGAGTTTGGTGTTTGCCATCTGATAAGTAATTACATAGAATTTTTGATAAGAATCTCGAAATACGCCCTCTGAAGGTAATTTTCTGAAATAATCGTAGGATTATATGCGTACTTAGGTTTAAATTTTGTTTTACAAGGGCAGTTAAATGAATGTGTCTAATCCCTGTGCCATATGTAACGAAAAAAATAATAATTAGTGACTGTAAAAAAATCAGTTTACTAAGCAACAGCCTGTGCACTGACAATTTACCCTTTTTAACCATTAACATTTAACCATTCGGTAATCGGTCAGTCGATCGAAGGTATATTTTATAATGCTTAGCTCAAATTATGTGGGCATTTTACGAGGAAAAGTATGGCTGTTATGGGGTTCCTATCTTGCGTTATTAAAATGTTTTAAATAAAAGGTAAAGTTAATAAATTGCATCGCCCAAGTTGCCCAAGTAGCGCTGAAATCCGTCGAAGAACTAAAGTTGTCGACTGATCGACGAAGTGGCAATGGGGCGGTCACATTTGCCGTAGAACCGATAACCGACGGGGTAGACTAGTTCTCGAGTGGAGGCCACGTACCGGGAAGCAAAGCGTTGGACGCCCAGTGGACAGGTGGACAGATGACCTGAAGCACCATACCGGAGGCAGTTGGATGCGAAAGGCGGAGGCGGACCGTGTGCGGTGGCGAGCCTTGGGAGAGGCCTATGTCCTGCAGTGGAGAGACACAGGCTGATGATGATGATGATCGTCCAAGTTTGAAAAGTGATCTATTGTTTGAAACAAGATTGAAGATAATTTTATATAATTTAAAGAAATTCACAAAATTCCAAGAACTATCAGTCACACAATTGATCCTTTTTTAACATGTGTCGAATACGTTTTCCCTTAGAAAACGCAGGCGAGAAAAAAAAACAAATCTCTGTGACGTCAACTGAAGTTATTACATATCAGAGATCTTAGGAACGCCAAAAATATAATTTACACAAATTTCGCATTTGTGAGAATCATTATATTCGTCATCCATTATCCCGTTTTTTATATAATTTTCTAATGCTACAACAACAAAGTGACGAACTTTGGTACTTTGGCTCGAGCTTCTTGCTGAAAAAGCTCTGCAAGATGGTACCATTGGATCTGGTTTCAGTGATGTTTCAACATTAGTACTAGAGCCAGCGCAGTACTAGCTACCATTAAGCGAATGTTGTATATCACCCTATTTCCTGAGTGCTTGGAGTCTGCGCTCAGTGTAAATCATTTCACTGGAAGCCATGTTTAAAGTGGCTTGTATCGTGCCATTTTCGATATAAACTCTGTGTCTCATTGCTAATGGGATTATACGATTTAATAATAATAAAAGTATTAATATATTTTTTGAGAAAATAAATATACATAAATTTGTTTCAAATTAAAATAAAATGTGATAACTCAATAGATCAACATATCGGGACAACATTTATTATTATTATTTTTTTAAACGTCTAGGCCCCAAACTAAGCATTAGCTTGTGTTTTGGGTGCCAAACGAAGACACCACATACATATAACAACCAAGACTCGGTACCAGTATCGATATTCATCATATAAATACTGACCCGACCTGAGATTCGAACCCGGGGCCTCCAGCTTCGTAGGCAAGGTCGCTACCCACCAGGCTAAGCGGTCGTCGATTATCTTTACTTTACGATCTACGATTATCTTTAAATTATCATTACTATACTCAGAAATAACAAATAAACATAGTTGTCTTCAACCCTCAGCGGCGATAATAAACAGCAGCCTTTCCACTTCATACCAGCATATGCCTTGTAATGGCACCCAAAAATTTTTGCCTATATCGTCAATGTCGATATAATTCCACATCGAGTATATCTTCTACCAGGTGAGCAAGCTGTTTGTTGCCTTTTATTCTAATGTCGAAGGGACGATACATTATTACACCGTTTATTTCCTGTACCAATAAAATTATTTACAAAGTTATAGGGTTATACTTTCTCGTGCGTAATTTTGAAAGGGCTAGGGAGGGGGGAGGGGGAAATACGAAAATATTTTTCACAGTGAAATGAAAGCCCATACCGAAACTGTGAGAAATTACTTAAATTTTATTTCCACTTTTCCTTACAACTTTACAGATTAATTATGCTGCGAATTTTCACGTACCAAAATAGCATGATATTTTAGTAGGTACTCGGTACTGAAATGTTTAGATATTGAACTTACAATGGTTTTCGTTATATCGTGGCGATATGCGGGCGACTGATAATTGCGGCGGTCAAGGGCCATCGGTGGGATATCCTCCTCGCTACACCCGTGATCGCACCGTTCTTTCGAAAAAATATTTCAATGTGAAAATTGTACTTAATTTTTTTTTGAATCATACATGGAGTCTTTAAATGAAATGTTTAGAAAAAAAATTGGCGAGTGATGAGAAAATTTTTTTCGTCAAAGTAAAAAAAGTTTGTGAAACACATATGATGTGCAAAGAGAAATGAATTTTTACAGTGTTTTATAATTATTATATTGAACATTCTGAACAAATTGTTGTTTATCGTATAAAGTTTAAAATATTACCGCGTTTTGAATATCTGAAAATGACAGCTCAAATTGACAAGTGAAATTAAAATTAATTAATGAAGCCCGAATTGCGGTCGTGGATTTCGGTTTGTGCGGTTCGCTTTTAATTTGTAATTTATAAATGGTAATAAAATAAAATGACTTTCCATAATCTTATTAAATAATTACCAGATATTGAGAATATTATTATAGGATTATAATTCGTGAAATTGTCTGTGATACAGAGATAAGAAAATTTTCTGAAATCAACGTTTTATTTAGTGATTTAAAATTAACTAGTCGACAAAAAAATGATAAAAAAAGTAGTAATATATATCATCGGACATATTTAAATCTTCTAGTTATGATATATTTTTATAAACACACATTTTAATAGCCCCAAGCTAGTATTCCCCTTTCATGGAAATACATGCTTTGTCAAATTTATTTACCCTATGGAGGTATATCAAAAATTCCAAACATTGTATTATACGCCGTGCCAGACTCAGAAAACATTCCACTCCATCAGCCCTTCTTTTATACCCACTGCAGGGGCTTAGGCCTCCCTTCAAGATGAGGGGGCTTGGAGCTTAAATCCACCACACTGGTCCAATGCTAACGTAACGTAACGTAACATAACGTAATTGTAACGACCGCCATCTATTGACAACAACCGGGACCGACTGCTTAACGTGCTCTCCGAGGCGCGAAGTCAGTGACAGTTAATGTACTTAAATCAGAAAAAACTCATTGGTACACGTCCGGATTCAAACCACCAGAAAACATTAGACTTAGGTATATACTTGGTTTGTTTACATAGATATGTGTCGACTTTTCCAGAAGGAACGGTTTAAAGCAATTGTAGCGGAATTCAAAATCTTTATGTGAACTTTAATGACCTTGTCTTTTATGTCGGAACTCCGCGTTTCCAAATTGGCGTCGCTATATCTCCATTTCAGTCCCTCTATTTTGGTCCGTTTGTGATAGACTAACATTACAGAAGCTAATTCCCAAAAAGAGGAAAGCTTTTTTCCTCACCAAAAATGTTATGGATTGAGAAAACCTATTGCAATATCTCTGTCATTGCGTAGAATCAAGTTGACAACCGTTTTTATTTGTGAGTTTTTTTATTGCAGGTTCGCCTTTTTCACCTAACAAAGGTGTGTATTATAGACACCATGACCTAGGAAAAATCGAAAACACAAAGGCATGGCCGAAGGCTTATTAAATTGTAAAATATGATTGACAAAAACATCGGTTCGGAAATGGACTGAAGAATATTTTTCTCCGAACCCTCCTTTTTTAGGTGGACCTTTTTTAATGACTACAGCAATAATTACAGCAATAAGATTGTTTATTTAAATTTTCTTACAGACTAAATGTTTTTAATTTTTGTACTGGACTTTTACCTATAAGATCTTTTAGTCCGAGAACCAGATCTGAAATCTGAATTCTTGGCAGGAGATAGTTCATGTACGCGGTCAGTTAGCTGGACAGGTGTACATTAAAGCGAAGCCGATGCCCCAACGAATATAAAATAAAAAAATAAAAAAAATAAGTATTCAAAACTGCACTTTTCAAACTAACACAAGCAAAAAATACGTGGTACCCCAATCAACGATATTATATTTGTGATGCATGAATACGTAGGTGAAATGCAGTGCTTTAAACGATTACCTAAAAGCTGTTGAAACTGGTGCAACACAACGAATTAGGTATAAAAAATTGGTTTTTAGAAAATAGCTAATGTTTTTGAAATTTATTGTTAATAAAATTTTACATGAAAGAGCCCGGTAAATAATATCGAAAATTCTTATTTTAGGAACTTTAGAATTTTTCGATATGGACCCCTCGTCTATTTCACCTACAGTGATAAATGACTAAATGCCCTTTCATTGTTTATAACAGTAGCACAATGGAAATTCTCAAGTATTGTTTTTGACAGGATTTACTTTTCAACTTCATTTCAGAACAGTGACAAGTATTTTTATATTTTTCGATTGTGTGTTAAAATTTTTGTGCAAAGTTTTGTTCGGTTTTGTCTGATTTGTTCAATCAAGACAATAGTTGCCCCATACACCAATTGCACTGAGGGCTGTTTCTGTTTTAAGTGAATTACTGTTAACTTTAAACCATGCCCGTAAGTTTTTCATGTCTTGAACTTATATTAAAATTTAATCCAAAAACAGAAAATTTTTCAGAACTTATTGTTAAAAATAAAAATCATCAAAATTAACCAAAAATAACCGCCGAAAATTCCATACCGTATAACTAAATTAAATTTTTGGTTTTTTTTATTGTTCGTTTGTTTAAAATAATAATATTTTTAAAAACCAGTTTTGATTAGAAATTGATAATTTTCTACTTTTTCACTTTACTAGTACCTACTATAAGACCTTCGTTTATAAACAATCTAAAGATTGTAGGTCAAATTCAAACTGTTAACATAGGGAACAACGTATAAAATCATATGATTTCCACACGGTGTGATATTTTCTTACCGTTTTTAATAAAAAAATTCTTTATTTTCTTAACACTGGCCAGTTTAAAGTAGTGGAAGATGACAAATATTATTAGGACGAAAACATAAATAGCATTGATAATTATCAAGACGTAGCGTTTCATACTTCAATCCACAGTTTCAATCGATCAAAAATCCGAGCGAAATAACAGAATGCCACACGTGATTATCATTGTTTTTCACATGAAAATAATTTCAGAGTCTATATTTTCTTTTCCAGAACAAATTTTACATGCAGGTCACACAAAATGCTACTTTACATCGATTATTCCAAACATCAACTGACGTATATTTGTTATATAGCGTAGGTATATTTTTTTGTTCGCATTCGTTCGTTCGATATAAAATGATTGTTAGTCACTTATATAAGAATTAGTGTAATTCATCATCATAATCATCAGCCCGTGTCTCTCCACTGTAGGATATAGGCCTCTCCCAAGGCTCGCCATCACACACGGTCTTCCGCCTTTCGCATCCAACTACCCCCAGTATGGTGCTACAGGTCATCTATGCACCTGGCCGGAGGGCATCCAACGCTTCGCCGCCACCGGGAAGCGTGTCGTAAGGGACGACTAACCCCGGTTAGCAGAAGATGGGCAGCAGCATCTCTCTGTGAAAGCGTGGTGATTATTGGCAAACCCTCCCAATGCGGTACACGAATTATTGTTAATTTATTTTTGCAGACTCCAAGTAAACGCAATATACCTCATCCAGACTACCAAAACTGCTTTAAGAATTTTAAGATGAAGGCAATGCACTATCGATTTTCTTTATAACGATCATATGACGTTACACGTCGGTACCTCGTAAACCTGCTACATGAAAAGGTTGCAATTCTCTTCGTCGATGTTAAAGGTCCGTCGACATCGTTTCTTTCATTATAAAAAAAAAATGTTTTTACATTTGCAATTATTCAATGGGGATAAAGGCAATTCATTAAATCTTTGAAGCTGATGGACGTGATACATTGACTGGGAAAATCGTGAAAATTAAATTCGATTTCCATTCGATGTTCGGACGCGCTGTCGCGTTTAATCGCATGAGTTATTTTTCGTTTTTAACGTTTATATACTATTTATATGGACCCATTTAAGAAGAATGATTTCAATAACATTTTCTCATTAAATGAGTAAATGATCTTTTGTAAAAACCATTGTCTACGACCCGATATTTGAAACGAGTACGCGATACTCCTTATTCTGCCGTAATCCGCTGGAAAAAAAAACAAGCATTATTGACTGACAGATTGGCCGAGTGGTTAGACCCTAACTGCGGAGCCAAGGGGTTAAAAACTTACTTTAATATTTGTATGAAAAAAATATTGTTAGTGCCTGTAACAAATTAATGGCTACACAAACTATACTGTGTTTATCTAAATAATCTACGTACTTACATATAAAACCTAAGAACACACTAGTATGTTTACCGACCACCAGTATGTATGACCACCACTCACATGTACATACGCGGCCGCCATTACAGTGCTTCATTGGTTGAGTGACAGTGTAGAGCTTTTATTACATTTCTGTTTATATACCGTTATTTTATTGCGATTTCGGGAAGCTTCGTCATCTGTTCTCGTCACCACTACTACAATGTTTGAAGACCAAGGTCTTTAACCAGTGCGTCCTACTTACAATGGCGTACGGTGCCGAAATATGAACTCTCACGGGAAAACTGGTCCACAAATTTAAAGTCGCTCAGCGTGCTATGGAGCGAGCTGTGCTCGGTATTTCTTTGATGGATAAAATCAGAAACACTGAAATCTGTCGAAGAACCAAAGTTGTCGACATAGCTGAAGCGATCTGCAAGTGGAAATAGGCAGATCACATTTGTCGTAGAACTGATAACCGATGGGTTAGACGAGTTCTCGAGTGGAGGTCACGTATCGGGAAGCGAAGCGTTGGACGCCCCCCGGACAGGTGGATAGACGACCTGAAGCACCATACCGGGGGTAGTCGAATGCGAAAGGCGGAGGACCGTGTGTGGTGGCGAGCCTTGGGAGAGGCCTATATCTTACAGTGGAGAGACACGGGCTGATGATGATGATGATGATGATGATTTTATTGCGATACCATACTGATGCGGAATATCGACTAGCAATTAGAAATACAAACAACGAAAATATACATGTCTTTCTTCAGAAATAACGACTATTTATTGTTAATATTATTTCTGTATAATTGGAGAGTCCTGGACTAAAAATGGTCACTAAACCGTAAACTGTAGATAGTATTTTATTTGCCATATACCTAATCCAAAAAACACGTGACGTTTATGATTAATAATTATTTTTAAGGTTCCCTAGATACGATCACAGGATACGATTAAAACGAAACTTTTATAGTCTATGCGTGTGTCACAGCTTATTCTCTCCGAATTTTACTGGAGGTAAAACGTTGATTTTTGGTAGAAATACGAATTAGTAGAAATACGGAACAAGTATAAACAAACAACTGTTTATTTTTATATTTCAGTACACATGAGACTTCATTCCAGTTTTGTCAGCTTACGAGAAAACATACGGTTGTGACACGTGTAGAGCGGGGACGTTCATTACTTTGACAATTATCCCGGTAATAGGGAGCGTAAAAGTAAATGACTGCCGGATCCGCTGAGATATAGCGCTCCGTTACTCCCACCCTCGTCCCTTGCCGGTAATCTTTTTTTATTAAATGGAGTATCCTGTACGTAAAAAGTTTTAAAACTTGAGAAGAGTTGTGCGTTGAATAATTTTAATCTATATGATTAAAATATATTAAATAGTAATATTTATATTTTTATTTATTAAGACAGTAATTTAAACTGTTTGGAAATGCATAGGTACTCGCGCATATAAGTATAACATTTACAAAAATTCAAAAAGAAAATTTATTACCACTCCCTAAAAAGCAATTAAATATATGTATCATCATCATCATCATCAGCCCATTTAACCCCACTGCAGGGGCTTAGGCCTCCCCCAGGATGAGGCCTATCCACCATGCTTCTCCACTGCGGGTTGGGGATTGTAACGACCGCCATCTATTGACAGCGTCCGGGTATATATATGTATACATATATACAATAAACAGTTCACATTTTTATTAGATTTTTTTTTAACTTCAACTCAATTTTTGTGGTAGGTTTATGTTAACCGATAACACATTATGTTTGTTTTACGCCAATTGGAAATATTTAGTCATTTGCAACTACAATCGTCATTGAATGGTATAAATTACCTAGATATAGAAACTTTAAATTGTGGTGTTATCTAGGATTCCTTCATGAAAGCCAAATAAAGTAACAAACAAATAACACCTAGTTTTATTTATATTTCAGTGCATAACGAATACCTCTACGTTTACTTCCAACTTTAGTTGATTTTCAGCTATAAATACATATTACAAATTTTACCTTTTTTTTGTTACGAAAAGAAACATTTTTTGATAGTATATCCCTCCAAGAAGTTTCGTTCTATAAACGTAAGCGAGGGCGTACGTGAGGGTACCATTCAATACATACAATGCTTTCGTAAAGTTCTGAATAAATACGTTATAAATTCAAAGAATATTTTTTGAGAGAATCGCTCGGAACTATCAAATTTCATTAAACGCATGTATAATACGCATGTTTTTAAATATAATAATACATGTATGTATTAATAGTTTAAAAAATTTTTGTGATAATTTTAAAAACTGTTTTTTTTTTCGTCTTGGTTTTACTATCAGGTGGCCAACCGTCGACAATTTGAACTTTTTATTTAGTTGTTTTTTTTAAATTGATCAACGACGTAAAAATTTGTTATTCTTCGTCCGTTTTTCATATGAAGTTTTTCCAGGTTTAATAATTTTTTAGTATATTAAAAAATACACAATACGAAAAATAACAATGTACAATAAGTAACAAAAATATGGAGTTATCGTTAAAAATTCAGCGATGACGTCATACTTGCTACAAGAATCATTATATATGTTTTAATTATACTAAGAAACACGCACAAAGATTAAAAAAAATTGAAAAGTGTGAGCGTTCTTCTGAAAAGTAATTCTTTGAATTTATAAAGATTTTTTTTCATGCTTTCATACAAAAGCATTGCATATTTGTTAACAAATTCAATAGTGCTATTTCTAAAAAGTACCTCATATAAATTTCGATTATTTTACTAGGATTTTAAATGCGAAATTTCATTTGTTTGGTCTTCTTCCACTCCGTAACGGAGCAATAACACGACATATTTTTTGCATAAAGATAGGCGAAGGTACGAAGAGTAACATATAGGCTACAATTTATACGGATCCAAAGTTCTCATGGAATAAAATACTAATCCAGAATCAAAACTGACGAGAAAAGCGTCGATTTGTGAGATGGAATAGTAATGGGCGTTGAACTAGATATGAACTGAAATACAAAAGAAGGTATGGCTGTGAGAAGACGAATCAGAGACATAGTTATAGGGAACATTGTGAATGTTCAATAAAAATAGAATTGTCCAAATCTGACTACTAATTAAAAAGTTTCCTTTTTTCAACCCTTAAGGCTGATTTTTTAAATTTAAATGAGACTACGTATCCAATAAAAAAATTCTCATCCGAATCAGACTACATTGTAAAAAGAAAACACCTAAAAACATATACAAACAGAGGAAATTGAAAACCTTTCTTTTTTCAAAAATACTGATACTTCTGTTAAAACAAAAACATTAATGCACCTTTTTCATTCCACGCACGCGAACTCAGCCATCCATAATTCGTATAGAGTCCTGTAAATCCCAGATTGGCAGTCCGCAAATAGGACCTAACAAATATCTGAAGCGAGCATGATAATCTGATAGAAAAGCAATTCGCGCATGGGTCGGACGCAGCCCAAACGGGCCTTGTTGGAATGATTTCAACAGAGCGCGGATTTATAGAGGGTTCACAGTAATGTTTTATGAATGTAGCTGGCACGTATGCCCAAATGCGTATATGTCCATAGATTTAAACCATAGAACTATGTTGTCATATGTGACTATAACAGACGGCTGCGCTCGAATTTGAACATTTTGTATTTTGGGCACTTTAAAAAATAGCAGCTAAAATCGGCCCCCTATGGGACTCTATCTACTTCAACTAACGTGCAGGGCGAGAATGGTTGGTTTGTGATGCACTCCTCAATTCGCTCGTCGACGGCAGGCGTCTGTACATTTCATTGTTTAATGTTGTAGTGTACGCTCTGTCATTCCAATGATTTGCTTGACTGCTTACGAAACCACTTTTCTATATTAATATTATAAGCGGAAAGATTTGATATTTCATTTGTTACGGATAAACTCAAAAACTATTTAACTGATATTTTAAATTCTTTACCTATAGAAGGCTAGTAACTTGGGCTATATGTCATTTTCAAACTAGCTTTCCGCCGGACTACAGTACCGGGACCCTTTTTTCCAAGATAAAAAGTAGCCTACGCCACACTTCAGCTCATAAACGATCTGAGTAAGTTGATAAGTACTTAGCCTAACCTACTTATAAGTATGGTAAATTAAAAATAATAATGTTAAACTGTAAATGGGTTTTGTAACTGGCCACATATTAAATTATTAGCCAGATAAGCCAGTAGTCTATTTTAAAATGTCATTTAGAAAAGCGTTGTCACGGATTTTTTGGCAATGAATAAAATCGAGAAACGTGCTGTCATTAAGTTTTTGTATATGCAAGGATTGAAGGGCAGTGTTATTTTCGAAGATATGAAAAATGTTTAAGGTTATAGTGCATCATCATATGCAAAAGTAAAAAAACTAGGTAGCTGAATTTCAACGAGGCCGTACAATTTATCTTAATTTAATTTGGTATAAGCTTTTATTTTTAATTTGTAAATTAAATTAGGTTAAACAGTTTGTTTCAAATTTTAATGTGTTTAAAATTTAGTAATATGATAGCAACTTTTTACAGCTGCTTAGCAACGCCTGGTGTATGAAACAGTGTCCATGAATTTCCATCGTCTGACTTCTCCCTATACACACTAAAATTTATATAACGCTCATTGGCATGTGATACGTGTGGCAGTCGACCGATGTGATTATGTAATTAATCAGTAAAACTTAAGATGTCTTTGGATTAGCGACGAAATACCTATGTGCGAATTTGACTTTGCCATTATCAATATTATCATACATTTTTACATCTGTCGGCAATTTTTTTTGACAATGCTACCCTGTATCGTTGACACGGAAATTAAGAGTTAATTTAAAAGTTAATTTGTTTTTTATTTTTTAATATAATAGCTAAATTTTTCGGGCGCAGTAGGTTCGCTCTTAGCGTCATCTAGCGTTGTTGAAGTGGTGTATACAATACTGTTAACCAAAATAGATTTCTAAATATTAATTAATTAATCAAGTAAGTTTGTAGGTTTTCAATATTTTTCAATAAATAAGACTTTACTATGGAAATAGGTAGGTAAATTAATTACTTATAATTCAAACAAATAAATTTTAAAAAATGCAATTATTATATACTATATGACAATATATTTTTTTTAAATCAATTTATGGAGTTTTTTAGATTTCACTTTACTATGCATTATTTACTATGCACTAATGAGTTTAATAATTTTTTAGCACAAATAATTTTAATTCCATATTTTCCTGTAAAAATCATCGCTTGTGAAGGTTCTGCATATTTCCTTTACAAAAGGACCCTAACAACGCAAACAAATATTAAGTGAGAGACTTGACGCCGCGAGTGGCCACGACGTTGTGTTATACCGACGCTTCAGAATCACTCGTATCTCAGGGAGACAGGCCCCATTAACTTTCTAAGCTTTGACTACGCTGACAGGCGATAGCGTAGCCTGTTCTATGAGGAAAAAAGGAAAAATTATTCGAGATTCGTAACAAGGCTGACTAAAACTATAAAATACAAAACTGTTTGTTTGTTTGCTCTTTCTCTATATCGTAATTTTGCAAACAGTTGAAAGGATGTACACTAACTAAAACAAAGCGAATTCATCTTTATGGCAGGTAATTTGGGACACAAGCTTTGAGCAAAAGCTCCAAATTGTGAGATGGGATGATAGAAGAAGCAGAACTCAATAAATGCACTAGAAGTTAACATACGAAAACGAGAAGGAAAATCCGTCTATGCGGGCGGAGTAAGGTTTATGACTTTTATCAGAAAAAGATAGGCAATAAAACAACACGGTGTACAGGCTCGTTTTGTTTGCGTGGAAATTACTTTCTAAACGTCACCTTCGAAAGAAATTTTATTACAGAAAATAATAATATGAAAATACTGAAGAGAAATTTTATTATAGAAATGAAAACATTGAAATAGGTATTAAAATTAAAAGGTATTGATAGCCAATTATGATCTATAAAGTCACTTAGGTAATTTTCATCATATCATGATAATAAAATAAACAAGTATTTAAATAAAATTCTGCTTAAATAACAAATTAGGTAGAAAATAATTTCGTTCTATGAGCATAATTCAAGACACAATATCAACCCAAAACGCTCCGGTCAGCTCGAGTAGCATGGCTCGACTTAACTCTCAGTGTCTGGGCGTTGCAGAGAAGGTAATGAAGTAACGTTGCTGACGCATGCACCATTACTTAAGATGCGTATTTGCGGAAATAGCCCGCACTAATTTCTTACTTGTTTTTACCACTCTCTTTGTGATATTTCATAAACGTAAAATTTTAAATTGTCCATTTCATGTTTATGTTTCCCATTCGACATTTTCGAATGCAGGAATGCACTCCAAAAAATTATTGGTTACCGATGGTGAGTTGATACTATATTAATCTCTAATTATTAAATTAAAAATCTTAAATTTAATTATTTAAGAATAACAAGATAAAAACACAGCTACAATATTCATTTAAATATTTTTGGAAGGCATAAATTTTAATGTTTATTTTATTTAAAGTCTTCTTCGTCGTGGGTTGATCAATTATTTTTTTGTTTATTTTGAACGCAACTCAAGAAAAAATGATGAGAAACAGTACATAGTTCAAATTGATTCAGTAAAAATATTCAACGTTTACATTCCTTTTCTATTGACGATAAGTAATAATAATAATAACGTATACATCACAACAACGTCTAGGGTACCAAACTAAGCATTAGCTTGTACTTTGGGTACCAAGCGAAGACACCACATACATATAACAACCAAGACCCGGTACCAGTATCAACATTCATCATATAAATACTGGCCCGACCTGGGATTCGAACCCGGGACCTCCAGCTTCGTAGGCAGGTTCGCTACCCACTAGACTAAGCAGTCGTCAATAAGTCAACATGAAGTATGTCAATTAGTTTAAGACATAAAACTACGAATTGAAGCAGTTCTTTGCTATTAGCGCTTCATACGCAAAATGACCAAAACGCGTAGTGACCAATAAAGAAACTAAATGTGTGTATTTAAAAAAAAACGTCCAAGTACTAGTTGGATTCGCACACGAAGGCTTCCGTACTACTATAATTATAAAAATAAAACACGTTTCTTGTATGAGAACCCCCTTTCTTTTTTGAATTCATTTTATTTCTATTATTTATTTTAATAGTAAATCTCACAACCAAGAATCACTAAAAAGTTGTAAAAACCTGTTTCTTGTATGAGAACCTTTTTTAATTTTTTGGTTTATTTTATTTATTTGTTTTTGTGGCCGCCATAGTGATACACTTTGTGAAAATTTTAAGTGTCTACCCATTACCGTTCAGACGATAGATACAGCCTTGTGACACACGGGCCGATGGACGGACAGTGGATCCTTAGTAATAGGGTTCCAGTTAGTACCATTGGGTCTGGAACCTTAAAAAGGCGTGTTCAGACTTATGGTATTCAATATTCATATCATAGAACACGTCAACAAACTAACACATAATCACAAAACATATTAATTTCTTGGAAGATCGTTAGAAAAAGCTTCATAGGCGATAACGAGCTTATTATAAAGTTCGACGGGGTCACATACTGCGGGAAATTATCCGGCCCCGCAACCGATAGCCGGGGGAGCATTATGATAATTTTATCGGAAATTTTCGCCGATACCGAGGCGTATTCCCGTAGGATATTAATATTCCTGATGGCTCTCTTAAGAGAAACTGAACAGCTCATTAATCGGTGCGTCTTCAGGAAACGCTGACTTCATTCCATGCTGGAATAGCTCTTGAGAGGTACTGCAAGTGCCAACTTGGGACCTTTTACACTGTGCTAACCTTGCCGTATATTTATATTACGAGAACAAATATTCCTGTGCGTATGGAAATATGAATTTGTATTTTCTTTTTATGTCTTTTTTCTGCTTTGCCTTGTGAAAGCTCTCTTGTCGCGGAAGTCGTACAGTACGGATGTAATCGAATTCGTATGTGTGTATGTCAAGTATTACAGATTTGTCTATATGATATTTTATATAACATCTAGTGACCAAAATGTCTCGTGGACAAACTACAACCAAGCCCATGTTAATATTTACATATCCAGCAGCAATGCAGGTAATATAACATGAAACTCAAGGTGTGGAGAGATTTTCCAAAAAGTCGACTACAGTGAAAGAAACGCACTTGATAATTAAGTTCCTAAAATATTGACACAAAAATGTATGTAATCCAAATATCGTAATCCAAAGAATAGAGATCTTATTGAACTAAACAAAACGTTTCAAGTAAGCAGGTGGCGCAAACTAACGGTTACCGAGAAAGGATTGTCACAACACCAATCAATTAAATGCTTTGTCATCCTACTCTAAAGATATTTAATACTTTTCTGGGACACGTGGTCAGCTTTATGTCGTGTCAGTTTGATGTTTTCTTTTCTTTTCTGTACGTTGTTATCTTTGGATGTTAAACTAATATTTTGTAATTCGGTAATTTGTTACACGTAATTGTCGGCAATTGGTTTTATCAGCTGTTGCACAGCTAGTGTTTGTATAAGTTTACGATTTGCTAGACAAGCCTTGTGGTGTTGTATTGAGTTTTCAAGGGAACCTGCATAATAAAGTATTATTTTAATTTCGTAATTTTGTATACGTATTTTTACCAGTGATGATAACAAAATGTAAGTGTTAAAAAACGTTACTTTAATTTTTTTCCTCGGCAACCGTTAGTTTGTGCCATCATATGACTGGAAACGTTTTGTTTAGTTCGATAATCTATGTACGCTCTATTTTACCGGATTATGTTCAGACGAACACTGGTATTATGTTAAATCGGGATCGATAGTGAAAGGTTACGATAAACGATTGCTGAAAATCGATAGCTGATGAAGCTATACTACTACTTATTTTTATAGCCACGATGTTCTATGTACTGCACTTGTTTGTATGGCCGTCGTTGACCGCTAAAAGAAGTAAGTAATAACGTCACACTAATGTTTCCTGTTTTATTTTTTTCTGTTATTAGGCAACCAAAAATTTTAATATTTTTTTCTATTGAATAAAAACACCTTATTCTATAAAAACTATTTTTTTTGGACCATTTTGCTAATATGTTGATAATGCCCACTATACAGTATAATCTTTTATAATTAAATAAACGCAAAAACTTTTTACGAACATGTCTTGGTGTCCTCTATAAAGATTTTTTCTTAGCTCTGTGTTGGTATATTATTCGAAAATCCGAAAACCATACATGATACGTGAAGTAAGTGCTGGTGAGACAATTTCAATAAAAATATTTTGATATATACATTTATTTTATATTACAACATAAAACTTATCATACGCTTATGGTAACATTTCTTTTAACTGCGTAAATACATATTAAAATCCATAACATGATAGTCCAAAGGTTTTGCATTAAAAAAATTAAATGCGTTTTCAACGGTATTTGCAATGAAAACGGTAAAGATTCTCCGCACAGAGTTTGACCTAATATGACTAATAATGTATTTCGTCCTACAGAATAAAAAGGTGCGTCGTTCCAGAAGTACCAGACGTCTGTGATCATGTATACCAAATAGAAAATCAGCTGGAAGGCAGTAGCTGACAGTATAATTACACACACAGGCCTGAAAACATAGAGTATAAATTAATTTGACAGCAGCGTTTGGTTCCTGAAAGCCATTGTCATAGTTAAAACAGAGGGCCAAGTGTGAGTTTTTTACTATTAACTGTGTAGTTTGCGTTTTTTATAATTTGTATGGAAACTCGTACAGCACATCTAGCGGTCGTTTTAGGTAACTACGAGTTTCCATACAAATTACGGAAAACGCATACTACACAGTTAATAGTAAAAAAACTCGCACTTGGCCCTCAGAATAAATGTAGTTTTTACATTTCAAAAGAGTGCAATGCACTTTTCTTGTTTGATAATTCTTTAAATTGGAATGGCTTCTGGAGAGACATTCCTCGAAGCTCGGTGCCAATTCTGCACTTGGTTTTAATTATTTTAAGTTGCTGTAGTTACTGTAGTTCTACTATAAAAGTCTATTGTGTCTATTGTTTTATGTGAATAATAAATTTATAAATGATATTATTCGAATAACTTACCATAGATTAAAATTTATGTACCAATTTAAAATTGTTAGCGCTGTGCCTAAAACAACTTGATTCAGTGCGTATAGAGTCCAACGCTTCATTCTAGAATAATGTTCTTCGTGTAAAACAAGAGCAGTGCCAGCGTGTAGTCCAAATAGTCCGTATATAGTCGTTGATATGATACCTGAAAAAAATACGTTTGATCTATATCTTACACAAACACCAGCCTCAACATTATTGAGGCAAAATTTCGAGAGGAAATTGCTGGGATAGAATCGACATTTAAAAGACCTTACCCATATAGGTAGCAGTCCGTCAAAGTTATATGCCTCAATTAGTTGATTTTAAAAACAGAAGAAATAAAAAATAGAGACGAAAATAAGTTCACAGACAGAGAATTGATCGATTTTTTTTTCATTAATGCACATTGTTTATAGTTTGACCGAAACCTTTGTACCGCGCCTTAGGTATGTGCGCGGCGAGGAGGGAAGGCAGCTCCTAAGCGTTGACGACGGACTGACAGAGCAGATCTGCCTCCCTCCGCGCCGCGCACATACCTAAGGCGCGGTAAACTATAGTAAAGTTTGTGTTACTGTAAATTACCAATTTCGTCGGTGAAAGGCCGAAATATTTTAGTATTTTTATAATATGCAAACGGTGCATCACCAACATACGCCAAGAAGATTCTGTTTATTTCGGAAGCACCAATTTAGATGTCATGTGAATGTTAAAATAATCCTGTTTTAGTTCGGAAAAAGTAATACTATTAACATATCAACCCGTTTACTATCACTGACTCCGTAGCGTACGTCGGAGAGCACGTTAAGCAGTCGGTCCCGGCTACTGTCAAATAGACGGCATTCGTTACAATTCGCCAACCCGCATTGTAGCAGCGTGGTGGATTTAAGCTCCAAGCCCTCTCATCTTAGAGGGAGGCCTAAGCCCCTACATTGGGGTGCGAAATTGGAAATATTCTTTATACGGAAAAAATATCGAAGAACGTAGTGCTCAATATTAAAATATAAAAATACTCCACATATTTATGTATAAAGAATACTGAAAAACGTTGATTGAATTTTGTTCTAGGAACTTCGAGGTCGAATCCGTATCAATAAAGGTCGCTAAGGAAAATTATTTTATTAGTTTTATTTTCGAACATTACCTAAATGAAAATTAATATGAAAGAAAGAAAATTAATAGATATCTGAATTGCTTTGCACCAAAATAAATAAAGACCGATATGCTATAAATACAAAGTAAATATAATGTATCACACGTACCTAAATAAAATAGTAGACTGTGATATAATTTTTTTGTGTATACCGTTGAAATTAATTCTCATTCGTTTGGGTATATAAAAATTATAAATAAAGTAAGAAGTAAATATAATGTATCACACGTAAATAAAATAGTAGACTATGATATAATTTTTTTTTGCATATACAGTTAAATTATTTCTCATTTAAAATGCGGTGCCATTGGGCTAGGTTTCTTATGTAATTATTTCATTGTTTTTTTTTAAGCAACTTTCAATTTTGATTTATTTGGCAAAGTAATAGGTAAGCTTCAAAGTATATCACAATTTAACCCTTTCTGTAATTTTTGAAACAATACAATAAAAAAACGCGAAATAAGGCGCGTGCAATAAAAAAAATGTCATGATAGCTGAGTGGTAGCGAGTCCGCTTCTTGTTTAAAAGGCCGTGGTTCGAATCCCAGGGCAAGTATTAATAAGTTTTTTTCTGATTTATGTACATAACTGTCACTGACTGTGCTTCGGAGAGCACGTTAAGTCGTCGGTCCTAGTTGCCGTCAATAGACGGCAGTTGTTGGATTAAGCCCTAAGCCCCTCATTTCCGGGGGAGGCCTAAGTCCCTGCAGTGGGGTATTAATGAGGAGCTGAAAAGTGGATAACAGAACATTTTAGTGGCTACTAGTACACTTACCGAGTTTTGGCTTATTAGATTTGTCTTCGCGATCTCTTTTTAAAGCACATTATGACGAAAGTCTGATTATAGAGCTGGGTAGTGGACGTCGAAACCCATCAACGACTCCTAGTTAATCTACCTAGTTTGGGTTCATTGCATTTGTTTCTCACTAGCACTTTTCATAGCACCCTGCGACGATGGTCTGATAATAGAGTTGAATACTGGATAATAGAAACCGTCAATAGGTATTAGTGAAACCACCGAGTCGTTGGGCTTATTAAATTTGTCATTATAACACTTAGCATAGCGATAGCATAGATAGTAATAAAAATATATTCCGGCCGGTGAATTAATGATTTTGAGAGTTAACTGGATATGTTATTTTAAAATGTCTTCTTATATTTATTACTAAACGGTATTATAGATAAAGTTAAGTGGATACAATACGGGATTTGAACTATTTGTTTTCAAATATGCATGGCAGCTAGGTATGGATCAAATTTCGTTTAAACAAAACGAAGAAAGACTATTAAAGAGACTACTAGAAGTATGAAGTTATGTGATAATTAGTCACATAAGTCCAAAAATTACCGGACCATGTGCAACTATTCATGTAATAATATGTCAATGCTTGTAAACACGCGGTACTTATCCATATCAGTATCAGCTTATTATGCCCTACTGTAAGGGCTTAGACCTCCCCTAGGATTGGCGGTACGCATAACAGCTCGAAATATACGATGTCTAATCTTCATTCTATAAAAATTAAAAACGTTGTTTTGCGGAACCAACTGAGTACAAAACTCAAATTGTACGTGTTTATATATGCAATTGATTTATATTATTAAACTGGTAATTAATGTCATACCTAGTGCGCCCGAGTTGAACGAGAAATATTCATTAATGTTCTTAATTGGCCTTTCGTGTCCCGAAATAATTTTAATTAGGTTAAAAGCTTCGTATGTCCTTTCCGATGATTTTGTTTGTTGATTGGGATCGAAGTTCCTGTAAAATTGATCAAATATTATTATTTTTAATTAAATACGAGTAAAGTAAACCCAACCCGCAGTGGAGCAGCGTGGTGGACTTAAGCTCCAAGCCCCCTCCTCGCCCTGGGGGAGGCCTAAGCCCCTGCAGTAGGGTAAAAAGGGCCTGATGATGATGATGATGATGATGATGAAAGTAAAGTATTGTGTACATATCTTTCAATAAAAGAGATATCATTAATATATTAAAACGTAAGTTATGACTTTTATTATCAACTTTTTTTGGAACTTACAATGTCAATCTTGTTGAAAGCAAGTTGAAAATTATGAATACAATAGAAGTTATTGTTAGGCAGTTACAATACGCGCAACCGATGTGAAAGGCCACCGGCTGTACACACTCGGCGATCGTAGGCGAGTTCAGAATTCAAAATTGCCAGAAGCAGAACAGCGTTATGCGGGTAAAAGAGAAGTGTGCAGCCGGCGGCCTTTTATATTGGTGGCGCGTATTGTACAAAAATACTATTTCTTCAAAAATGTTTTATTATACAAGCGCTGACTATAATACTGTCGTATCACGCATGAACATTTAGGCTTACTGTCCACGGGGCTTAGCTGCATAGACGCTTCAAAATACGCCGTGCAGCTTGTACAGCTCTGTCCTCTCTGCTCTGTCCACGAGGCGTATTGCTAGCGTACGTTTGCAATCATTTGTGAGAATGTCGTCGAATGAAGAAGACGTTATTTTGGTTTATTACTACTTTCTACGCCAAAGACGTCGATCATATATTTAGTGCATCCATATATAGAAAAAAATATCAACTGTATCTATATTGTTCGTAATAGCAAGAGAATTATTAGAAAATGATATGATTATCTTTCTTAGAATATTCAGTTAAATTGTTTGTTGATGTGTTTCTATGAAATAGTTTGGCCGTTTTATGATGCGATTTTTAGCATTAAATAGACAATAAAAATAATAATAATAATAATGTTTACATGACAACAACGTCTGGGCCCCAAACTAAGCATTAGCTTGTGTTTTGGGTACCAAGCGAAGACGCCCGATATCACCCGAAAGTGGGTTCTTAGATTAAATAAATATAAATAAACAGCGAAGCGCGATCGCCCTTGTTACTTGTCCTTCTTTATACCTTGTACTAATACCTTAATTAGGATATTTATTAATACTTTGATACTTGAAGCTTTTCACTAGGCTATATTTCATCTATATATTGATATTAATAATAGCATGTAGTGTACATTTGATGGACTTACATTTTGTCATTGTTTGTTGTAAGAGTAACAGTGAGTGCGATGTATGCAGCAAACAGCATCCCGATTGATAGACAACCAACCACCGATTTTATGTAAACGAATATTCTTTCCACGGAACCCTGCAATTAAATTATATTATTAGACTAGACAGTTTATTAGTGGTCGATGCAATGGGCACTGACAAAAAAATTTACTTTATATTTCAATACGTTTTTATGAAAAGACAATCTAGAGTATTTTAGTATTTTTAAATAAATATTACGTATGGATATTCAATACAATATAATAAAAATAATGCTCGGGACATTTCACACAGCGCCATTTAGTCCCTAAGTAAGCACGTATTATTCTCGTATTATGGGTACTAGGCAACTGGTAAACATACTTAAATATTATTTTTATAATATATACATATCTATCTGACACATACTCATTGAGACCATTCCAATCAGCCCAAACAAGATAACTCTGCTGTAAGTTGGTGAGAAGTTGGGCATGCTCCAGGTTTCAAATGATTCTGCAGCATCAAGTCAAGTTCACCAAGTTTTTACAATACCTTTGAACTAAATGGATACCAAATTTCGAATCAATCAGACCTTTGGGAATCGCAGCACACATCCCTTTAACAACTGGAAAAGAGCTGATAGTCTTCAAAGGGCTGAACAGTTTTTCTTAAAAAAATATTAAATCGAAATCGGTGCATTTGTTTGGAAGTTTAAATATGTGTTTCTCTTAATTCATCAATTTTTTTTTAATTTAAAGTGCTTACAACTATTACAATGATGTCCATGCGCACTTATCTTTTGAATACTCGCTAATACAATAGTAAGCTTTTTTCATAAGTTAGATTTTAACTCGCTTTATAAATTGATTTTAATTTAAGTTCAACATTTGTTTAGGAATTTTATTATAAAAATGGATACAATTTCCCATGAAAGAATTATAAACTTTTGAAAGTCTGAACGTGGGAATCGATAACATATGCTTATGTCTCGTATTTAAGTTGTGGCCATCACCCAGCCTAGAGAAAGCAATTAAGTTTTTATGTACATAAATTATATTTGCTGCGAGGTCATAGACAGACACATACGTCAAATTTATGACACCCCTAATTTTTGTGTCGGGGGTTAAAAATAATCAATTTTAGTTACCGATGAAAATTAGTAAATATTGCGATTCTGAAGTTATTCGAAATTTCGAATCAATTTAATTATATAATTACATGTGTAAAGTGTATAATTAACTACAGAAAGAACTTTGATATGTTTTTGACAGTTTTTTTTATTTCACATAAAATATATAATTTTCATTTAGGGAACTTAAAAATTTCGAATTTCGGAATGGTGTTATAATTTTATATCCGATTTTTTTTTGCTAAGACGTCTGTCAACCTAATATCCGATTTTTTTTTGACAAAATGGCACTTTCCTCTCTAAGTACATTCAAATATACCTAAATTTTACCTTTCGATTTTCCTCAGATTTTCTGACTGTAACTACATAAACAGTTCCAGCTATCAGATAAGCTATACCGATCCTTTCCAAGGGCCTGCAAAGTACTTCCAAATCGAAGTTTTGATTCGATATCCATTGTAAACATGCGTCTAGCATACCAAAAATCAAAGACAACTGAAATATAATAAAATTATGAAAAATGTGGACATTAAAATATCAAAGTAAATCAAATTCGTCCTATAATACGAAATGTATAATATTTAATATGAGAGTCTAAAAGTCCTCTCTCATTAAGTGGAACGTGCAATGGCGAATTTTCATACAAACGGCGTTAACGGTTCCATCCCTTTATATCTTAACCGATTGGCGCAAAAAAATTGGTATATTTTTGTTGATCTGAATCAGCAAAAACTAGGTCCATACGTTTTATGAATTTTATAATTTTATACATGTAAATTTTATGAAACGAATTGCATTTTCGCATGAAAAAATAAACATTAAATAAAATCGAAAAATAACTGCGCATAAGTATTTAAGTTTTCTCTCATAGGATAAATTAAAATATTGAAAAAATAAAAACGTATTACCTTAGTTTTGTTGATCTGAATACCATATAATTTTTTTGCGTCAATCGGTTAAGGTTTAATGGGTATAACCCTTGAAAATAACCTTAGCAAATTAACTTAACAATTAAACCAGTGGTTTGTAAATGTCACAATCACTGTTTTAATAGCTTAATCGAATTCCACAGGAATCCTATTACCTTCATCAAACGCCACAACGAGTGAAACCTGTTGTGTTTTTTTTTTAAATCCCTGGACAGTCTATTGGGGAGATCGAATCCTGCCGCCCATACCACAGCATCAAGTAGAACATCCTTCAAGGCGATTCCGTGCCAAACGCGGTCTAGGAAATGGTAACCACCCGCGCCAGTAGTGAAGAACAGCCACAGAAGTATTACTATCCTGAAAATTCGTATATTTTCTATTGAAATATTGTAAGTTAACTATTTTCATAACAGTTATTTTCTTTCGGGTTTTTTGGAAACTATGTATAAATAAATACGTAATTTACTAAATTAATATTTTATTTTTTCTTATTTTTACATTAAATACTTAATGAACCAATGAAAAATGAAATTGATGAATTGATGTAAAAATAATAAAATAATGATGTACCTACTAAAGGATTAAATGATAATTTTTTTTTACATAGTTTCCAAAATAACCTGTCATTTAAGCGGACGCACTGTAATTTTCTTTGAATTCGATATTTTTTTTTTTTTCTTCTCATCTCAACATCTCACACACGGCTATCTAGTTCTCACACACGGCGGCTAGTAGTTATGGGTACTAGACAACTGATATAAATACTTTATTTTTTCTTTACAATGCACACATAAATATTTTAATCCCATACATGGAACAAATAGACATGCTCACAAATACACACGAAAACACACACATATATATATATATATATATATATATCTTAAAATATATTACTTTAAGTCAAAAACGTATAAAAGACCCATTTTAGTCAAAGTATCAATATCAATAATCTTTATCTTTCATTTTCATTCTGACATTTGGCTTAAAACAAACAAAACATATTTGAACTTAGGTTTTAACAAGTAAAACGTAAGAGTTTTATAAGTAAGAATTTAGTATTTTTAAAAAGAAATTACTAAAATAACCTAAAACAAGTATATATGTGTACGTCAGTAAAAAACGTTCAAATCAAATCAAATATCTTTATTTCGTAGTTATATAACATAATCTTGAAATACGTCACAAGAATGAATTTATTACTTTGTGGAAAAACGTCACCACAAAGGCGCATTAAAAAAAGTGCTGGTTCCTTTCAGAGACGCTCTTTTTAACAAAATTATAAACAATTTTTTAGCAATAAGTGCTTAAAGATTAATATTATTGAAACAAACTGATAGGCGAGCTGTTTACGCCCATGGATTTTTATCATCTAAGTAGTCCGATACTTTATAATAAGTTTTTGCATAAAGCTTTCGTTTTATTGTAGTTTTAACTTGTCAAGGGGTATCTTGAATGTCAACTGGAATCTTATTGTAAAAGTGTATACATTGTTCTTTAAAAGATTTTATGATTTTATTGAGGCGGCTGACATGATTAGCAAGTTTATCTTTGTTTCTAGTATTAACATTATGCCGATCACAATTATTTTTTAAATAATACAATATTTTTTTACGTACATTATGTTTTCGAATATACATTGAGACGGCAATGTCATTATATTAATTTCCTTAAACTTCGAGCTTTTCATCTAAGCCTTAATGTGGCTGTCTATTACAAGCAGTATTGTCATAGAACTAAAAGGTTTATTACATTATTCACATTATTATTTTAATTTCATTATTAATGTAAAATTTCATGAGGTGTGATTTGAGAGTAACTCAGATCTTTTTGGAACGGATGTACATTTTTCGGTTTTCTTGTGAATATATACAAGTAACTTACTATAGTATTTTCAGTTTATAAGACGATCCATGAATCAAAAATAAAGATCGACTAATGATAAAAAGCAGAAAATTATCATATTATTTAGTCTTATTTTACTCTGTAGTAATTATATTATGTACTTATTAGCAAGAAATGAGCGCATGAACACATTATGAACCTGTTCATTTTAGACCCTTAGGCTGTTTAGGTGCACTATACTCATGTAATGGCTTTTTACTCATGTGCACTTTTAGAACCTAAACGCCTAAACTCGGTTACTTTAAAACTTTGTTATGAGGGCTACAAATTTTAAAAAAAACCTCAATCTCTTAATTTTTCACATTAGCTAGAAAATGGTATTTACAAACCTAGAGGTCAGAGAAAACCTGTATCAAGTTTAAAAAAAAATCCAGTGAAAATTAAACAATGTTAAAACGAAAACGGATAGACGGACAACTACAATAAAAATATACTTGCTCCAATATTCTGTGTGAACCTAGATAGTATTATATATTTAGTAAAAGAAAAAATAACTTCACCGACCCTTGAAATATGTCCAGTGCCAAAGTTTTCCTCTCAGCCAGAACTTTTTCTCGCTGGGATTTTGATTTTTTTGCGGTGTAATAACGCGACCGTATCATTGTATAGATTGAGTAAACAGCTCCCAAAACCATCAATAACGAACATGTCATTATTAATGCTGTAATTTAAAAAAAATCGAAATAATTAATGTCGTATGACAAAATGAAGTGAAGTAGATTGATTTCATTTTAATTAATTTAAATAGCTAAACAGATCGCATTATCCCGTGTGGGCTTTTAATAACCTAACTGTCAAAATAATGAAGAGAGTTGGGGCGAGCTGCTGGAGATAGAAGCATGTATCAAACTTAGTTCAGAATTTAAATTAAATTTATATAAGTAATAGAAGCTTCGGATAGATTTGGAAGCCTTCTCAGGCATTTATCATTTAGATCAAAGCAATTATAGTTTCAACAATTATAATTGTTAGAGCGGACTCCTATAGTTATGTAAATATCGTTTAACAAATATACACAGTTTTTTGTTACATCTTGTTGGACCCGGATATGATGGGTAAACATTATAAAATGATTTTAATATATTAAATAATAATAATATATCTAGGACATCCCATACAGCGCCATCTAGTCCCAAAGTAAGCAAGTATTATGCTTTTATTATGGGGTAATAGACAACTTATATACATACTTAAATATTCTTTTTTTTTTAATAAGATACAGACATGTTCATGCATACAAATATTTGTCCCGGGCGGGATTCGAATCCGCGACCCTCGATTTCACAGTTATCGTCTCTATCCGCTCGGCAAATCGGTCAGTCTAATAATGTAATAGTTATTGATAAAAATAATATTATTAGTGAAGTTACAAAACTCCTTATTACAACGCCTACACGCCGCCATCAACAGCGCAGGATTAATAAACTACGAGTCAACAATTTTAATCTTTCATAAATGATTAGTTTTTATTAAGTAGTTTATTTTGTTTAAAATTATTTTATTGTGCTTACTGGTGTCCACCCATCATTTTCTGCCCTCCTTTTTTGGATCGGACAAGATGTATATAAAAAAAACCGTGTGTAACAAAAATGTATTTAAAAAATAATATAACAATCAGTTTGAATTCATCTTACTTACTAGTATTAAGCCTCAACTCAAATAGTTTCCCGTGCAAGTTTTATATGCATTCCTACCAAATTTATATATTTTTTTAATGGCTGATACTCTTACCGTACCGTGTTAGAGCGTCGTCATCTAGTCCCAAACTAAGCAAAGATTGTATTATGCGCACTAGACAAGAGATTTTATAATATATACATATATAGATATTTTACATCCAAGCACTGAAATAGGTATACTCATTGGCACAGAGTATGTGTTACTTTTCTTAATAATCGTAATAAATTCATTTTCGTCTTTTACTCGACATGCAACGCCTTTTTAATTAAACTTTTATACTCTAAACAATGTTACGATTCCGTTAGTTCCTTTTCAATTCATTAAACCTTCACAAAGTTTTAGTTAGATGAAAATTAAATTTTTCATATAAAAATAATTGAACCATACGCACGTATATATATGTCTACAGGTTTTAGTTCAGGTTGCACGACGCAGGACCCAACGTTTACCCTGTAAACGCCAAACTCTCCGATAGTGGGACGCATTTCGCAAATGAGACCACTGAAAAAAAAAAACATGAAAAATAGGAAAATAAAATGTAGTATAAAAATACAATATTTTTTTGTTGTGCTACTATCAGACGACATAATATAAAACAAAACATAAATTATAAATATATTTATAAATTATATAAAATAGTTTTCATTAAAAGTTATAACTTAGAGAAAATAATCGGTTATTTTTTCTACGGGTAAAAACGCTCCGACACAGTAGTAACTCGACCTCTTTGACCTAGGGTTGGTGCCATTCGTTCGATTTCATTAGTTATAATTCCATAATAGTACGAATTGACTAAAAACCGGCTTCTGGGTTTACCATCAAACCACTCATACTCTAGCTAGCTAGTGTGTACCCGTTACAAGACAGCGAGTTTCAGCCCAAGTTTCCGAGATACCCAAAACAAACTCTTGAATACTGCTTAATTTTTTCTATAAAATTTTAGTGAGGCCCTTTACTAAAATTTTAGGTTCAATAGTGTGGAGGTAGGGGGGGGGGGGATGGTAACGTAACAAGCACTTTTGGTAACACGACGGTGCACTTGTGAATCTTTTTTTAAATTTATTATTTGTCGGAAAAATTTATTCCACAATTTAAAATTCGTTTATTTACGCCAATACAGTAAAACAAATTGACAGCAGCGTTTTATTTTAATAGAGTCATGAATATTGCTTCACAGTATTGATAATGTCAAACCGTGAATTCGCGGGGATTCACAGTATTTATAATGTCAACCGTGAATTCGCCGAGATGAAGACCGGCACGCGGGGACCTCGCGTACTGAAACTCTGACTGAAACCCGCCGTCTTATACGAGTTAGCTAGAATATGAGTGGTTAGACGGTAAACGCAGACGAGGGCTTCGAGTCAATTGGCACTTTTATGTTTTCGCCATACGTCCATGATTAGATATTTCACATAATATTTAATAAAAAGTAAACATTTTCTCTTCCGAAGTTTCTTATATCTCAGACCAAAAATTGTCTTGCGACAACAACGTACTTACTTATTTTGAGAAAATATCCTCTTCAAAATTAGGTTAGACAAACCTTTTCTACAGTGATAGCTTAAGCGATAAAGTAATAATATAATGCCCGTGTCATACTTGATTGTAATTTAAAGCATTCATTGATGGTTTACTAAACATGGGAACATAAATGATTGAGAAAGAAACAAAGTCGAGAATCAGTACTTAAATATCCTACTGGACTGTGTATTCGACCCATTTCGACCCATTAGTGGGACCAACAGTCTGTAATTTACATTATGGGTAGTTGGATCAGAAATTCGAATCTGGAATATTGTGTTCCCGAGCCTTCGGAAGTGCTCTATCTAACTACCACTCAGTTGAGGACTTTAAGTAACGAAAACAAAGCTCTTGGGGGAAGAGTCAAAATAAGCACAAGTTGCATGTAAAGTCGTCGAGTTAGTTCTGTTTATATATTTAAATTAAAACCAAACAGTCATGGATGGTAATTCCAGCGAAAGTATGAAGTCCGTGACATGTTTAAGTACAAATATAATTATTGTGAATTAAGAGTTTGAACTATGCCAAATGAAATTCCCATTTCAGCTACGCTGCTCACGCGCACCTCTTGCCTCTCCAAATAATTATTTTCTAAGTACTATGCGTCTAGTTAGGAATTAATCGTTCGAAGGCAGACTGATCCTGTGCTTTAAATTACTACGTTCTTAGTAAAAACCGCAATGTAGAACAAATAACTTAAAAAAATAACAAAATTTGATTTCATTCAAATCGACGTGTCCCTATTTCGAGATATCGGAGGTGACTGCCAACAACCGACGGCAGTCGGCGTAATGGGGCTTGCCGTAGTACCAAATACAAAAGATATTATTATCTTGCGTATAAGCGAAACAAGGATCACATTGCGTACGCACATAAAATAACACAAAAAAAATTATTTAGCTATAATTATAATTTTTAAATCTATTTGTAAGATTATTTGCGACTCGATAGATCGATGATCGCTAAGGACATTTATAAGCAATATTTTTGGAAATATATTAGCCTCAGAATAAACAGAAGGCGCCTGTAAGCGTGAAACTGAAGAAACAAAAACCACTCTTAAATAGAGTGGTTTCACTTTGTTGCGATTAGTCACTCCGTTGCACTTACCGCGTTATAATGTACAGCACAAGTGTCAATTTTAATTTTAAAATGTTGTCTTGTGTCGTTCCTACATGCAAAAATGCTGCTGGGCGTACGAAGAAATCGGATGGGATCACATTTCACCTGTAAGTAACGTATTCAAAAGTGGATTTATTTAATTATTGAATTTGTTTTACATATTGTGATTGATTTAATAAATGGCGCGTCCATTTTGTGAGTGTTGCCAGTTCCATCGAAAATTTTATCTACTTTTTATTTAATACCTGTTTAGAATACTCTATTGTTTGAGTAATAAAGCACCTGTGTGAACAACAAAGAACAAAGAAAATTGAATTGGATGAAAGTCATACAAAGAACACGGCTAGATAAGTTTTTGAGACCATCAGAGCGGAACGTAATTTGTTCAATTCACTTTGACGAGCAATATTTTTGTGACAAAAAATGTGGTTTAAAAAAACTAAAGAAATCAGCTATTCCGATTAAGGTAGAATTAGTAAAGATATATTAGTTAAATGTTATTCATATTGCACCTTTCCTGTTCATTATGTAGGTCATAATTATATTATGAAATAATCCAATTTCATTCAATTCCATCATCTCATTAATACCCCACTACAGGGGCTTAGGCCTCCCCTCGGGATGAGGAAGATTGGAGCTTAATCCACCACGCTGCTCCAATGCGGGTTGATGGCGGGTAGGTGGTTGGTGGGTAATCCAATACCTTACTGATAAAAAAAATTTTATCAGTAAGGTATTGGATTTTACCTTATTGATACCAAAAATTTCATTTTTTCCTAGAAAATACAATGGATATATCTTAATGAATACTTTGTATACGTGTTAATGAATCTTCTATGCATTCCGATTACAATGAAATTTTGGTGGATGGAGTAATATATAAGTTATCTAATAATGGCACGTTATTCCGGTATTTGGTCTTGACATCACAATTGTCTGAGTCACATATAGAAACATCTGGACCTTCGACTTCGGAAAAAGTGCGTACATACCTACCTATAATTTTTATGTTTAATTGATTACATTTGTTTTTCAGTTTTTGATTAAGCAATTTGCTTTTTCATTTTATGATAGACTTAAAGTTTTTCATTTCAGGATACACAGCCACAATCGCCTACACGATCAAACTCAGAAATTGGTGATATCCATATTTCTGATTTGGACTTTCTATGTGATACAACGAGAAAGCTACTCAATAATGATTTATAATAGTGAAAATAATGGTAGCATTGCAAAATTATTGTCTTAGAATTGCCTCAGCTTCATTATCTGTCAAAATATATCGTAGGTTATTATCGGGAACTGTTGCTTATTACCTGTCGAAATCAATAAAATGTTCGTTTTGTGTAGAAGCAATTGGCCTCAGGTGTGGTATGGATTGTGATATGGATTGAAAAATAAAGGCAGACTTTATTTCCCTTCCCAAAATCTTAATTAGGGGCCGTCCATTAATCACGTGATCTTTTTTTAAGCATGTTTTAACCCAGGGGGGGTTAAAAAATGCTTGAACCCCCTTGGTAATACATGGTGAGGTTTAAGACTACCCCCCACCCCCCACCCAACATCACGTGTATTATTAGTATCTACAAAAATTCTTAAATTTTTAGAATCTTTTAGAATATCACCTTAAATACGGGTATAAAGTATAATCTTATTTTATTCTGAAATTAAGCACTATGATAAAAATATGTAGACAGAAAAATTGCAGGTTGTTTTTGATTGGTATAAAAATAATAAACGAATGATGTACACTACACACCGCTTTTCGATTTAAAAATTGCGCGTTTAAAAAAATAAATACAAGTGATATCTTACTACACCCCCCTCCCCCCTTGTGACATTTCGTGATTTTTGTCAAACCCCTCCCCCCCCCTTTCAAGCCTCACGTGATTAATGGACGGCCCCTTACATGAATGTCGTATTATTATATTATTACTTACAAGAAGCACATGCCCGAAAAATTTCAAATGAAGATTTTGTTATAAGTTCAAATATCGAACGTTTAGCAATCGTTCTTTCAATTTTCAAGAAATTCATTGAAAAAAATAATATATTCCTTGTAAATGATGACCACATAAATGGTGAAAATCATAGAAACGGCGGTTATTGAAAAAGATTTAGATATGAAATTAGGTGCCTACATTATTTATTTAAACGTAAAATTCTGCAAATCAGTTCAAATTCTAAAAGAAAATATTATAAAAAGCTTACACAACAAAGGGGTACCTAATAAAAACTTTACTTACTTAACCTTACTTTTAAAAACTTACCTTATTGAAGCCGGGTTTTATTTATTGTAATAAGTATAAAAAAATTAATGTTTGTTTCCTTTATTCAACTAAAATGGTATGTATGAATTTCATGTCGTTGTGAGTAACTTTCTATTAAATGAAGAACACTTGTGTCAGAAGGTCATGCTACTTCCTTTCTATAATTATACTCGTATTGTACCAAAAAACTCATTAAACTCAAGTAAACACCTGGCGCCTGAAGGAAATTTGAATGTTGTGAGTTTTGGCCTAGTACCTAAAATAGTTAAAACTTACTATAAATGAACACAAGTAGGCGGCGACCGTAGGGCTGCCCCGCAAGAAATAATTTGTGTTATATAAATGCACCCTAAATATACCTATCTGTAAATATTTTTATTAAACACCTTTTTTCTGATTTTATATGATTATCCCAAAAACAGTAGAAAATTTATCCCGATCTAGCAACATTACGCGGGCGGGAAGTGAGGCAGGCGCGGGACGTACGTAATGTTTTTGGACACAGTGCAGTATGTGTGATCATAATTGAGCGCTCCACCTGTGATATTAGCCCTAAAACAGTAATTTTGATGTCCTTCTAGCTCTTAATTACATATAGCATGGGGGGGGGGGGGGCTGTCCATGAAACACGTGTGCATTTGAAGGCTCGGAGCTGGTATAGTGAGTGGTATACAGTTCAGCGTGACGATGGCGACAAGGAAGGAGGGGAAGTTCGAAAGAAACGATCTAAAGAGAAGTAATGTTGTAAAGCAACGGAATGTACTTATTTAGTACATTTTTAACCAATTTTATTGATTCAGGCAGATGGTGATTCACTCCATCAGCTCATTTTACCCCACTGCAGGGGCTTAGGCCTCCCCCAGGGTGAGGAGGAGGGCTTGGAGCTTAAATCCACCACGCTGCTCCACTGCGGGTTAGGGACTGTAACGACCGCCATCTATTTACAGCGTCCGGGACCGACTGCTTAACGTGCTCTCCGAGGCACGGAGTCAGTGATAGTTGTGTACTTAAGTCAGAAAAACTCATTGGTACACCCCCGGATTCGAACCATGGCCCTATGGGGCCTTATAAATTTGAGACAGGTTCGTTGCGCTTTGGGCTATCACGAGATGGTGATTATCACACGCTAAATAGAAGTGGGGTCGACCAACGTAATAATATCTGGGGGCTGCTGTACGAAAACGTGACCCCAGTTGTGCGGAGCATCCGATATGCCTGAATTTAGCGCGCGACATATTTCATAGACGGCTCCGTGAATTAATTACCTTCTGTTATTGTGTGCTCTGTATTCCTCGTGGGCCGTATTCAAGAAGCGCCAAGTGTACTGAACGCTGGTATTTGCTATCCAATGATCTTCTTTACCTCCATGAAGTACTTTCATCAGTTTATATGGACACTGTATGAAAAAATATATTTTTAATAAATCATCTCTCAATAAATGTTCAGCACGTTTAAGGAGCGACTGTCATAAAATAAAATATTAAGGTAAATATTAATATTTACGGCGGGTGGTCGCCGGCGCGGCGATATCAAGTACATTAATCTACTATACCAATGTAGTTGTCGACCTTGTAGTGACATGGCCGTGCAAAAAAATTAGATTAATCATAAAGAGTAGTAGAAAAACAAGTTTTTTTAAATGTTTCTCTTTTTCTGTCGATCCGTACTAATCAGTTCTATTAATATGGTTTTTCAATAAAAATATAACATGTGTTATACCGTTTCCTATAATCTACTCAAAACATGGAGTTGGTAAATTTTCGGACCTCAGCTAAGAAACGGACATTATATACATACTTTGTTTTTTTTTTTTTTAGTAAAGTCGATTGTTTGAAATAGCGTGAATAGACCATTGGGTATATAATTCTACGATATCGCCTCCTCGACATATACACAAAATTTTTATTAGGCATGAATTGTGGTTACTTTTTTTAAAGAACGTCTCCATCTAGCAATTTGCCTTACCTAAGGCATTGATTTCAAACCTAGATGGCGTACAATAAATATGAGTAATAAGTAAACAAAAATGTCGTGATAGCCCAGAGCGCAACGAACCTGTCTGTAATTGATAAGGCCGCATAGGGTCATGGTTCGAATCCGGGCGTGTACCAATGAGTTTTTCTGACTTAAGTACACAATATCACTGACACCGTGCTTCGGAGGGCACGTTAAGCAGTCGGTCCCGGACGCTGTCAATAGATGGCGCTCGTTACAGTTCCCAACCCGCAGTGGAGCAGCGTGGTGGACTTAAGCTCCAAGCCCCCCTCCTCACCCTGGGGGAGGCCTAAGCCCCTGCAGTGGGGTTAAAATGGGCTGATTATGATGATGATGATGAATTAAACAGGACTTTAAAAATTATCTGTACAACATTGCAGCTAAATCAGTTCAGTTTTTTCAAGGCATAGGTATGTTAAGTCAAAGTCAAATATCTTTATTTCGTAATTATGTTACATAATCTTGAAATACGTCACAAGAGTGAATTTTATTACTTTGTGGAAGAAAGTCACCACAAAGACGCACCCATTTTAGCAACTCTCACAACAATTATTTTTGTGTATACACGAGTATTAGTAAATATTGTTGCATGCGTATTCCCAACATTTATGTATATTTTGTTATCAGTAATTTTGTTCCAGAAACTACAGTAAAAGATAAGAGACGATCGAATTGATTTTTTGAAAGTTTTTCGGAGAACGCTAGAACGTTTGAAACCTCAAATATATAAGACGCACTTGACAGCCTTCTGGACGGCAAGTTGAGTCGAATAGCTAGCCGAAATTTAAAAGTCAGTACTGAGAACAAAGTAGAGCTGAAATTTAACGAATAAATAAACGTTTTGTTATTGTCAAGTCACTTGCTGTATTTAAAGCAGTGCACGTGGAATAAAAGATGGATTTGTTTCACTATTATGTCAGTAGAGTCGAATTATTCAATCTAAATAAACAGTCATTTTTTGCTGACCATGAAATAAAAAAAGAATTAAAAAATGTCAGTGTCAAAGTGACGTGTAGACGTTATAAAAAAGTACATTCTTTTAGATTAGTGCACTAAACTCAAAAACTTGTAAACTGATATTGATGAAACTTTCACATTAAAATATAGTTCAACATACAAGCTGTATATATATTATCACCATATTGTTATGTTTAGGAGTAGAGAGATATTGAGTGTGATTTAATAAAATATATCAGATATCCAAAATACCAGTTATATTAAGACATAGTTTTCACGTGTTAACTAAACGGCAACCTGTTATTTCGCACATGCGATATGTTTTTTGGAACCCCGCTTAACATTGATCTGCACGGCTACCAAAGTACTTGAAACGCGTGCCCTGAGCAAGCCATGTTCGTTATTAACGCCGGTTTACTAATATTAAGCGCGAGTCACTCATGTAGGAATGTCGACATAGCGTAGTTATGAATGAACAAATATCTTTTTTTTTTCGTAGCTTCGCATATTTGAATTCTATTAGACACACGTAAGCTTCTGTGACATTTTAATACCTTTTTTTTTAAATTAACTAAACCTTTTTGTCTGCTCTCCCAACGCTCGCAGTAGTGATCACCGGGAAGAATCCTCTGCCCACTGCACCGCTTCTTCCCACTTGTGTCGCCTATTTATCTCGAAGATGTTCTACGTATAGAATCTTAACGTACTCTGCAGCTACCATGAGTTTGAATTGGTTTAACGTGTCGACATTCACTTGTGTAAAAGCTTTTTAAAAGATTTATTTGTTAATTTTTGTTCTTCTTGGTACCACTAGAGGAGCTGTGTATACAAATCTTGTAAGCTGTTGCTAGCGAGTGTCGAGACGTTAACCTTTTATCTTGTCATCAATCATTATTAATAAATTGTCTCTGTTAATTAAATGGCTCGTGACTTTCAATCTGACCAAATTGGGTTAATGTGTAGTGGACAGGTTAAAACACTTCGAATCCATGATAACCGTGCTGCTCCTAAACTTAACAACGCGATAGTAGCGCGTAGATAAAGCGAACCGTAAAAATGTGATTGTTCGTAATAGAAAGTTGCTGTTGTTTCAAAAACTGAATTTATAAAAAAAAGTATGAATAATTTATTTCAATTTAAATAATTATCTTATTACACATAACGAGTAAGTTCTAAATTAAAATCTAATTAAAAAAAAACTATTAATACCTATAAATTAAAAATACTATGTAAATAATGATAAATGAGAAAATTTTAAAGAGACGACAGGTTCAAGGTGCCAAGGATACTTGCCGTGTTGCCACGCTGTATTGCTACACTGATCCTCTGAACAAGGTATTTCTTGCTCTAAGTATCACCTGTAAACAGACGCAGCGCGACACCCAAATTGTGAGCAAATAATTTAGCATCCTTGGACCAGGGACCCATCGTCTCGACAGTGAAAGGTATGAATTGGTAACAGTTTAAAAGTTCTACGTGCTTGGCTATTTCCCTAAGAGCTGCTGACTCAGCAGCTTTGATATAATTATCTTTGAATGTGTATACATTTTATTTGATTTGATATTTATTTGAATGTGTATTTAATTTATTTTTTAGATTCTTCAACCACTCCCTTAAAAAGTTAAAGGGACACACACTTTGTTAATGACTTTAGGAGCTCATACATCGCGAAGTGAAAACCTCAGTTGCATTTTTCCAGATTTTCCTAATGATAACCCATGAGTTACAATGCGCAAAAAATCATCGTATATTTCAATATATAAAGATAGTTACTCCTAAATGATATAGTGTTAATATTTTCTCTACAGAATTGTATGGCAGTATGACATTTTTTATTGAAATTTCATTAATGTCAAATGGAAAAAATTTCAGACATATGGAAGGACATACAAACGGATATATCGAAATTATATACAAAGCCCATTTTTGCCATTTGTTTGAGGATACATAAAAGCCATGAAGACTAAATTTTAGGAAAAAACTAGGAGATAAAATTAGTAACAAACCTCAAAACATTCATCGTCACTAGAATACAATCCGACTACATTTATAGAAGTGTTCGCTGTCATGTAAGCTTGATCTCTTTGCAAATTTGACAAGTTTAAACCTTTGAACTCCACCAAGCCGGGATTTTCCACTAAAGATTGGTACCAAGTAGCCATTATTACAAGTTAAACACAAAACAGTCTTCGGATCGTCGAAAGACACTGTTTTTCCTTTAAAATTTAGAATAAAACTGATCGAAAACGAAGCGATATCTCGTGACCTACGACTTATTTGTTCACTTCGGTTGCCCGATTAACTATAACGGTGTGCATTATTTCGTTACAACTTTATCTGTAAACACCATTACGTCATTTAATAAATTATTAACTTTTGTGTTTATGCAATAACTAATTTAAATAATGTCGTGATAGCCCAGAGCACAACGAAACTGTCTTAAATTTATAAAGCCCCACAGGGCCATGGTTCGAATCCGGGCGCGTACCAATGAGTTTTTCTGACTTAAGTACACAATATCACTGACACAGTGCTTCGGAGGGCACGTTAAGCAGTCGGTCCCGGACGCTGTCAATAGATGGCGGTCGTTACAGTTCCCAACCCGCAGTGGAGCAGCGTGGTGGACTTAAGCTCCAAGCCCCCCTCCTCACCCTGGGGGAGGCCTAAGCCCCAGCAGTGGGGTAAAAATGGGCTGATGATAATGATAATAACTAATTTAAATAAATCTTTTTTAATATATAACTTTGTAAATGTAAAAAAATTTCATGCTTAGTAAAAGGCGATAGACCAAAAAGTACAAATTGACTAGAAGCTCTCTTCTGCGTTTACCGTCTAGCCAATCATACTCTAGCTAGCTCGTGTAAGATGGCGAGTTTTAGTCCGAGTTTCAGTGCATAAGGTGCGCAAAGGTTTTCGACCCCGCAAAATTGCGCAATGTCACTTCGATACTGTGGAGTGACATTCCTGACTCTGTTAAAACCAAACGCTTCTGTAAAATTAATTTTCTCTGTGAGATAGACACTAATATCAATTTACTTAATAGTTTTCAATTTTATTTTCGTTTATTGTTGTTAATGATTCAAGAAAATTGTTTATTTAATTTAGTTAGTTAAAACACTTTAATTTAATTTAATAAAACACTTTATCCGAAATTCCAGGAAAAATATTTAGTCTATCGAATTGCAAAAATTTTTACTAACGTGTATATTAAATACATGTCCGAGATTCTTCGACTAATTTCATTAAAATTATAATATTTATAAAAAACAACATATTTATCGCTCATGTTGTTTTTTTTTAAATACGCAAGAAGGATCTTTCCGTTTGATCGCGAGAAATATTTCATAGTACACCTGCTCGGAAAGGCCTCTAATAAGTTTCAAAGAAGAATGCCGAAAGTCCTTCTTTATTGCCGTGGGAGAGAAAAATGTATGAAAATTCATTACTCCCGCTGTTTTTTCTAATATTAAAATAAGAATCTTTGAAATGAAGACGCAAAACGGTACTGCCCACTTACTTTTTATTCTGAATAGAAATTAAAAAAAAAAAAAAACTAACTAATGTCAGAGCCATCAAACTGCGTTAACCAATAAAATAAATATATAGGATCAGGTTTTAATGACCAGCCAAATTTCAATATAATACCATACCATACCATCAGCCCATTAATGCCCCACTGCAGGGGCTTAGGCCTCCCCTTGGCACGAGTGGGCTTGGAGCATAATCCACCACGCTGCTCTAATGCGGGTTGGTGGATGTTTTAATATAATGATCTTTGATAAAAATCTGTTGGCCGTCTTGTTCCTTTTTAGTATCGTTCAATAAGAAAGTATTCACTTAAGACTACGTAAACCTTTCCTTAAACTACCTATATACTAGCCACCATCCACGAGGGCGCCAGTGCACGTGCACGCGCCCCACCCACATGCCACATGCTCCGCCTTTTCGCTCTATGTAAGTAGAAGGTAGCCAAATTTTGTTAAAAAATATTTAGGATATAATTATTTATTATGAATATTTGACCTATATTTTTATTCACGTAATGAGGAATATTGATGATACGTAACATCTAGAAAATTTTTGGCTGGTTACTAAAATTTCATCCTCTATAAAATATAAAAAAGTGAGCGGGTTTCCTTGAGTGACATTTAAATTGCTTAACTTACATAATAATTTCACTGAAAATATTTTCTAGAAGCGATACTGACGATTTATTGAGTCAATAGAATTAAAAGAAGTTGGTCAAGCTGTTAACAATTTGTTGGAATCGGGGAAAAGCATCGCTTAAGTTTGAATAGTTGTAGTAGTTTTAATATTAGTTTTATTTCATAAACATTTTATTTGTTTCATTTTTCTTCTACCTAGGTGTAATTTAAAGTAGTATATATTTGTGTGCGGCGTCGGGCCTCAAATACACAACGGTGATCGGTCACTTTCTTCCCTCGGTGAACAATCTACTATTACGTCGGCAAACCGTTTGTCGCCGGCCAGTGCAAGCCAGTCGACGCCGATATTTCGAATTGGGGCTATGTCGATTTACTGAGCGCGATGAAATATGTTCCAAGTTTTTCCTGCTTCACATGCCTTTAAAAATAATCGTTCACGGTGGCGAGAAGTGTGCGGGTGTAGGGCGACAGCAATGGCAATTTCGGTTGAAATAACTCAGGCTCATAATTGATTGGACGCAGTGACTGTTGTTTCCTTGTAAAATGAAACAACAGTCATTGCCAAATACTTCTAAAAAAATCCACAGATCTTGCAGTCCCTGCAACCATCGGTTTCATTGAAAACGAACCTACCCAAACCCGATTTTCACAGATTATTTTATTTTGTTGCCACGAAAACGTGGCACTATTCTTTTCAACTCTTTAAACTCAGAAATAAATCAACGAAAAAATTCTGTGCTACCCGTGCGAAGCAGGGGCGGGTCGCTAGTTCAACATATTTGAAACATTTAGGTTTTAAACTGCAGCCTCTGATATCCTTAAATGTTCTGAACTCGATAATTAAGCATTCGAACAAATACAGGCCGAAAGGCGATGACCGTAATGTTAACAAGTTCCCGAACGTCCATAAAATCTAACATGTGATGTCAATTTTCTTGTTCGATTTCCAAACGATTTCAAAAATTTTGGTCTCAAACTGTAGCTACCGATGCCTTCTAACCTTTGGTATAACATTTTGAAGCGATCCGATGAATACTCTCTGAAATATAGTATCTTATATGCACAAACACAAGCGATCGACCAAAAAATCTCATCTTTCGGAAATAATTTCTCTTACAATTACCAACCGATTTCTAAAAACTTGGTCTCAAATCGTAGCTACGTTAATGGCCAAGATAGTATTTTTTTTCATTTTCGATATCGGTTCCCGTTCTTGAAATATTTTGGATTTAGTAAAAAAAAATTCCGAAAAAATCCCGATTTTTTTACATTTTCCTATTTTTTTTAAAAACTACTTAACCGATTTCCAAAATTTTGATGTCATACGATGCACAACTAAATTATTAATCTTTTAAAACCTTAAAATCTTGGCTAGAACTCATACCCTCCGAGTTATGGCCAAAAATGCGTCTCCCGTGAAATTGATATGATAGTCATTTTCAATGACAAAAACCTTTCTATAAAACGTTTTATCTCTATGTAGATATATGAATAACCGATAATTTCACTGCATATTTGTATCTCATTATTTATTGTTTTTTTTCTAAACATTTTTGGCGAAAAACTATCGAATTTTAAAGTTATAAATTAATCATACAATTTGCATAAACAACGCATGCCCCGAGATAATGTGACCTCATTAAAACGTAACGATTCATATACTTTATCAATGCAGAATAAACATAATTATGTTAAGGACAGAATATCATGTTCGGCGATGAAACACGACACAGTGGATTAAATTTTAAATTAAGGAAAAAAAATTATGCTTATACGGCTTGCATACAATATAATTTCCAAAATAAGTATTGCAGCTGAAGCTCACCAAAATATTCTACAAATAAAGGGTGCATTTTTATAATCAAACATATTTGACGGAGTAGAATTTACACATTAGTATCGTGATAGCCCGACCGCAACGAATCCGGTCGAAATTTAGAATGCCGTGGTTCCAATCCGGGCGTGTACCAATGAGTTTTTTCTGACTTAAGGACATATCACTGACTCCGTGTCTCGAAAAACACGTTAAGTCGTCGGTCCTGGGTGCCATCAACAGATGGTAGTCATTAAAATCCGCCAACCTGCATTGGAGTAGCGTGGTAGATTAAGCTTCAAACCCGCTCACCCTGGGAGGAGGCCTAAGCCCCTGCAGTGGGGAAAAAATGGGCTGATGAAGTGAAGTAGTGAAGCTGGTGGAATGGAAAAATTTATTTGAGCAAAATAATTTATAGTTCATGGTTTTCCCTTTATTTTAGGCAAAATTATGTTAATTCTAAGATTTGATGTGATTGTAGAAGGGGTGCCATAAAAAGGAGGAGGTTTCTATTTTTATTTTTGTCAGTTCATTCCCGGCACAGACAAACGACTTGTCGAAATGTCATAAACACGAAGTTCTTTATTTTAAATATAAATCAAAATTTTATATAACTAAAAATTACTATATTTCATAGTTTTGTAGTTTTCCCCCGGGGCCCGTATGTTTGACTCATCCTATATAATGAGGTCGTAAGTAGGTATTGTAATCATTAAGTAATAGTTGAAAATATGTGAATCAATGCGTGTTAAATGGATATTGAAATACATCTTTGAGAATGTTATTATATGCCATGCATGTTAAAAAACCACTGTTTGCTTTATTCTCATAAAAAGTGAGGCCGCCGTCTTCGGAACGAACGAAGTGATAAATTCTAAACACATTTGACTGACCGATTGGTCTAGTGGTTGTAGACCCTAACTACGGAGCCAAGTGCAAGTTCGATTCCCGCCCAGTACAAAAATTTGTGTGCATGAACATGTCTGTTTGTTCCGTGTTTGGGTGTGAAATATCTATATAATATGTAAGTATTATATAGATATTTAAGTATGATTATGTATGTACGTATATTAATGTATCTTAATTAGGATCAAAATAATACTACAAGCACAGAATAAATAAATTTGACAGCATATTAATCATAAACTAAAAATTAAAAAAATACTATAACTAATTCTTAAAAATGGTGATCAAATAAAACTAATCCAATAATCTACCCCTCGTTGCCCCCGACGCAAATGTGTCCATGACGCTCATCGCATTGCCGCGCTGAATTGCAATGGTAATTCTTTGCACCAGGAAGGAACCGGAACGGAGGTCGAGTCCTCTTTCTCTCAGACGACGGCCGATGCCCGCGACGAAACGTTTGGCTTCACTCCCCCAACAGCCAGCATCTTCCACCGCAAGAGGGACAAACAAGTATTTACTATCCAGAGAAGAGTATTTGGCTCGTTTTTTGGCGGCTGCAGACTCCTCAGCGGCTCCGGCCGTTCCCACGGTGCGACCAAGGTTAGAGGCGGCAACTGTGCTGACACACGTTGCGTCCCAAAGTAGACACCTACCCTTCTCCCACGGCACCAAAGTCATATCATCGAGTCTTTTGCCATAAGAACGGCTAAGACCAGGAGGCTCCAACACGCATGGAACATTGGCCGAAATTAAAGCTCTGCGGACTATGTCGTTAAGAGCCTGTTGTCGCGGAAATCTCCCCGAGCAGCGACGACAACTCAACGCGTGGTGTCCGTCGGCCTCCACCATGGAACCGCATATGCATAGGTGTCGTTCACAAACATCGCAGCCCACGCGGAGCCCCACTGCCACACGCAAAGACTCGCCGTCAAGTAGGGTACCCATGTGCGGGGAAGGAAGAGCGTTTAACCAGGCTCCGGACTCAGCCCGTGACACCGCTCGTAGCCTCGCTAAGTCCACTCTTGCACCGCTCGTAGCCTCGCTAAGTCCACTCTTGCCGCCTGGTCCAAGAGAGTTAAAAATCCTTTCAGCTCCCGTTTCGTCCCATGCGCGCTGGCTATGTAGAATCGCCGGCAACGGCGCGCCCGGGTTGAGAGCCACCCAAGAGGCTAAAGCATCGGTTGCGTAGGGTATGTCCGCCCTGCCACCTTTACAAGATAGGATATTAGTGACAAGGTCGGCGACCGCATGCACCGACGCCAAGAAGGCTGGCAGGCCAACACCCCGCACGCACCGAACCCCCAGCCCTTCATGTCGTATTGGTAAGGTGGCTTGAAGCCACTGGTTCGACTCGAGACGGACGTTCAAAATCTCCTCCAGGAGATGCTTCAAGACGTCATCGAAAGAGTCAACCTCCTCAAGGAGGAGACGCTCAAGCCAGCTAGGAGACGTCCTCAAAAGGTAAGTAACTCTGGGAGCAGCGAAGCACATCCGCAAAAGGACAAGAGCAATGTGGGCAGAAAGGTCTTTCAGCCATGCCTGTGCGCCAAGAAGAAGTCTTTTCCTTGCAGCAATGGCCATAGGGATGGCTTCTGGGAATATCGGCGAGCCTAGAAGGTTAAAAGTTAAGGAGGACAGTTTTTAAGTATGTATATCAGTTGTCTGGTACCAATAATACAAACTTTGCTTAGTTTGGGACTAGATGGCGTTGTGTGGGTTGTTTTAGGTATTATTATCATTATATAATAGCCTACAATAGCCCATAATACACACCGCGCCTTTATTATTTCGATCGATACAACAAATACCTATGTATTTGTTGTATTCGAATTAATCCACACTGAAACATAAGTGATTTCGATGAATTTTCGCATTTGAATACATGACGTTATGGTTCAATATCTATATGTAAATTACGCTGCTATATTTAGGAGCAGTGCACATAAATTAATATGGATTGAAAAAATTAAACATTAATGTTAAAGATACGATAAGAAATACGCATCAACATTTATGTTTATTATAAAAAAGAAAATCGAATCGAAAGGTAGTTTTAAAATAAACACAACTTGGAAAATGCATTTATTGACCCCTCAGTAAACTCAAAAGTTTATAAAGAAGGCGCTTGACTCGGCAACTTCACGTCGTTCGGACACCCGTTTTCTACCGGAGTCAACATTTCCATTATATGTTTGCACCCGATATTACTTTTAAATACGGTTAAAATGTAAAAGCACCGAATGAAAATATTAGTGGGTGAAGACTTTGTCGTGCTAATACTTATAAAAAACACTACCAAACTTAAATATAACGAAAACAAGTATGAAATGAAATTAAAACGTACTAGAAATTTATACATTAATACGTAAGCAAAATTACAGCTTTCAAAATCAAGCGATTGCGTAAGTCGTGAATATATTTAATTGTAAATAAATACGATAAATTAAAAAACCAAATGCCTAAAAGATAATAAATATTATAAGATAATTATAATAATAATGTAATCTTCTACCTTTGGCTAATTATAGGATTAAGAACAAAGCATTCAGAAGAGTAACTCGAGATGAATTTTCATTTCATACACTTATTAGTTTTTTCTTACTTCTTAACCAGTAACTTATTTGTAATACAGTAAACATACAGCGAAACCACATTTTTGAAACGAAACAACTGAATCCTCAACCATTAACATTTTGCACTTGTTTCACGAATTATGCAAAATTACTTGAAGAATACAGTACGCTCTCTTCCATATTTCAATTATCATGGGCCCCTAATGGCATAAGAAATTAATATTTGAGATAGATATGGCGAAATCAAGTGGTACCTCAACGGGACGGTCTGTTCACGCAGACAAAGATGTTACACGCAATAGTGCAAGTTCGATCCTGCTCGGGAAAAATGTTTGTGTATATGAACATGTATATTTGTTCCCTATCTGAGTGTAAATTTATCTATATATGTATATCATAATAAATATGTATGTAATAAAAAATAAATAAATAAAACAAACCCAGCTTATTTTGGAACTAGATGGCGCTGTGTGGGATGTCTATTACTATTACTTCGTAATACGACGTGTTAAAATGGAAACGCGAAAAAGTTCCGCTCGAGAGATTTTATTCCGCGACTAAAGAGCTGAAAACCATCCGAAGTTCGGACACAGTTTGTAGTCACAAACATGTTGTCAACTAAACAAAGCTTGGATGACGTCCTATGTAACTCCAAACAGACTTTGTTTAGTTTAGAAAGAGCTTTTGGGACATTAACTGAAATAATGTTATCGAGTCTAATATACTATTTAATACTTTGCAACTATTACTTACACTGAGAAAAGTACTATAGTGAATTCAGTTTTTATTATAATAATAATAACACACACAATCACAACAACGTCTAGGTCCCAAACTAAGCATTAGCTTGTATTTTGAGTACCAAGCGAAGACACCACATACATATAACAACTAAGACCCGGTGCCAGTATTAATATTCATCATATAAATACTGACCCGAGCTGGGATTCGGACCCGGGACCTCCAGCTTCGCAGGCAGGGTCGCTGTCCACTAGGCTAAGCGGTCGTTATGATGATGGTTTCACTATCAGTAGAGCAATTGATGATCGAGATCTTTATAAATACGAGGAAGCCGAGGAAAGGAAATTACACGTTATCATAATAACGTTACAGGAACCATAATTTCCGCGGACACATTTTTTACGTTTCGTATTCCTAGTTTTTATTATGGGGTTAATTCATTGCTCGACTGGTGGTGAACATTTTTCTTAGGGTATAGAGGTTCGGTTACAGAAATTACAAAAGTCTCTTATGGAGCACAGTTATATTTTTGGAACAAAACACCTGTTGTAGTTTATATTTGCGGTTAAGTAAATTTAGAGATACAAAAGTTTTCATTCAAGAAGAGCTTTCATAGTGAATAAATACTTTAAGATCGACATGTTCGAATTGAATTTGAATCATAGTCGTGTTTTGACATAATAACGTCGAATTATCATAGCATTATGGAAATAAAGTTCATATTAAAATTTTGCTCACAATATCGTGGCAATTGTTCTTTGATGATAAGCAGTAAACTGCTTTAGTAAGTTTTAGGTTTTAAACAGTTTGTGAATTTTTATAATTCCCAAATAAATTATTTATTTATTATTAACTGAAAATAAATGCTTGACACTATAAGTTTGTGTTCAGACTTTATTCTCCAAACACAAATTCATCGTTTGGATTTCATCCAGTGGCGGTGGAAAGCGCAATGCAAACATTTAATTTATATGTATTTCTATATTTATATATATATATATATATAATCTATAGTATGATTAAAGTATTCTATTAATGAGTAAGTAATCCTGGTGTCGTATTTTTGATTCTTCATTTAATTGTATGGGTGTAAAACATGATGTAAACATACTTAGATGTTTTTTTTAAAATGTATACATAAATACACATTTCACAACCAGACACGGAAAAAATAGACATATTCATACACACAAATATTTGTCCCGGGCGGGAATCGAAGCAACGAGCTTTAGTTATGAAGTAAATATAACGTTTAAACAAGTTTGAGAGGTTTATTGGAATTATGTGGTGGGACAGAAATGCGTCAATTAAAATTTAATAGAGCTTGAATAAGAAAAAGGAAAAAAAAATCTTTCTCGTTACGATTATTTAATTGAAGGCTTCCGAAATACGTGAGCTTTCTGAAATCGAATGAATTCCTTGTAACTTTTTGAATGTTTTATTTAATGACCATTATAAGGTGATTTCGTGGCAGAGCATACTAATCATATTGAAAGCCAAAACGATAAGTATAATAACAGGTTTCGGCTATGGGGATCTTATCAATTATCTATATATCATATATATAAATTACACTTCTCTCCCACCTCTTCAGAGTAAATTTTGATTTACGGACGTTAAAATTATTTTATGCCATCACATGTACATTTTGTTTAACATTTGTTTTCCATTTTGACATACCGTGATACTTGTAGAATAATTGTGAACAACTAAATACGTCGGCAAAAATTACAGAAAAATGGGCCTAATACTTCAGGAAAGGCAATATATTACAAGAGCTGTTTTGTATTAAGTATATAGTATACAATTATTATATATTATATTATATAGTATATAATTAAGAAATAAAGTAAATAAATTTGAGAGCAGCGTTTGGTTTTAATAGAGTCATGAATGTCACTTTACAATCAAACGCATTTCACGAGGGTGAAGACCGGCGCGTTGGGACCTCGCAGACTGAAACTCGCCATCTTGCACCAGCTAGCTAAAGTATGAGTGGTTAGACGGTAAACGCAGAAGAAGGTTTCTAGTCTAGTAATTCATACTTTTATGAATTAAGGTGTAGATGTGAAGATATTTGACGGATTTAATTCCAGTTTTCTAGTTATGTACAGGTCGAATCATAAATATATGTTACTGTTATATTGAATGGGTTATTAAAATTTGAGACAGATAAAGATATTTACTAAGTTTGTTCATTTAATATTCTGTTCATTAATAATTAATGTAATGTAAGTTTTGAGATACTTGCGAGTTTATGTGTGAGATTTGTTTTTGTTGTTAAAACTTATATGCTTAATTTTCATTACTAGTGATACCTAGGACCAAATAATGGACGGAGTCATAATATGTTGCCGCTTTTGTATCAGTAATCGTGTATGTTTGTCCTTCCCACGGAGTCTAGCTATGAGTAAAAGAGATAGTTGATGTATGTTTGGCAACGTTGAACTGTCGGTGTGAATCGTGTCAAGCCTCGACCGACTAGTCGGTCAAAACATTGCGGTGAAGTGTAGCATTTTATTGAATTTTATAACGAAATCTCATTGTTTAACCTAAAAGTATTTGAATTTTGAAAGAATGTCGTGTTCAGCTGTGTCTTGTTCATGAAAAACGACAAAAGGAGTATTAAAAGACCCGGATTTGTCATTTTATAACTAAGTATTTGGCATCATTTTTAATACTGTAAAAGTTTTTTATCCAGAAAAAACGTTTTTCAGTTCTAAAATATGTAATTCGTATAAGATGATGATTAAAATCTAATAAAATGTAATATAATACAAACCCTTACAAAACACTTTAAAAAAATGGACATGCCTAAAAACAGATGACTCTGTCCATTATGATAATTGGTCCTAGAGTGAAACTCTCTCAATGTAAGAGAATTTATGTTACCCGATTTGTCATCTTTATCATCATCAGCGTTTCATCAGCATCAGCCACCGAACGTTAACCACTGGAGATAAGCACGTTCTAGATCTCTAGAAAAAAACCCCGAACGGGTCGTGCCTGTAACTTTTAAACAGTGAACCCGGTAATCTATATTATCATTGGGAAGCCGACGGCATTGCCATACCGAGCCGAGCGTGGAAGACAAGGTTCCCTGTCAAAAATCCTCTCGAATTAACGTTAACGCGTTTACAAAAACAATTGTTTTCTGTAAACTGACGAGTAAAATACACCCTTTATCTTGTCGTACTAAACTTCGAAGGTCTGCTTGGCTGGATTTTCATAAAGTGATTGCAATGATTTTTGACTTAATAGACGCTTCTACATCTGTTCTCTGTTTTTAACTTTATTTACATCGATTTAAAATGCACGCTTCTTGGTATGCTTCGATTTTGGTCGCGCCATGGCTATTAAAGAAATTACAACGACTCATGTTTACTAAATTGGTTTAAATGTATTATATCAAAAGATTCATTATTAAACGCACTTTACAACGATAAATAAACTTATCTGCCGCCTTTGAAATTTTTTTCACAACGAATTTTTGTCTAAAAATCACTTGTATGCCATGACTTATAACTTGTGACATCACTATCGCATACGAACTCAATTAGCCTTTATGTAATTACGCAACTTTCTTCTAGCGATAGAGACCTGTGGCTTTGTGCTCCCTCCGCAGGTCACTGAAGGGGGCGCGGTCGCGCGTACTTACTATTTGGTGTCGGTTTTTGTCAGCGTGATTCGGCCGACCGAGCGTGGAAGACAGGGTTTCCTGTCAACTGTTTTCAGCTACCTATACAACGGTTACACGCCAACTTTACCTGGACTTTCATCTGTCATCAATCTACCTAGTGGGGATGTCTAATTCGTGGTCATTATGCACTCGATTATATTTCCTCTCAGCAAAATTCTGATCCTCTATGGTATTTTGATTGCAGCGTGGACGTTGTGATATTTGTTACCCTGAGCCAGATGAGCCAGACGAAATTATTATAAACGAAAATGAAATAATGGAATATACAATTTTTTTTACATACAGTTTTTCATAAATGTATTAAATCACAATATGAAATATAAGGTTCATAATCCAGTATGTTCGTAGAGAATTACGTGAACAGACTCAATCTGTGGTAAAGAATTCGTGAATATTTACGCAATATTCCTGTGGTTTGAAATGGATTTAAGTACAGTCTGATGATAAAATAAAATATTTTACTTCTTTATTTAATTAAAAAAAATAAAAATAAACAATGGTAGGTATATTTTACGCAACATAAAAAATATAAAGCATAATTTTATCACATAAGCACATCTTTATCCGAGAAACTACTTTGACTATATTAGCGAAATTTTCGAATTTATATTTTCTAATAATCATTATTGTTTTTCTTATGTATGATATTATGTCTTTAATAAATTCAAATTTTAAAGTCAAAGTGTGAGTACACAGGAATTTGTATGGAGGTAAATTTTTCATAAGCACTCTTAAAGATTGAGAATCGAAAATCATGATTGTTTTTATGCTTTATCAATAACTATTATACACTATAAATATAAAAATATATTAAATTAAATTAAGTAGATTTACTCACGTTTTATAGGTAATATAACTTGTGTATTTATGTTTTCATCTAATTATTTATTAAGTAATTTGATTTTATAAAGCGAGTTCTCAAGTTGTTATCTGTGCAATTTATTTTAATATTTTTCATACAAATTTTAACATTTATTTTTGCCCCAATAGTGTTCTAACTTGGACAACTCTTGCCTTAGTGCTTACCAACATCATAAAAAGAACCTTTGTTCAAAACTTCATGTTTTATAGACCTAGTAAGTGGTTTGGACATATAATTTAAGTCAGTCAGTCTGTCACAACCTCGTAGTTTCAATATCATAATTGAATAAAAAGTCACGTAAATGGTTTCTCAAAAGGTTTTCGGTTTCGTTTCGGCCGTTATGGGTCAAATGCAGAAAGAACGGGAAGGGGGCAAGGTCAAAAACTCAGAAGACTCGTTTGGATTTGTAGTCATAAGCCACTTCACAGAGTCGCAGAACACACTGCGTGTGAGCGTTTTATGAAAACAACGATTCGTACACTGTTGTTCGACACCTTTATCTACACAATTTTAATTTAACTATCATGAGAAATGTGCCAAGTCCAATTTTATTCAAGCTTTGGGTGCACTACTTTTAAGTGTCTAGAAACACAATGTTGTCATTTGGGATGACATATCAAATTCAGAAACTACCGATTCATGTTTTTTTTTTTAATATATCCGTTACCACCACTAATACTACTAAACCTAATAAAACCTGGGACATTCCACACAGCGCCACCTAACTAAGCAAAGCTTGTATTATAGGTACCAGACAACTGATATACATACTTAAATATATTTTTTTATGTGTATAATATATAGATATTTCACACCCAGGTACAAAACAAAGAGACATGTTCATGCACGCAAATATTTGTCCCGGGCGGGAATCGAACCCGCGACCCTTGGCTCCGCAGTAAGTGTCTCTAACCATACGGCCAATCGGTGAGTCAATGGATATTGTCATACGATCGCGAATTTTCTGGTTTCAGAATTGCAATCTAGATTGCTAGAACCTCAACACATTTTGTCTAGCAAGACACAGCAACTTTCACGTCACAAATGACGTTAGCTGTTCTTTACAATTTATTCCTTGAAAGAGTTGTTAGTTGCCGAGGATACATAAGCGGGCCACCGAGGAGTCCAGATGTAACACCTGCTGAAGTTATCCTGTGAGGCTACTTAAAAAGTAAAGTTCTTGAGTAATTACCTCCCCAACTTCACTGTTTAATAACAAAGAATTACGAACGAAATTCGAACCAACGGTATTCCAAGAACGATGCTTCAGCGAGTGAATGAAATTTCAGTTCAAGGCTAAATGTGTGTGGAGATGTGGAGAGTTTACGAATGATTGTTTTTTTTTTATGAACATATGTTAATAGGATTACAACTACTTTGAACTTATTCTGTTTTATTTTTAAAAATAAAACGAAAATAGTTTGAGACAACTTTAAAGCAAACTTGACATTTTATTAGTTGTAAAAAGTCAGTTTCATAACGTACCTTCTCGTGTATTAAAGTGCGAAAAAAAAATTGTGTGCCTATTCCATCATGTGTAGTATAGCCGCAAAACAATTATTTTTTAAAAGTAATTATTCACAAAGGCAGAAAAATATTTTTTACCGTATAATAAGATTTGGAAGTTTCTAATTATATTATTTAATAATATTAATGAAATCATCTTGTATATGTAGGTACGTTTATGGAACAGACAGTCAGTGTACTAGACTGTAATTTACTAAGTACAATATTTCAACGTCGTACAGGCATCGTAAGTAATCAGTCGGTACGAATTGCTAAGTTAATATTTGATCCAAAGCTCCAAAGTGTGTGCCGGCGGGTTGGCTTTCATTTACCTATCTCTTTAGAATTAAAATATTAACCACAGCAAATTGTTTGTATAGGTTATGGTGGGTATACATGAATATTTATCAGGATAGTAACACCTATTAATCGAGAAGTGACCCCCTTATTTATGTAGAAAGTAGAGTATTTAAACTGTTTAGTGTAAGTATATATAATAATAATAATAATAACGTATACATCACAACAACGTCTAGGCCCCAAACTAAGCATTAGCTTGTGTTTTAGGTACCAAGCGAAGACACCACATACATATAACAAGCAAGACCCGGTACCAGTATCGATATTCATCATATAAATACTGACCCGACCTGGGATTCGAACCCGGGACCCCCAGCTTCGTAGGCAGGGTCGCTACCCACTGGGCCAAGCGGTCGTCAATATGTTACAGCGAAAGTAATTAATCTGGCCATAATGTATTGTATCTTCTATCATATAAGTATTTATCAAAAAACAAAGTGAATTTTGAGGCTGTATTAATCAATCAATCTATTATATACATGCTGTATCTTACTGATTAACTATTTCGATATCGATAATAGAAGGAATAAAAATAGCCTCAATTTTTTTTTTCGAATTCGAGACTATTTATGGTGAATATTGTTTCTATAAAATGGTTGGTCATCAGTGTTCTGGTTGTCAACATATTCATTTAAATCCAACGAAATAAATTACCGATGTTTACCTACACTATTGTGCCAGTTACACTATCTTTGCCCAACCACCATACCATACACTGGTATTATTTACCATAAATAGGCATTTATTAGTAAAAAACCGCCTAAATTTCTTATTCTTTTGGACTAAACTGAACTATCTTAGGTATCCACGCGGTCTTTTAATTATAGCACAGTATATACATTAAGCAATAGGACTCGGACCAGTTAATAAAACGCTGTTTAATTCAGAAACGTTTGTTTAGACCTAGTTTAGTTAATAAATGTATAAGAAGTGTATAATATAATAAGTGTTGTCCTTAAAATTCACTAGAACACTTAGATTGGAAGGAAGAATCAAAAAGAGTTGGAATTACTATTCCACATAATGCCGTGTATATTTCAAGCTATAACAGCTGTCAATTAAGGAATATTTTAACAAATCAAGGTTTTGTATTCGACCGAAACTCAATGAAAAAATACAATATTTTTGAAGTAATAATCATTCCTCTCACGTATGTCGCACAACACTATTGCAATATAAAACTATTGAATTATAGTTTCGAACTGATAGAGCGTTTTAGGTCTCTATTTATCTCCTGCGGGGAACCTAGGTCGTAAATTTGGATTATACGTGCCAAGTATTAAAGATTTATTGCTTTTACTGACAGAAGCTCTACGTTTCATAAATACTTTATATTTTAGTTTCATTTATAACTGATAAAGTACCAGTGTAAAAAAATTATACGTTTTTATAAAACGAGAACTCTGTAAATAGTGTCTACAATCATATAGATATTAAAGAAGTTTTCTTCTATAATAATAATAACTGCGACGTCCCACACAGCGCCATCTAATCCCAAAGAAAGAAAATATTATATTTGTATTGTGGGGTACTAGACAACTGATATAAATATTTAAACATTCTTCATAGGGCCATGGTTCGAATCCGGGCGTGTATCAATGAGTTTTTCTGACTTAAGTACATAACTATCACTGACTCCGTGCTTCGGAGGGCACGTTAAGCAGTCGGTCCCGGACGCTGTCAATAGATGGCGGTCGTTACAGTCCCCAACCCGCAGTGCAGCAGCATGGTGGATTTAAGCTCCAAGCCCCCTCCTCACCCCGGGGGACGCCTAAGCCCATGCAGTAGGGTAAAAATGGGCTGATGAAGTGAAGTGAACCACTCGGCCAATCGGGCAGTCTATCTAAAGTGATAACTAACTGATTAAATTATATTTATAAGTGCTACCAATAAACAGATAAAGCCTGACTTATTCATGGAAACTATTAAAATTGAAACATGAAATCCGAAGAACAGCTTTATGATGAATAAAAATCTGCTGCCTTCGTTACCACTGTTTGTTACCGAAGGCCTAAGGAAATACGCAGTGAAGAACTAGGAGATCTGTGTTCAGAAGTGGATGCCTAGGGCTCAAATAATGATGATGATTTAACATTGCCCGCATATATAATCGAAGACCAGTGAAATACTATCAAAACAAGTCAGAGCATGTGTTTCGTGACCCCAACTGACAATTACAGTTATAGATGGTCCAGGGTTCGATTCCCGCAGAGAAAACATTTTTATATACGGGTATGCTGGTTAAAGTTTCTTACCGTTGCACTGGTTCTCGTATAAAAAATTCTGGTTTGAGGCCAGTGCAACTTATGTTGTACCAATTTTGTTACGGAACAAATATAATGACCACCAAAAAATACTTTAATACCCTAAACTCTTTTACCAAAAAAATATAATAAACACCAAAAAATAAAGTCTAAAATTACAATAGTTTTAGCTATTTTAGTCACGACTGCACTTCAAAATTATATTCAAAGACCAAATTTAGTAAATGATCACCAAATCTTAGCGAGCAAATTAATGCGCTATTTCTGCCAATATAAACCACCGTGATTGCCATAAAATGTTGGTACATTACTAAATAAAGTATAATGATGCCAAATTAAGTTATGTCTCCAGCTTAAAAGCCCCTCCCGCGACACCGCCCCTCCCGCGATTTAGATTCGGGTATGGTTTCCGGTGTAGTATTCAAGACTTTCTTACTTTTTGTAATTTTTCACTCCTTATTGTGTTACACATGTCATTTATCCATGGTCTATTTAGGAGTCTATTAATCAATTTCCAATCAGGTCAATTTAGGTTAATGGTCTATTTTTTGAAATCATTAGGTTAGGTTAGGTTGGTTTATGTCAATGCGAGGAGCGAAGCGGAGCGGAGCGACGAGCCATTCAGAAGCCTATTAATCAATTTCGAATTAGTTTTGTTTATGTTAATGGTCTATTTAGAAGTCTGTTGATAAATTCCCAACACAAAACTAATTTGAAATGGATGAATAATCTTCTGAATGACATAAAAATATTTGCATGTCATTTTAAATTAAAATGTAGTAAATATTTTGGTGGTCATTACCTATTTTTGGGTTGACAATAATTTGTTTGGAGTCATTTGCTTTAGTAGGATAGCAAGATGTAAAATCTTTGGTTATAATTTCACATTAAAATGCGGTCACAATTGAGGTGATCATTTACTATTTTCGGGTTAACAATGATTTGTTTGGAGCCATTTGCTTTAATAGGATAGCAAGATGTAAAATCTTTGGTTATAATTTCACATTAAAATTCGATTTTAATTTTGGTGGTCATTTACTATTTTTGACGCAATATTTTACTATATCTGGTGATAAGTTAAACATTAGCCATTTTGTTACCATACATAAAAATCCACGTCGACGTCGTAATCAATACGAAAAAGTGTGTGCATATTCTATTATTTACTTTACAGTCCTGTATAAACGCCAGCGTTACATCTGTATCTGTGGAACATTATGGGTCATCAGGTGTTTCAATGTCCTGGCAGATCTTAAATTTTATCAATTTTGTAATGCATGTACTATCCGTTATTTCGTTATAATGGAAGATGTTAAGTTGAATCAATGAAAAAACTTCTAACCTAACCGAGTCTAATTTATATTTCTTTTCAATAAATGATAATTTTAGTATTTTTTAAATAAAATGATTGTTTGTGATACATTTCGTTTTCTTATATGCTTTGTTTAATCTCTTGTCGATAATTTATATATTACCAGTATCACTTAAACGACCGTTTGATTTTTTATTAATCTTAAAGAATCCTAAAAAAATTCAGGTCAGTAAACAAGGACCCTTTCAGGAACAAAATTTGCAGCTGATAAAAGTTCAAATTATACTATGGGAATGAAAGTAAAACTAATTTCTTTCAGAAACAGGGAACAGTGAAATCTTTAATTGGGCGCACAACAAAAGTCTGTTCGGGGTAACTTTAAATTAGTTTTGAAATGCTTTTTTCGTTGCTTATCACTCGTAAGATTAGAAATTTCAGCAGGATAAAATTTTGATTAACATTTGGAATACATTTTTTACGTTTCTCTGTTTCATTTTTTGTACCGATCCTTAGGAAATTTTGTGGAAAGCATATAAACGGAAACACGTCATTTTACTGTAGGTGAAAATAATTAAAAAACGTCTTCATAAACTGAATTGACATAGTAAATATGCTATCTGCTATATGAACAAATATACTGTTATATAAACACTAAAGATATTGAGCTGAACTCGGTCGCCCAGGTACGTTTATAATAATAATTACACGTATATAATCATCATCATCATCAGCCCATTTTCACCCCACTGCAGGGGCTTAGGCCTCCCCCAGGGTGAGGAGGGGGGCTTGGAGCTTTAGTCCACCACGCTGCTCCACCGCGGGTTGGGAACTGTAACGACCGCCATCTATTGACAGCGTCCGGGACCGACTGCTTAGCGTGCCCTCCGAAGCACGGTGTCAGTGATATTGTGTACTTAAGTCAGAAAAACTCGTTGGTACACGCCCGGATTCGAACCATGGCCCTATGGGGCCTTATAAATTTGAGACAGGTTCGTTGCGCTCTGGGCTGTCACGACACTCGTATATAATAATAGACATAAAATATACGTACTTCAGCCGCTTAATATCTAAACGTACAACTTATGATCGACTTTAGGTATTGTCATAAAATAGGCATTATTAAACGAGAGCGCCACGTTGAGTGGCAATTGACCTCGATTGACATAGGGTAATAGCTTCAGACTGGTTTCATTTCAATTGATTTCGAGCAATGAATACATACCAGCTCAATCTGAAGTCCCATAAGCTTGTTTCTGACAACAACGCCTGCCATTTTATTCTCTTACAGAGGCTTCTCAATTAATAAAATTATCCAAAATGTGTATCACCCGTACATAACTTGAAATCGTTGATGTTTTGAAATGGTATTTACTTTTAAAAATTAAAAAAAAAACTTCGGATTGGAAATTAAAATTAAGTATGTTTTGCTTACTTTGAAACCTATGTGATAAAAGGATGACTTTTATTTGCCTATTTCGTAGGTTATATTGTCTGCTTTAGGGCAATAGCCCTAATTTGGGAAACTTACATGTTATATTTTTTTATATTTCAAACATTCTAACAAATTTAAAAAAAAAATCTTGGTAAATTGAGAAGTCATTATTTTTAAAAGTTTTTAGTAATCCAAAAATACGAAGAAAAAAAATGTAGAAAACGAAAACGTAATTTTTTTTTTAAATATTATAATCATTCTAAAAAATTTTTTACCTGAAATGACAATATTTGTTTTATTTTTAAAATCATTCCTTACATGTATTACTTACAAATATTAGAATTTAGTTGGTGTATAATTAAATTAAAAACTGTTTTTCTTTCACATTAAAATTATTTTCATACGTTTTCCGTTGCGTACGAATTTCCATGGTATAATATTAGTTTCGGAAAAGCCATTCCGTAGTACTCGGTCAACGTGACCACAGCAAGATAACTAATTACACAGTACCACTATTTCAAGGCGGAACGGAATGAATAGAGCTTAAATATTCATAGACAATTAGATCCGAGGCTGGACTGGATGAGACTGAATTTATGTTTGGGACATTATTGTACTGTAAATAAATGTGTCTTTGTACGATACGTTTATTTGAACAAAGTCATCTTGTGAGGTATCACCGGCTAACAGCCTTGATTCGGATTTTGTTAGTATTGTTATTTGTCAGTCTTTATCCATCCTAGTACATATTTTTGCACAGATATATTTGAAAAAAATAATAGTATTTATCTATTTATTTATTAGAACAGCAATCGCGCGCGGCTTTGTCCGCTTTAATTGTATGTATACATGTATATATACTGAAAGTTAAATAAAGTTGAGATCCATCTAACATTTTTTTCAATTTCTACACAGCTAAAAAGCTTGTCATTGAAATGAGAATCCCGCAACAATTAATAATAATAATAAAGCTTGTATCAGAAAACCCTTTTATTTTCAAATCACAGAAAATTGTATTTTGTATATAAATAAAAAATGACCTAGATTGCTTGCTGGAAAATCCTCAATCTGCCAATCGAAACCCCTATCAAAATAGGTCAAATCGTTCTGGAGATTAGCCTAGACAAACAGACAGACGCGACAATATATAACCTATATACATCCTAAAGGGTTATTCTAAATATTGATTAAAGTATTTTTGCCGTCAGATGAGTAGTTTCGGAGATTACGTCTTACATCCAAATAAACTTACATTAATACTAAGACATAAAGTTATTGCTTTTATTTTAAGTATTTTTTATAAAGATGTATGGTTCAAATTAAGTACAAACAATCTGGAATTACGTATAACTGTTCAAAAAACGTCGGGTACTTTATATTTCCGTTTTTGGCTGTAATAAAATATTTTCGGCTATTGCGTAGATACTTTATGTCAAAGTTATACAAAAAATACATCAAAAAAAACTGGAGCAGCTGCTGAGACAGCAGCTCGTAGTAAAACAGCCAAGCACATGAAACTTATAAATCGCTACCATTTCATCCCTTTTGCTGTCGAGACGATGGGTCCCTGGTCCAAGGATACCAAATCACTTGTCACCGATTTGGGTGTGCCTCTTTAAAATTTTGTCATTTATCATAATTTACATAGTATTTTTTTAATTTGTAAATACTTTTAGTTTTTAATTAGTTTTTATTTTATAGATCTTAATTATCAACTTGAATCATCGATAACTTTAGCAACAGACTTTTCGGCTAATGAAAATTTTCATACAGATGTATACTTATTCGGTATTAAAATTATTCAAAAGTTTCAATTCAGTACCTACATAGCGTTAATTGCGACTTTATTTGCATAGATATTTTTTTATTTAGAGTGATACGGAATCAAGCAAAAAACAATTTTATTTCTTACAAATATACAAATCTTTGACTAAAAGTGATACCTGTGTTTGAATGTAGAACAGGTAAAGAAAAAAGACAATTATGTAATACAACAGCAGGCCCAGCACTTGTCTAAACGCAATCCTGTGAAAAAAAATATTTAAAATCTAGCCATTATAAGATAATGTCGTCATTCAGCTTATACAAAAAGCTGTTTGCATAATTTCAGCCAACAAAGAGCTAAAGTTTTTATTTTTAAATAGCTTTCCACCCGACCCTACGCCCACGTGGTCTATAAATGTGTGTTATTAACCCAGGTAATTAACTTTAATCTCGGCTTATTAATAGACCGAGAAATATTATAAAAACTTTTTGCTTAGATGTCGTGTAAATACTCATACCAATTTTGAAATCACAGACAGATACTATGATTTTAAATATAGATCATAGATATATGTAGATCATTACTGTGTTTGCAAATCGTATAAAACTTTTATAACAAAAACAATACTTAATCTGAAGACAGCTGGCTGTGTTATGAGTAGGTACGTTAGACGAAATTCTTTATAAAACGTTTTTTGTAAGTCTTTATAATTATAGTCTAGAAATACCTTTTAATAAATTAACACTAATAAACTTTAGAGTGGTGTGTTCTCTTGGGAAGTTAACCTGTCAGATTAAAATGTAAAAATATCTAAACACATGTCACGAAATTTCATTTATATTTTTTTTCGTTTTATTTCAACTTTTAACAAATTTTCAGTTGAAGAAATTCATATAAAAATTTACAAAAAATTAAAAAAAAAACAAAATTTTCCATAACAAATAATCCACAGTTTTTTTTTTCGTCAGTATATTAATCGATTCACATAGTAAATCTTTATCAAAGTTTCTTCCAACGCCTATCATAGTTAGCATTAAGCCGCCGACCCTTGTCAACGCGAAGTCTAGTTAATATTTAAACCAGGACGCCGTTCCGATGTAAATCTTGCTTATGGCGGACCCATCCTTTTGGTGATTACAACCGCTTCCGTCCCGTAGCGGCTAGCTTCATAACCGATTCATTTCATAGATACTAGTTTTTTTATTTTGGTTCCACCAAAAAAAAAAAAATACCACCAAGTTTGTCTTTTTTTGTGTTTCTTTTTAATTATCAAATTGATTTCGATACTTGGCGAGTGTATGCTTATCACGACTTTCTACTAGAAAAATATTAAAATAGAAACGAATGATAGGCTTAAAGAGCGCTAAAAGCACTACGTGACAACGGAAGAAAGAAATGGCGAACGAAAAAAATGTGGGAAGATTTGTACGAAAAATGGAGGCTACTTTGCAAAAGAGGAAATCTAAGTACCGGTCTGGGACACCGGTTTGAAAAGACGTTTGATGGTTTCTGAAATATTCACTAACGAAGTTTAGGATTTCGTTAATTTGGCTACCGAACTCAAAAGATGTTGTGACCTGAATTTTGACAAATGTTTTATCGTATTATAGCGTTAAAACATATGAACTTTCGAAAGTTCAAAGTTTCAATTGACTCACACGCATCCGAAGTACCTACATAATAAATTAAAAGCAAATACATGCGATTACATTTAGGTTTAATAATAATAAATATCATTTAATAATAAAAAAATTAAATGTAATATAAATAATATAATGCAAATAAATTATTATTATTAGTATTATTCCTTTATATTTCATAACGATAAATATTTATTTACGCAAAATGTTCATTAGGCAGTTATCTTTGATTTATTTGCTTGAAAATGTCTTATAACTGATACATACTACCAGGTATTGGACAGATATTGGATACTAGGTATAGGAAAGGTTATCGACGAATAACAAAGGAATAAGTTGCTCCCTTAAAAGGTACTTTGTCACATGTGTAGGCAGTATTTATTCGTAAGGATATAAATTCACGTCTTTGCTATATAGAGGGGTGTATATGACGCTTTTGTAATTTTGTCAGCTAATAAAATTAGTATTAGAATTAAAAATTTATATAATATGAATTTTACGCTTCTAATAACGTTAGAGAAATAAACAAAAATCGCACCGAATCTCATAGTAACGGACCCGTTCTCCAATACTTTGCGATAACAGAGCCTGATATTCTGCGCTACAATTTTTTCGTTGTATTCTATCGATTTCTATCTATCTATTTCCTAGCGGCATATCACAGTACAGGCGTTCTAAGCATTCCACCTGGTTTTTTGTAATAATAATACCTATACCAGGTTGTTCGTTATTTGCTAAAATATATTTTTGTAATAAATTGTATCTAAGATATTTTATTCTACTATATTCTAAATAAATCAAAACCAAATTGAAAAAAATGTCAAAAGTGGAGAAAAGTTAGTAATTAAAATAAAATGAGTAAAATATAAAGATAAATTTGTAATAAATTGTATCTAAGAATAAAATAAATTAATGAAAACCAAATTGAAAAATGTCAAGAGTGCAGAAAAGTTAGTACTTAAAAAAAATGAGTAAAATATAAAGATTAAAAAAAAAAGAAAACGGCAGTGCTTAGTTTAGCAATCATGTATTAAATCAAAGTGAAGAAACAATATTCATGATCCAAATAATTAACTTCCGAAAGTAAAAAAAAAAACATTAATATATATATGACTTGAGAGTTTGACGACCGCTTAGCCTAGTGGGTAACGACCCTACCTACGAAGCTGAAGGTATCGGGTTCGAATCACAGGTCGGATCCGTATTTATATGATGAATATTAATACTGATACCAGGTCTTGGTTGTTATATGTATGTGATGTCTTCGCTTGGTACCCAAAACAAACTAATGTTTAGTTTGAGGCTTAGACGTTGTTGTCATGTATATGTTATTATTATTTATTCAGTTGGATTAATAAAAAGATTAAAGTCATGAGGGCGAAAGTGAAGACTTCGGTAATGCGAGCGGTAAATCAGGAAAGGTGAGGAGAGAAATTCTTAATTACGCCGAGAGGGAGGGCATTTAAAAGAAGCTCCTCCAGAAATGAAATTTTTGCTTCCACGGCGCGCCTTCTTTTAATAAAGATTAGCTTTTAACATTAGAAATTTTTAACGAGACGGAATGGTGTAAAAAACATGACATCACGTAAATGGGGTCGACTATTAATTAACTACGTCAAATGTGATTTTGTGTCTGCTTCGCGAATATTGATTTATTAAAAAAAAATGATAATCATAAAAACAAAATACTTACCTGTCGTAGCTTAATGGGGTGTTCGGATGAATGTAGTCTAAACTTATAGAGCTTACCGAATTAAAAAAAAATTAAAAAAAAAAGATAAAAAAATGAAACTTGAAACATGTTTTTCACGGTGATTGATGACCGCTTAGTCTAGTGGGTAGAGACCCTGCCTACGAAGCTGGAAGTCCCGGGTTCATATCCCGAGTCAGTATTTATATGATGAATATTTATATTGGTACCGGTTGTTATATATATGTGGTGTCTTCGCTTGGTACCCAAAACACAAGCAAATGCTTAGTTAGGGGCCTAGACGGTGTTGTGATGTATTATTATTATTATTAGTTTACGCTATCTGCTCACTTGAAACTTTTTGTTTAATTCAGTAAGCTCTTCACGCTCTATAAGTTTAAACTACGTTTAGCTGAACACACCGTATATTTTCAAAATCCATTTAGCTCGTTTCAAGTTAAGGTTCTAATGTACGAATTTTGTACTAAAAATTAGTATAACTATAGCTGTCACTGAATAAATCGGTATTTTATTTTGTAATTAATACAATAAAATTTGTACTCAAAATAATTGATTCTGTCACCAAAAAATAATAAAACTACTAAAAATTAATGTAATGTTATCGTAAATTCTAGTCAGTTATCATATAATAAGGTTAGTGCAAAACAATTGGATTGTTTTCAAAATTTTACGGTTCAAAGGAAATATTTATGTTCTTTTGGATTCAGATTTGGGTAGAGAATGATGAAACAAAAATACAAACAGTAAAATACCACTAAAACTCAAACAAACCCAGGTGTAGCTAAAAATCGTCTAATACTGTCATATACACAAATTTTCTTATGATGAGGATCTAAAGTACCTGACAGTGGCGATATTGATAGCAGTGTCATAAAAAAATTGATTAAAAAAAAAATCAGCTCACAAAGCCTAATCAGATCTGTTACATTAATGAAAACTTTACGACATTTTAATACCATCGTAAAAAGAATCCAAAAATCTTTAATAAAATATAAGCTTTTTCTTTGATTAACTTTACAGTTGAGTACTATTAATTTTTGGGGTTTCGTATATTTAAAAAAGAAAATTAAACGAAAGTGCTCGTTTGTAGTTTTGAATAGTACTAAGTACAAAATCGTAATACGCACGTAGATGCAATAAATTTTTACCAATTTTTTTAATGTTTGTGTGATGCGTGGTTAAAAAAAGACCCGACACATAGACTTTTTTTTTAAACATTATTTATAACGATTTTACTTTTAGCAACATGTGAAAAATCACACTAAGTTAAGGCCAAAACTTTGCGACAAACATTAAAAAAAATAAATTAATTTCACTTTAAACTAGCACATAGTTTACTAATTACAACTACACAGTCCATATAATTTTGTTGGTGCTTATCCAACTCGCACTTACGTTTTTTTTAAGATATTCTGGTTACATCTAGTTACAATATTTATTAATTATATAGTATTCAGTAGACTAGGTTGAATTATTAATTCGTGTAAGTAGGAAAATTAATCCTAATTAATATATTGCTGAATAAATAAGAATTAATTTAATTAGATTTTGCAACTGACGCAAATTGAAATGAAATAAATTAACAGTTGATAAACGGAATAAATGCATGCCTGATTCAAATTGAATCGGTGATTGCTGTTGCATTATACGAAATTAATTCTAGTCCGGACAAAAATTTGTTATCGAACGCCACGCTATCGTCAGATTGAAAAGGTCAAGAGAAAGTTTTTAATAATAATAATGCTATAATACCTGAGACATCCCACACAGCGCCATCTAGTCCAAAAGTAAGTATTATGGGTATATGAAATCATTCGTTATAATATACCTATATACATACATCCGACACGGAACGAAATAGAATTGTTCATGCATACAAATATTTGTCCCGGGCGGAAATCGAACTCGCGACCCTGTCCCTGAATGTTACGCTGTCATTCTACGAAACGATAATTACATAAACTTACTATGTGATTAACTAAATGCTTTTCGATAAAAAAAAATATTTTTTTTTTCACTTACAAAAATTTTCTCCTCAATTTCTTTTCAAAAGTCTCAACCAGTTACATCCCAATAAACTGGGTGAAAGAAAAAAAATATATAAAAAAGAATCGCTCCAGTTCGCTGGCTTAAATTAATACAGGATCCGATTAGTTCGTACCCCACGGGAACTTCCGACCTGGATAAACAGTAAACTATATTCTAGGCTATGTACTGTACTACCTTTCAGTTCTATTTAAACTAGTTCTGTGGGTGTATAATAAATACCTTTGTAATGTTACGCATAGTATATTAAAACATACTATTAGAAAAGTGGTAGGTTGATTGTTTAACAATTTAAAATTGGTACCATTCAGAGGGTTCAATTAACCGCCAACCTCGGGATGGTTATATAAATGAATCGAAATTAATATGCGTTTAATTAATTGAAACTAATGTTTGCCCACAAATCCAACACTTTAAAATTTATTATTACAAATATTAAACATTTACTTGTAACACGTAATTTGAACAAAACCAGTAAACACGGATAGAGCGCTCGAACGGTCGCTGCGGTTTAGTCGAGGGCTTGTACATACTTGAATTAAACTTCAATTTTTCAAACGCTTTCAGTCGTCGGTAATGAAGCTCGTTCAGACCCGCTCTGCTTGTTGGCTGGCGAGCTCCAATCTGGGATAAGATTTATTTGTTCAAGACGGGTCGTTTACCTGATACTGCATGTTGTCTTTATTAGTATTTTTTATGTCACTACATACTATAAAACATAGCGCCCACGTTTGTTTTTCTGTCTGTCTGCACGCGCTAATCTCGAAAAGTATCGAACGCAGTAAATCAAGTTTTAGGTTAGGTCAGATTTCATTTCATCATTTATCACTTAAATAATATATTTTTCTCGCGTCGGTAAATCATGTAACAGGTAAGTAACATATGAATTTTATTTAATAAGAACAGCTCAAATGTAGTTGTCAGCGTCTTAAATATCCTTCAAAAAAGTCAGTTACGCCTATCCTTAACTGTACAGAAAATTAATTAAATATTTTTTAGATGGATTTATTTGCTGTAAAGTATTAATACTCACTAAAATTAATCACTTAAATACAAGAACTTCTTTAATGAAGATTAAATGCACCCCTAAAGTATATTATCCGTGCTTGTACTGTAAAGATATATGGTGGTGAATATAATATGAATCCAGTTTACCATACTCCAGTATACCATTAACGATGCGATGAGAGGTTTGGAGCTTAATCCACCACGCTGCTCTAGTGCGGCCCCACCCAAAATCTAGTTTGTTAGTTGTACATAAAGATATTTTTATTTTTACCAGGGGAAGGTGTCACTATCTATTCACAGCTGGTCGTTGACTGACTTTCTTCAAATATAATAATGATATCTGGGACATCCCACACAGCGCCATCTAGTCCCAACGTAAGCAAGTATAATGCTTGTAATATGGGGTTGTCTAGTGACAACTGATGTACGTACTTAAAGATTCCTTTTTTTAGTAAAAAATACATAATATAGATACTTTTTACACCCAGCCACGGAACAAATAGACATGTTCATGCACACAAATATTTGTCCCGGGCGGAAATCGAAATCACGACCCGTGGCTCCGCAGTTAGGGTCTCTAACCGCTCCGCCAATCGTTCAGTCATTATTATATATTAATTATATTTATATATAAAATATTATAAATATTTTCTTCTCTTTTAATAATATGTTTAAAATTTCGAGTTTTTATCTTCTTTCTTCCTTAGTCGTGCAGCTAGTGTTTAATACATAAAAGGAAAATGTGTTATGTTTGTGTGTTGCTTTGTCCTTCTTTCACGTAGCAACAGACCGACGAATAGATGTGATTTTTTGCATAGATATATAACTGGAGAGTGATATAGGTTACTTTTTATTCAGATGAAAGGTACAGTTTCAGTAGGACACCAATTCTTCATACTGAAACATCATAACGAATTTTGATGACATTAAGTATGAAAGTGTATTATGGCTTGAAATAAAGTACAGGACTAATTTCATCGGGAAAACGATATGGTTTTTTTGGAATAGCTATTCTTCATTCTAAAATGGCTTCGTAATTTTGATAAAGTTAAATTCACGATTTTCCAGAAAGTTTCGCAATGTTCTGAAGCGTCGCTTCCACTGAACTGTGCACGTAGCAGACTAGAAGGTGCACGCTTGAATAACTCAACGTATAAAAGTACGAATTGACTAGAAGCCCTCTTCTGCGTTTACCTTCTAACCACTCATACTCTAGCTAGCTGGTGCAAGATGGCGAGTTTTAGTCCGAGTTTCAGTGCGCAAGGTCCTCGCGCGCCGTTCTTCACCCCCGAGAAATCACCTCGCGTCGGTCTCAATCCCGCAAAATTTCGTAATGTCACTTCGATACTATGAACTGACATGTAGGTATGGGTTTCTATTAAAACCAAAAGCTGCTGTCAAATTTATTTACTTTATAACTCAAAACCTGCCTTTCGTTCAATAGTACACATATAGTACGTAACTAGATTTGACGAGTAGGTAATACATAAAGACGTTAACATTACGTTAGCGTTACGAGTACTCCTTCATTTAACTACTTCAAAGCACAGTGGTAGCTTCCCATTAACGGTCCCGGTAAAATTGTGTAGTCCATGCGGCCGAAACCGGAGGCCGAAAGCTAGTTGGTTTATAGTTTAATAGACAATATAAAATTACTGACACGCGAAGACTAAAAAGTAAGTTGAGGCTTTTTTAACGGTAGGTCGATTAGAAAAGCTCAGATCGTAGGTGAGCAAAAAATGGTAAACACGAAGAAACGTAGCAAAGAATCACATGGTTCTTTCCAAGAAAGTGATAAAAGGGAAAAAGGAGGAGAATAAAGTTTATTAGGTTTGTGTTTTGAATTCAATAACTATGCGTAAGAATCATTAAAACCATTAAAGTCGAAATAATACAAACGCTTAAGTAGTTTACGCGACGCGACGGTACCCGCAGGCGTTCCCTGACATTATATTTAATTATAATATTATACTATTTACCGACTGACCTACTTGCTGAGTGGTTAGAGAGACCCTAGCTGATGAGCCAAAGGTCGTCTTTGCGATTCCTGTCCGGCTCAAATATTTGTGTTCATGAACATGTCTATTTTTTTAGTGTCTGGGTGTAAAAAGTATCTATATATGTATATATTATAAAGAATATTCAAGTATGTATATCAGTTATCTAGTACCCCAGGATACATAATACTTGCTTACTTTGGGACTAGATGGCGCTGTGTAGGATGTCCCAGGTATTATTATTATTTATGTAAAATTAATACATACGATAATTTTTATACATTTACAAAAGCGAATAAAATTGGGTACGCTCTATAATTCACCTTGTTTGTGTTTGTTCGTCGCGGCTGGGTGCACTGATTGATTGCGGCGTTTAATTCGATCGGTCCAGGCTATTAGTTGAGTAGTAGTCACAGGTACAGTGGTGATCAGTAATTTATGCTATGCCTTACTTATTTGATATCCTATACTGTAATATGAGCAATTCTTGTTTTGATTCTTGATTTGGGGGAAATTTCGTATTTAGATAGGTATAATTTCAAAACAGGTTCAAATAAGTTGGTTATCAACCACCAGGGGGCACTACTGTAAATGAGTTTCTTGGAAAGGACTCAACTGGTACTGGTTGTGCAGGTATGGGCCAACAGGGGCAACACGGTTCTCAAAAACGACTAGGCCGTTTTTGGGACGGTTTTTTGCGTTACGTAGAACTTAAGGATACGTGGTCAGATAAGCTTTGTGGTTATGGGTCGCCAAGGAGCGCTGTGATAGATATGTTTTTTTCAAAACGTTTCTAACCACTTCATACGTAGGTAAGATTCAAAAATATAAATATTTAATCAATATGTGATTCGTATTTTAATATATTTGTATCTAAAAACATACGAACTATAAAAAAATAATTGTTTGTTTAAAAGACGTAGATGGGTTAAAAACTGTACCTCACCGACTAAATAGTTTTAATAGGTACACTGATCTGATTTAATATATTTCTAAAAATGATCTGAAACCCTCCATCATGCGTCAAAATTAAATAGCAGTTTGTTAACTGAGGCCTAACAGTATATTTCCGACGAAGGTGAAATATTGAACCCAGAAAGCAGCAAAAGATTATGTACCTAATTGAATCTCGATCCTACCAAGGTTCCACTAAAATTGGGTAAACAGTGATTTTTTTGAACTAAAATACCTATTATAATATTAAGTTCATAATTTAAATGTTATGGTTTAATGTCATGTTACTAACTTTCTTATTAGGGTGTTTTTATTAAAAAGTGTATTCATAAAAAAATTATTACTAAAAAATGGATATGACATTTTTGACGTTATGAAATTTTGTAAAACCGACCTTTATGATACGCGTATTCTTTATAATATACACAAGGTGTGGTGGTATTTCATTTAATTATTCGTTAATTACTGATAACTTAATTTACGATCTTTTTTTAATATAAAGAATTCCTAAAAATTCTCAAATGGCGAGGTCAACTTTGGCCATTACTTTTATCAACCATGCATAGCTTTTAAGCAAACTTCTTGGTAACACCAAAGTTAAAACTAAGAACAGGTAGCTCACCGTAGTTCACGTCTGAGTAGTGGCTTTAAGAAATATGGTATAAGAACTTTTCAAAAGTCATAAATCGGCCCACTGATACAACTAAAAGCTGCGGTGGTATTCCTATTAATTTAATAACATTTAATATGAACGAATGAAATAATAATTTATTTAAAAAAAGTTCATTGAGACATGCACTTGACGTATCAAAAATCATTTTAAGTTTCTCCGATAGCTATGTCATGGGCAGGCTTAGATAAAATACAATATAAAACAAATTCTCATTTACTAGATAGTCAGGTAGGCAGTACTTATATTTTGGTTTTACAATAGATATAACAATTCTAGACAGAAATGAATGTAGACACACATAAACCGGTATCAACTCAATAATTTCATATTTCTAAATATGCTTTTCACATATTCCCAATTATGAGTAGCTGTTTAATTGGCAGTGAATGAGGTTCAATTCCATACACAATAGAGTACGCGAAATAAACATGAAAAAGCAAACAAAAAAGTACTTTTAATAGGAATTTCTATATATGCCGAATTTGAGACAGATGGACAGACGGATTGCAAAACTATAATGTTCAGTTGTCTAGTAGGCCATCAAACATAATACTTGCTTACTTTGAGACTAGATGGCGCTGTGTGGGATATTCCATGTTTTAATATTATTATAAAGATTCCTTGTTTGACTAATGATCATAAAAAATTGATCTGAGTTTATACATCAATATTTCTTGGTCCTAGAAAAAAGGCAATTTTAAGGACGTACCCTTTGTTATGTAGGCTGACTAAAATCGGATTTAGCGAAATTCGTCCTTCGAGTAGAGAAAAAAATATCAAAGGTTGTTTGATATAAATTATAATCCGTAAAAAGTCTGCTATAGTTTTATTTCTGTAACAGTTTTTCATAAGCCTAAGATGGACTTTTCACTTCATCGACTCTGAAAAGTTTAGACAGCAAATACATTTTTCAGATTAAAGCTAACTGCGTATTTGCTTTTTGGAGAAATAGTAACTTGATTCGGAACTTGTGTATATGTAAGAAACACGTGGTAAGATTGTAGACGATTTTTAATTTTTTTACAATAACACTAGATAATACTCTGATAAATAATTTATTGTAAATATACTATATTTGATAAATATTTAATAAATGAAATTCGCAAATAAATAGTTTAAATTAATATCAATAAGTTTCAAAAACCGAATATTAATATTACACACTAAAATTCAATTTAATTTTAACTGTTTAATAAATATTGAATTAATTGAAATTAAACATTACAATATTTCAGTACATTTTATATTCATCAAATTGTTAAAAATATTAGCTGGCAAAAATTGTAGTGTCTGTTTTTCTGTCTCAGCTAATCTCCGAAACGGCTAAACTGATTTTAATGAAACTTTGCAGACGTACAGAGGGCATTATCGGGGGTGACATAAACTACTTTTTGTTTGTCTGTCTGTATGTCTGTTTGAGCTGGTCGCCAAAACGGCAAAACCGATTTCAATGATACTTAGCAAACGTGCAGAAAGCATTATCATGGATGACATAAGCTGTCCTTTGTCTGTCTGTCTGTCCGTCTGTTTGTCTGTTCTGGCTAATCTCCGAAGCGGCTAAACCGATTTCAATGAAACTTTTCATATGTGCAGACAGCATTATGAAGGATGACATAGGATACTTTTTGTTTGTCTGTCCGGCCGTTCTGTCTCTGCGCTATGCACAGTATGCGCGTATGCGCCGGCTCTGGCTGTTCGAGCTAAACTCTAAAACATTTAAGCCAATTTTAATGAAACTTCGCAGACGTGAAAATACGAGAGTAAGGAGTGATATACGATACTTTTTGTTTGTCTGCCTGTCTGTTTGTCTGTCTATATGAATGTTCGAGCTAAATTTTTAAAGATTTTAATGAAACTATGCAGACATTAAAAATAGGTTGTCAGAAGTGATATAGGTAACTTTTATTTAGGATTAAATTGGGATTGAAACTCTATTGCAATTTGTGTTACTATTACGTGTCTACACTTTTTATATAGAAGTCTAGGACAGACAGCGCGTTCAACAGCGGCAACCAGACGGGCAAAATTTCGTATCCAATATCAAATAGATTGACCATATTTTTAAAACATGATTTGTAATTAGTCACAGATATGTTGATAACTTTTTTCCATCAGCCCTTTTAATGCCTCACTGTAGGGGCTTAAGCCTTCCCCCGATGTGAGGGGGCTTGGAGCTTAAATCCACTACGCTGCTCCGATGCGGGTTGGTGGATTGTAACGACCGCCATCTATTGACAGCAACCAAAACCGATTGCTTAACGTGCTAATGCATCACTGTAGAGGCTTAGGCCTTCTCTCAAGGTGAGGGGGCTTGAAGCTCAAATCCACTACGCTGCTCCAACGGTAACTGCCGGTAACGACCACCATCTAATGATAGCAACCTGAACCATCTGCTTAACGTGCTCTCCGACGCACGGAGTCAGTGATAGTTAATGTACTTAAGTCAGAAAAATTTCATTGGTACACGCCCGGATTCCTTATAGATTTGAAAAGGGTTCGCTGCGTTCGGGCTATCACGACACTTGATTAATTTATTTACGCTAACGATAGAAAAGTAGCAAACGCTCAGTTTACTTAATATACAATATCACACCATGTCGGCGTTAGTGCGTGATTTCTAGTTGGATGCCCTCTACCGGAAAGTAAGCAGCCCAAGGTTTATAGTTGTTGCAGTATGTTTCTAAGTTCAGTGAAAGTTTAATCATACTAGTAAAATGTGTAATCGTTCATGTAATTTTGATAGTCTACAATACTTATCGTTTTTAGTAAAATTATACATTTTACTAAACTTTATTATAAACTAGCGAATGTCGGCAACTGCGGGTTTTCATAATTTCTACAGTTATTCAAATCTACTCTGGAATTCTAAATATTTATGGAATAAAAAGTATCTAACCTATAGTATTTTTAAAAAGATTTCTACCTGCCAGTACAGTTAGTTCAGTTGTTGCGGAAATTAGCCCGGACATTTAAACATACATACAGACACACAAAAAAAATGCTTGTATTATATATTCGTGCAAGTGTACATATGAAAAAAACATGTTGTTGTTGTTACATTGACCTCGTAACATTTATTTATACATACAAATTACACATATCCAGATTGAAAAGAAAATATTGCATACTAACCGTGGGACCGATGGGATTTCCCATCAGTAACATCTCAAGAACCAATCTGACTTTTATCAACTATTAGGGTCAGCCACTACGGGTGATACCTATATAATGTAAAAAACCTGATTAAAATTGAATCAGTTATTTGAGAGAAACACATCTACTGCAGCACATCTGGTAGTCTACTTTTGTAGTATTTGTTTTAGTTTTTAAGTCTAGGCTAATAAAAGTCTCACAAATCAAAACTAGTCCAGTAGATTTCGCGTGATGCTAGAATAAACAGATAAGTGTACGATAAATCAAACGTTTAACGGGGGTTAGCGGATTTTTTTATAGAATTTCAAAAATCCTGCCTCAATGTATACCAACGTCATATAAAGAACTCATTTCATGCTTCTAAACTCAGCAGTTTAGAGTGTGTGTTGTCTCTCAGTCAGTGTTTGAGTTCTCTTAAGTAGATAAAAAAAAATTACTAAATTTTTACTATAAAAACTGACTTTTTACCGTAAAATGTGTGAGTGTAGGATTGAAACTGACTTAAATAGTCAATAAATTCAACTAACAAAATTATTTTAGTGAATTTATAATTTAACTGATTACACAAACGCACAGCAACATACCTACTATAATAGCGCAGCTTCCGTAGTTTATGTAGATGTGTTGTTACCCTCAGGTGACTCCCGATTCTCATGCAAAGCGTATAGTCGATGCGTATTAGCATACGTTCTTAGTCCACGAAATGGAGGAGTTCAAGGTGCCGCCAGAATGAATTTCGTATGTCGTTTTGTTGCAAAGGTTAGCTAGATTTATTTGGTAGATGTACTGTAGGTAGCTATTTCGTTATAATATAACTTAACCACAACTTCCGGTTGTCCGATTGTAACAATTTTAGTCTCAATCGATGCCCCTTCTAATTACCCCGAGCATTTTTTTTATTTTTTTCTTATTCGGACCTAGTTCTCGAGATATCGCGCTCCCAAAATGAAAATCGGGAAAAAATGCGATTTTTTTCATTTTTTGCCGAAAATTTTTTGGTTTTTGAACTTTTTCCAAATAATCTTTTGCGATCTTGTAGAGCTCACGGAGCTGCGTTTTTTGACACCAGTTCATTCCGATATCTCAAAAACTCTTCGTGCAATCTGCCTGTCTCACAAAACTCCCAAATGACCCCCTATACTCCAACGAAATGAAAGTCATTTCCAATGACAATAGAACCCCTATTAAAATTCATTGTTTAAAATATTTTTATACACAACAATATCCAGGAGGCAAAACAGTGATTGTGTTTCCGTCGAACATGATTCAGTGCCACTTGTAAAGGAGATATTATGGACCCTAAGAAAATACACTAATTTTCACTACCCATTTGAAGAAAATAAATAAATAATAAAATATATAATATTTTTAGTTGCATTATCTCTATTACGCTTGACGAATATTGTCAATAAACCTTATTTTCCAAAGGAGCGTAGTAGATCTTCATTATCTATGTCGTTGCAATATCACAGTTCGATCCGTTTTAAAGTCTGCTAAAGGAATAGATATAATTCTTTGTATATAGTTTGGGATGTTTACAACTTAACCTTTCAAGGCATTTTATAATCTTTCATAACAGTTTTTGATATTTCATGGTAATTTCATTACTTTTCACGACCGTTCATTACACTTCATAGCATTTTATGACATTTCATGATGTTTCATGCTATTTGATGACATTTCATGGTTTTTATCATTAAATTACATATAAAAGATTTCTCGTATTTTTATGTTTTCTGGCATACCCCTAATGCTATCATTTCACTGATGATGCCTTGATAAACGACCTGAGATATCTCACACACGACCATCTAGTCCCTAACTAGTCAGAACATGTATTATAAATACTAGACCACTGATCTTCATCATCAGCCCATGTTACCCCACTGCAGGCGCTTAGGCCTCCCCCAGGGTAAGGAAGGGGTTTGGAGCTTAAATCCACCACGCTACTCCACTGCGGATTGGAGATTGTAACGACCGCCATCTATTGACAGCGTCCGGGACCGACTGCTTAACGTGGTCTGCGAGGCACGGAGTCAGTGATAGTTAATGTACTTAAGTCAGAAAAACTCATTGGTACACGTCCGGATTCGAACTATGGCCCTATGGCCTTAGAAATTTAGGACAGGTTCGTTGCGCTCTGGGCTATCACGACATGATCAGATCAGACCACTGATGTACTTAGATATTTTTTTATAATACATTCGTTATTTTAACGGCCACACATGGAACAAATATACATGTTCGTACACACAAATATTTATCCGGGGTAGGAATCAAACCCGCAATTTTTGGGTTTGCAGTCGGCGTTTCCGACCACTAGACCAATGGGTTAGTGAAATTAAAACAATAGTCTGGCTCAACAATAACCGTCTACTTCGTTTAATAGTCGGTGATCGTGAAGACATACAAAGACTTTAAAGATGATGAAATATCGTTTAATAAAAAAATTATAAGTCCACTTTTATCATTTTTTTCTAAATATTTTCTGATATGTTTTATATACATATTAGTCGATAATATATCATCTTCTTCAATATAATCCCACACGAAAATAAAATGTGTATACATTTTCGTTATAAGCATCTGTGACGGACAAAGGGGCACAGAAGTAAGCTTATAAGGTGGCCGTTTTTCCTTTTGAGGTCCGAAATCTTAAAGAAACTAAACATATACCATCTGCATAATCAAGTATTATCCTCAAAAGAGTTTGCTACAAAACGTTCCCGAAAATCGATGACCCCATTCCGGCACAGGTACCAGGGTAATGTTTCGAAGTGGGTTGTAAAAAATAAGAAATTTCCAATATTATGCGCGGACGTGAATGCGGGGAACAAAGTGTGGCACTTGTGCCCGTTTCGGGGCTTAGTCGGGGAGCTATTTTCATAACAGGGATCCGGGATGCCAGTCTTATATCCCAAATTAGGGTACCTCGTTACCCTCTCCGTTCACACTTATACCTTTCTGCCCTTATTTTGCTTTACGCACGGAAGAATGCAAGCGGTGAATAAACAACCTTGTTTTTGGTTAAACTCCTTTAAACTCTAAGTTCAGTTATCAGGCCTGAATGATGATGGAAATATGACGAGGAACAATTTCCGAAATACTTATATTATTCTACTTAATTAATGTCTACTACCTAGACTTCGTAGTGTGGTAGTGTCGTGATAGACGAGTGGTGGCGAGCCCGCATTTTATTTGGAAAATTGTGGCTCAAAGCCCAGAAACCGGTATATATCAATGAGTTTTTTCTGGCTTAAGAACATAACTTTAGTTAGTTATTAACATTAGTATGTAAAAGATACTGTAATTCAAGAGTAATATCTGCCAACATACTGCTTTGTAGTTTGGCAGTGCATTGTGTTATAAATGAGATTTCTCTTACTGAAATAAATAAATAAAAGAAACTATCGCTGACTCCGTGCCTCGGAGAGCACATTAACCCGTCGATCCCGGTTGCTGTCACCAGATAGCAGTCGTTAAAATCCACCGATCCGCACTGAAGCAACGTGGTCGATTAAGGGGGAGGCCTATGCTTCTACAGTGGGGCATAATGAGCTGATATGGATATAGACGTAAACTTCTATTCTGTCAAGTAAATAGCTGTATTCGCTGTTGCGCTCGTATTACAAGCGTCATCTGTATTAGGCACACTTTGTACGAAGCTTAGGACAGTGAACAAAAAAGTATAAAAGTATTCCTTGTACCTTCAAACCTATAAATCGATGGAAATATGTCACATAAAAGACACGGTAGGGGCTTAGGCCTCCCCTCAAGATAAGGGGGCTTAGAGCTTTAATCCACCACGCTGCTCTAATGCGGATTGGCGGATTGTAACGACCGCCATCTATTGACAGCAACCGGTACAGACTACTAGACTGTTTAATGTGCTCTTCGAGGCACGAAGTCAGTGATAATTAATGTACTTAAGTCAGAAAGAACTCAGTTCGAATTAAGCGAATTAAGTTCGCTGCGTTCGGGCTATCACGACACCTGAATTTATTTACTGTATGATAATTAGTATATCTGTTAGGTTTTTCAGACTTTTTGAATGTTTAAAGTATTTTTTGGCGGAAATTCTTTAAATTTTATTTTAATTTATAATTTTGATTATATTCTGTCTTAGTAAATCATACCAAATATTATATTTAGCACGGTACCATACCAAATCTTGTTTATTTATTAACTAAATCCCATTCACGCATTCATTCTTTCATTCATTTCATACATTTCATACGTTCATATATTATTTCGCCACAAACGGTACTACAGTGTATAATAAAATTACATATTCAAAAAACTGGTACATAGGCGCATTGAAACAATGCCTATTATATCTACAAGTATATACCGATATTTGAACACATAATCTTCAAGCGTACCATAACATAACCCAAATTTACGTTTTTATTTTATTTGGTACAGATTTTCGGCTCGTGTTCAACGTACCATCCAAATTCGCGTTACTCTTTAATTTCCCCACTGAACTTTTAGCTATATCACCTTTTACGTTTCACGTGCAACGGTACGAATTTCATGTCAAAAAGCGTGAAAATAACATTTCCTCCAGTCTGTTAAGGTAGGTGAACGAACGCCCTTTTAGCTGTTATCGGTATATAGAATTTTTATGGCCAGATAAAACGTTCGTCTCGTTTCAAAATTAAATTTGCATATCCTGAGCTTTATCTGTGCGCTCGCGTATAAATCGAGGGATTTTCTAGGCAATACGCTTAAATTGAAACAAAAATGTAAGTTCAATTGTACAATTTATTCCTTGGTTAGCTTTTTGATTTCTCTGTTAGAGGCGTATTTAGTTTGGTGATAATGTAAGACGTACACTATCAATATCATTTAAATTGAGTAAGCTTGGACGACACAAAATTTGTTGAATAATATAAGCAGAACAGTGACAAATCGACAAGTGTACTAAGTACTAAGCGCTCACCAGGAGAGGCGCTGTGTAATGACGCAATGTAAGATTCAATGCGCCCGACATTGGGTACGGTGCTGACTAGGAGAGGCGCCGCATCTGCAGACAGCGCAAAGTTTACGGCACCCGACAAGGGCACAGCGCTTACCCAGGAGAGACGCAGCGTTCGCGGATGCAGTGACATGTTTGCTACACCCGACAAGGGTACAACGCTCACTAGATGAAACGCTGGGTCGGCATATGCAACGCAAGGTCAGCTGTCGCCGATAGGGGCACAGCACTACTAGGCGTAGAACAGGCTTATAACCAACTGCGCCCGAAATAGGCAGGTGAGACGCCGACAGACAAGCGTCCTGAGGCTCAGCGCAAAACTTCAATGCTCGACAGAGTGCCGCTGGTCAGTCTCGAGGTGGTGAAGATAGGCACTAATTGCCGATAGAAACAATCTAAAAATAGACGAACTTGGCGATTATTATCACCTTGCCTTACGGCACAGTTTACTATTTTACAGTTTTTACAAAAATTTGTGTATGAATATGAACATTTCCAAATACAATATATAACTTGTCACTTAAAATTGACAGGTATCAAATTTAAATCATGGCCTATAAGGGTATAACTTATCCCCTTATTAACTCACCTCTGGCCGATAAGGGTAAAATTGATAAGAAAACCCATAAAAACGTTACGACTTGGTTCCACTTACTAATGGCAATTAATTATCATAATCCTAAAGTTTTACGTACATAAAGTTAATTCGTTAAGAACTAAAAAAGTATCTAGTAGAACCATTTTGTCGGATCTCATTTTCCACCATGCTTTATTTTTCTCTTCATGATTTTTATACTGCTAACTTACTTGCATAAAAAACAACCTACTTCAACCAAATTAACAAGCTGTCAGATAGTGACAGTTCAATTTAAATCAGTCAACTGCTTCTCGAATTTCACACGAACATACATACATACAAAAAGTAGATTTATTGTAATGTACCTACCTATACCTAGTACCTACATATTACTTGTTTCATAGTACCTATGTATTTCAAATATCTTATTTCCTGCCGGATATAGGCAGTATAACAATGCGAAATTCGATTTGTCGTATCACATTCTCGTATAATTTAAGAAAAGCAAACCACATAAAGAAATAAACAAGTAAAGTGGCATTGTTTATACTATTTGTAACGGTAAATTGGAAGGAAAAATGAAGGTCTCGAGGCGACTCGTTAAAGGCGATGTTTTCACCGCGAGAGTTATAGGCAGAATAAATTACCATTTTCTTTCGAGCAGCCGAGTTTCGGACGGACGCGCTTTATTAATAGAAAATTTATACGGCGCATTAGCACGCCGTCGGGGCTAAAACGACGCCAATTAAACAGAATTAACTGCACTGCAACTGTACCTGCTTTGACTCAACTGAAAAAAAAACTGGTTAAGTGCGAGTCTAAGACACGAGTCGAGGGGTTCGTAATGTTATATAATGTATTTATAACTACTCATCGCTAGATGGCACGTAAATGCATGCATCAATTTAAAAAATATAAAAAAGTTAATTATTTGTTATATGCACGGCTTCGCCTTGTGCCAATAAACACCTCGACTATAATATGCAGCTTACCGTACTTGCATTATAATGTACAATTATAATATACATATAAAGATTTTGAATCCAGGCACGGAACAAATAGACATATTCATGCCCACAATTATAGTATATATAGTATATACATCTTGTATATGACTTAGTAAATTTTTACAAATTGATGTTGATTTGTGCTTTGTAATTTGTTTTAATTTCGACTGTTATAACGTAAGTGTTTTACTAACAAATGAGTCCTTGTTATTTGATTTGAAATAATAAATAAATTATTTGTTCCGGGCGGGAATCGAACCCGCGACCTTGGGTGCAGTACTTAGGGTTTCCAACTACTCAGCCAATCGGTCAGTTCTCTAGCTAAGGCATAGTACAAGCAATAAAATACTATTGCATCACTTCTTCGTATTGCTCAATTTCTTGATGCGATGGCGTGGTATCGAAATATGTTTCTCGGATGCTATCTTTCAGTGAATTTCGTCTGGACCCGCATTTACATTCCAATTTACTCAACTTTTCTATCCAATGGATTTAGTGGACTTTCATATGGATGCATCGAATGACATCTTATTTGTCAAAGCAAAGTTAAACATCCCCACATACATACATGTACAGTTAAAATAAGAATCTACCTTTTGTGTAGTTCGAATGAAAAGAGAGAACTATTTTGAATTCTAATATTTTTAATAGCAAAGAAAACAGAAACCACGAAATTGTTTATCGTAAAATTTTTACTCAGTTATTTTTGTACTTTAATAAAAATCTAATATGACAATATTTATCAGATCATTTTTCGGCTTGGTGTCAAAAGAGGCAAAAGGGGCATCGTATGATACTAAATTTACTAAAATCGGCCCCTAACTTTTTTTCCGAAAATCGTAAGTGGTGAAAAAAGACGAGATATCCCGATTTTTTGGATAAAGCTGATTATTTCGAAAACGAAAGCCAATATCGAAAAAATGAAAATAAACTTCTAAGACAGATAGATGGTCTACCGTTTGAAAAAAGAAATTTTAGATTCGGTCAAAAACTGTGGGCTGAGCAGATGCACTTCACCCCGAAGAGTGAGATTCAGCCATATTTCAGAAAGTTATAAAGGTAGACGGAAGGTAGTGTCAAAATATGTACACGTAAAAGCTCGCGGGGCATCATATAGTATCAATTTGCGAAAATTGTTCAATAATAATAATAATAATCATTTATTAACATTTCTTTTGAAAAATTTAATTAAATTGTTACATAAAAATGTGTTATTTTTATTATTTTTTTAAAATTCATTTTCAATATCCTCCAATAGTTGCGAGAACCATGAAATTTGTAGCAATTTTTTCAACAGTATTATCTTCTAACATTAATTCGATATGAATCAAAATTAGAAACAAACTTAAAAAGGCTTAAACCTCTTACATAAGCTAAATTATCACACTTAAAAACTTTTGAGTCTGCTTTCGTAATTTAACTATCACATTAGTCTAACTTTAACTTGTTGCAAAAGTCATCTACATTTCCTAGACACTGAGACGCTTCAAAAACTTCTAGATTAGGATTAGTTGACCTAACCAGTTCAACTATTCATCAGGGAGCTGAAACTAACTGAGCTCGAGGCTTACACCCTTATGTACTCCATACTAATTTAGACTTTATTTTACGCAAGTGAAACAAACAACTACAGACCAACGAAAAGCTTATGAACGCAGCTGCAACTTTACCACCTAATTAAAATACATGTGTAAGATGACAAGTTTATGTAATCTTATTAGTGTTAAACGAATTTCCTAACATGTATTTTTTTTGAAGTGAAACTTCTTATGGCACGAGGTAAGCCTAAAACGTTACGAAAATGCGTCACGCTAAGTAATATAAGTGGAGGAGATATAAGGAACAATCGGCTTTCAAGAACAAGCCGGTTGCTCCCTTTATTTCCACTAGTAACTGCTGTGTGTGGGGAGTAAGGCCAGAGCGTTACTCAGTTTCGTGTCGCTGGCAGCTGCGTCATATATCCCCACTACTAACTGCTGTGTGTGGGGAGTAAGGCCAGAGCGTTATTCAGTTTCGTGTCGCTGGCAGCTGCGTCATATATCCCCACTACTAACTGCTGTGTGTGGGGAGTAAGGCCAGAGCGTTATTCAGTTTCGTGTCGCTGGCAGCTGCGTCATATATCCCCACTACTAACTGCTGTGTGTGGGGAGTAAGGCCAGAGCGTTATTCAGTTTCGTGTCGCTGGCAGCTGCGTCATTGCTCGGAGTGTCAATAGATGTGAAAACCGTGAAAACCAGATTGGTGTTAATAATTTTAATAACATTACGAAAATTCAAATTTTAATACTAAAAGTTCTAAGTTTTCACTTCTGTCGGCAGTTCCTATAACTGCCTTATTCAGTCATTAAAGTCTTACACTTGCTAGCGTAAGACTAAAAGATTTCAATATTTTTTTAATATTTAACTATACATAACTGTTAGTTAAGATACACCGAGACGATTTTGTGTATCTCAGAATGACTCAAAATATATAAATTAATAATGGAGCACGATAAGCCGTCAGTCAGTCCCATCAATATTACCATCAACAGATAGCAGTCGTTGAAATTTACCAACATGCACTGGAGCACCGTGGTGGATTAAGCTACAAAGCCTCTCATCCCAAGGATAGTCCCAATCGCCTACAATGAGGAATTAATGGGCTTTTGGACGATATAATAGTTTATAATAATAAATTACTTACTGTGAGCCTCATAAATCGCTCAATGAGCTATGGAGACGGCTACGCTCGGAATCTCTCTGCGAGATCGAATTAAAAATGAGGTGATCCGTAGACGATTAGCCCAGGGGATTAGCAAGTTGAAATGGCAGTGGGCAGGTCACATAGCACGCAGAACTGACGGCCGATGGGGCCGAAAAGTTTTGGAGAAGAGACCACGTCACGGCAAGCGCAGCATACGACGTCCAGCCACAAGGTGGAAAGATGACCTTGTACCGCGGCGGGAGGACGCTAGACGCCAGCTGCTACCAGTAAGGTCCTATTGGAAATCAATGGAAGAGGCCTATGTCTAGCAGTGCACTTCCTACGGCTAAGATGATATTGATGATGAATAATAAATACATTTATAATTTCGACGGTCCCTACGTACAAAGCGACATGTCAAAAGCTAAGGTTTACAGGAGAGTGTAATAAAGGTTCAAGGTTCTCTATAAATAATTCTAATTACAATTATACATATATCTTTTCGATAATGTTTTGCTATCTTTAAAACGTTTAAAGTAGTATTTATTCATATTTAATTTTTTCACATTTTCTGGGTAAAACTGCTAGATAACTGGTTCTACGCTGTCATTTAAATAAAACGATGTCAGACATATCTAAGATACTTGTTTATACGTCGGAAAGAACAAAACGATGTTTTGAAATATAATTTACGTAAATGTTTTTTGAAAACGTGGAATTGTGTTATTTTCAAAAAGATTCTTTAAACATCTTAAAAAAAATACATTAATGGGGTCATATATCTCTTTATTCATGGTAATATAATATTTTAAAAAAAATCATAATAATATTAAAATTATGTAATATTAATTTAAAAACAAATAAAAAAACACACCACGAAACTGTATCACAACCACAACAATATTCTACCGCGCGAACGGGCACCAACATGTCTAATTGGAGAATATCGCGTAAAAGACGTTAAGTTTGACAATACCGCGGAGTTCACACCGAGTGGCGCACTTTTTAAAACGCAGAACAAACCGACATGTCTAAGATATCCGCATTTACGACACCAATTCCTTGGAATTATCTTACTTGTGCATTTATACGATTTGTATATTTAGTTAAACAGTTAATATTTGTAAAAAAATCTTATGAGCGTTTAGACAATCTAAAGCATTTTATGCAATAAAAAAAATTGGAAATTTTTGACATGTCTTTATGTACGTAGGGACCGTCGATTTAATGACGGTATATATGAATGTAATTTTCAAATGTGTGAATTTCACTGAAAACAATCATTATTGACGAAAAAGAACTTTGGGTTATCAAAGTGTCAGTGGCAAATGAGATAGGAACTAGGTAAATGTTAAATTCATACATGGGAACAACCAATTTTATTTATTAGACAGTTGACAATTTTAGGCCTCCCCCAGGGTGAGGAGGAAAGGGGGGGGGTGGAGTTTAAATCCACCAGGCTGCTCCCCTGCAGGTTGGGGATTGTAACGACTGCCATCTATTGACAGCACCCGGGACCGACTGCTTAACGTGCTCCCCGAGGCACGGAATCAGTGATAGTTATGTACTTAAGTCAGAAAAAACTTATTGGTACACACGCGGATTCGAACCATGGTCCTATGGCCTTATAAATTTGAGACAAGTTCGTTACGCTTTGGGCTATCACGACACTGTTTGCTATGGGCTATCACGAATTGTTTTTATTTAAATTACTTGTACAGGCAAAGGCGGATGCGCAAGACGCCAAATTGGAACGACATTTCTTTCAATATCTTCAAAATTATTGTGTATTTTAAAAACATGCCAGTGATAATAGATTAGTAGGGATCTTAACATAAGCGTTACATCATTTTTGGGTAGCCAGATGACCACAACTGCATGTTGACTTTGCTATGATTTATTCATAGCTTTTTAGGTTAAAAAACCAATACTTAATTTTGATTGCGTTTTGGAGAATTTGTTAATAATATTCCTTCCTTTTCTCTCTACTGACAATAACGTTTGTACAAAAACAAAGGTGTTTTAACAACAATTATAACTTTTTACATCTAACATACATATAACTCTACTGATGATGATGATGATGTATGATGTATTTTAGAGTTAGATTTATTTATAAGCTGTGAAGTTAATTTTTCTATGGAGTCAAAGCACGGAATCAACGCATATATTTCGAAAAAAAATTTTCACCACATTCACACGTAAACCAGATCGCAGGAGATTTACATGTAGTGAATAAAACGAATTGTGTTCCATGCAGTTCTGCTTGTGCATTTTTTTGTATTTACTGTGTTATGTCACCTTAAATATTAAATAAATTTATTATTTAATTAATGAATATTAATATAATAAGTAATTAATATATAATTAATATAATAACGTACATATACTCACGCCTGCTTCCCATTGGGGTAGGCACAGACTACAGATTTCCACTTAATGCGATCCTTGTATACCTCTTTCGCCTCATCGACACTCATTACTCTTCTCATAATAAACTCACGAATAGAAATATAATAAATTAATTACACTACTAAAAATGAATCATATCAAAAATACTATAAATAAATATTTAAAAAAAAACTAATATTCAATTCTCTAAAATAGGATTTACATCAAATTTGTTAGGAAAACTTATCAAAAAATAGATGTAATAACCAAACACGAGTTTTACATAACAAAAGATGGAGTATTATATAGAGATTAAATTTTTGTCTTTTGAAGAAAATATCTTTGATGACATCAAAAATATTTTCTGATACTATTTTCCAATACAAAGTTAAACGATGGACTCGTTTGTGGAAAAGGCTTAACTTTTATGCCGCTGGGAATAATAACATTGTTCAACAATGCACTGGCAGTTATTGCGCTACGTTTTGTGAAACAGTGTAAAAAAAAATCCATGTATATTTTCAGATGGTTTACATTTGAACTTGTTTTCCTTAAATACTCTTATGAATGTCGTAATTCTGAAGTTAAACTTCGGATGCCGTGGTGCTTCAGATTTGTGGGGACGTTTTTCCACAAAGTATTAATTAATTCTTTTGAAGTATTTCAATATTATGTTACATAACTACGAAATAAAGATGTTTGACTATTGAAAACTATAGCTAAACGGAATTCAAAGCGATAGAAACTAATATTACATACGAGTACAATGAAAAGGCAGAGTTGACTTTTTATCAGTCGTCTAAAAAAAATATTTCAATATTTTAACGTACCTGTAGGGATATGACTACCCTTGATACGTAGCAAAGATTAATTTCTGCTTGTCCCCTAATATAAGATTAAATTAAATTTTAAAATATTCGTAAGAGCACCGGGCCTTAACGCACTCATATCCATCTGACTGAGCGCAATTAAGTGAAAAAGCACTGTAACTTTGACTATACAATATCTGGATTGATTCTCGCAATAGAACGTCAACAAAAATGGCAAGATAACTTTTACATGCCTATGTGTGTAACTCAACAGACTAAATACTCTCGCTATGCCATACTAACCATGTACAAATCCTATGTGTGTGAATTATAAATAGTTAGGTGATATTTCATTTACGTTTTTTGATGCCGACCCTCTATCCTGATTTTATATGATCAAAGCCCTGCAAGTGCCTATAATTCCGATTTTAGGAAGTCCTGACTATTCTTGGTCAAAGTCAATTATAGAATGAAGTTCAAGGGCAAGTATATGCCAAAATGTTCTTAAAAGAACACAAACCTGCTAGGACTAGACTTCTTCTAGAACTAGACAGGAAGCGACTAAGATTGGTCACAGGAGCACTGTCTGGGCACTTCACCAGCAACAGGCTCTACAACACATGAGACTCACGGAGACAGCACTGTACAGGGCGTGTGGTGTTCCGGAGGAAATGACGCTACACATCCTCTGTGAATGTGATGCACTAGGAGCATCACGTATGAAGCATCTAGAGGTATGCTATCCCAAAGCGGATGAGTTCTGCGACCTGCAAAATAGTCAAATCATACAATACATGAAAAGTGTATTTGAAAATGACGTATAGTAGGGTCAAAGGATGGGGATACAATGGATCTAAATAGGTCGCATTGTAAGGTAAGCCAAATAAGATAAGATAAGAACACCTGTTGAGGTACTTACTCAAATTCTATTTAGAGTAATTCGTCTATTTATTTTTTTTATATTACTATTTAAAAAAAATAATAAATAATAAATAATAACTCTTATTAGGAGTGCATGGTTATAACAAAATTTATTACGAAATAAGCAAATTTGTAATATTCAATTATTTTTTTTTGTATTAAAATAAATATTATAGAATTATTAAAATTTATTAGAACGTACCGAAAGAAATTACAATATCTCCGAAGTCCAATAATCTATAGTAGAATTCCAAATAAAATCAATACAATTTTGAGATTGTTCTAGCAGATAAACAAACAATTGATCAAATATTATTAATAACTAGCTCTTGACGACTTTGTTCCCATGATTTACACAATTTCAATTGGATCGTGTTGTGCCAAGAACTACCGGTCCATACAAATCTAGTTCTGATATGTTTAAGTTTGGCATATTCTTTTAAGTGTTTTTTTATTTAATTTTGTATGAAAAGTCTACGTTATTTTTAGGGTATAGAAGTATTCTTTTAGTTTAATAATAATATTAAATAATAAATAAATAATTAGATAATAGAGATGATTTTAGGTTGGATGGTATATGTAACTTGAAATTTGGTCAAGTTGTGGATTGGTATATTTTGGCACAACACGATTTCAATTATGTCGTTCAATGTACATCTGTATCAACGCATATTTGTTACATTATAAAGTTGACAGTGTTTTTCTTCTATTTTGATTCGATCTAGAATATTTTTCTTCGTATTGCGCTGCTTCTAAGATAGCAACGTAATAGTAACAAACTTTAAATGGTTCAAAGCCTTATAAAATTCAGTTTGTGTTCAAGCATAATTGGTTTTCAACAATATCTTCCATGTAGAGACACCACACCCTGAGAGTTTTATTGAGGAATCGCAATTCATATATAGGTATATTTGCATGGACTTTACTACAGTTGAACGAACTTATAGAGAGAATTAATGTTAAGCCCCCGATCAATTGGTGACGGGAAGAACGAGCAATATCTTGTGAACGCACGAACGGCCGAAGGACATTTATGAATTGCGACTTGCGCTATGGTTGTTTAAAATTTAACAGGATCAAATTTAAGAGTTCACTTGAATATGTTTTCTAACTGGAATATGCGGTTGATAGATTATTTTTTGCGCAGAAGCGTAGAAGCTGTAAAAGTGTAGTTGAAGTACGTGCCACACGAGATGAAAATAATTTTGTTCTCTAGGCTAGGGTGCGGCGAGTTGGCGGCGCGACGATTCTGCCGCGCGCCGTTGTCTTTACCTGCGGCGAGCGATGTTGATGTAGAAAACTTAATTATTGAAACTGAAAACAGATAACCTCTGTACAGTTGGAATACATTTCTTTATATTTGTATATTGATAAGTTATGAGCGGCAATATAAAGTTGTGCAAATTTTCGAAGTATTTAATTCTCATTCGATAGTAATTAAAAATATGTCAAGGTCATCGATTATCAAGTTGCTCTAGTAACTTGTAAAATTGGCCTTTTAAGACTTTTGCTTTGAGTAAGGAATGAAATCTATACCGTATACTATATCTTCTTCCGAATCGGGGCTCTCAAAATTAAAGCTCAAATACAGTTTCTAGGACATCCATTTTGAAATAAATAAAAATCGCGGCAAATCCGCTGTCGTGCATGCTACCAAAAAAAGTTTAAATTACGGCGATATCTTCGCGCTGTCAATTCGCCCCCGTGGGATCCTAGTCTAATGCAAAGAAAATTGAAGGAAAACTCAAAAATGTATATAAAATAGTTTATATACATTTATGACTAGCTTTCCGCCTGCGGCTTCGCCCGCATGGACTACATAGTTGAATCTGGACCGCTAAAGGGACGCGACGTTACTGGACATTGTGAGACTTTCTAGAAAATTCTGAAACTTTACTACCCAAGAAATTTCTATACGAAATTTCATCGCAATCCGATTAGCCATTTTAGCATGAACTATTTCACAAGAACCGTGCCTTTGTACGCGGTCAAACATATCTAGTTTAAACTTTGAAAAGACGAAAGTCCCATACAACGTTTTATCTTTTGGTTTTCTCTCTTAAACGTTAATTTTCCAAAAATCTTAAAATACGACACATTCAGCTTCTGACATAAAAAAGCAAATTTCTATTTTTAAACTTTTAATTTCAAAATAACGGATTGTCATACAAACATGCATCCCTTATTTTTCCACTTAGGGATAGAATTTAAAAAAATTCTTTCTTAGTGGACGATTACGTCAGAAAAGAAACCTAATTTCCGAATTTTTATGCTTCGCTTCGGTGGGTCTAATTAATTACTATTAATTACTAAATTAAATTGTATTAAATTAATTAATCGTCCTCTATTTTACTCTTTTATGGGTTAAATCATGAAAAAATATCGAAACACAACATACGTGATTCCAAATACCAAATGTCAATTTTTCATGAAATTAATTTCGTAACTGATGTGTACGCGACAACCGCTTCGCAGCACGCGCGGCCATATAAATAAATAGATAATAGCATAGTAATTAATTATAGTAGAAAACTGTAAAATATAGATATTTAGATATAGGGCCCGATAACGGCATGATAAAATAGACCCCGGCGGATATAGGGTAGACAGAAACCCGCCGGGGAAGACTTTTTTGTGATAGAAGGTAGAAAAATAAATTGACACCACCGTCCTTCGCCCCTCGTTCGCCTGTGATCGGAGAAAGTATAAATTGCGCAAGCGTCACACGCGCGGCATTCTCTCGACAGCAGCGACCGGGCATACGAGGCACACCGATACAGTCCACATAGAAAGGCGAGCAAGGGGAAAGGGGGCGAGGTGGCTTTGAACTGGATAAGGATTTTCATTTCACCCATCCCGTCTTCCCAGCTACAACCACCCTAAGAGGGAAGGATGGCACCGAGTCACGCACATGATGGAAATCCCATACAAACGTTTATCCCTTATGTTGCTTAAACGTAATAGGCTAGTTTAAAAATTTTTATATTGAAGAGTTTTCAAAATATATCATAACAATGAAAGAATTAAAGAAAAATTATCATCATTATCAAAGCTATGAAAGTTTAAAATGTCCTGTTAGACAGAGATGGTCATACCGCATGGCTTATTTGTGACGTCAGGCCATTTAAAATAATATTCAATATCGTTTTGCAAGAAACAGACAGATCAAATTTTAATACATTATAATTTCCATATTCTTCAACTAAATGTTATGTTGTTTATAAATTTTGTTATTGTATAAAGTCTATTTTTTATATTTTGTTGACAAATACAATACATGTAACAGTAGTCAAGTACCGTATTTCAGTTCTGACCCGAAGGCCAAATAGCAATTTTCATTTTCGTTCAACGTTTCACGTCAAAGGTGTTGATGTCCTTCAAACATTTATTCAGATTTGTAATTCAAATTAATTTATTCCTCAGGGAGCAATTCACTTCCCCTGCGAGTCACTTAATTTTCCTACTAGATGGAATGAAAATTGTAGATTATTAACCAAGGGAGCAAAACAGTGGATAACATTTTTAGTCCAGAAAGTTGAGAAGGTTTTTAAATTAGGATACTGAGGGCAAAGCGGGATTCTAGAGTAAAATTCTAGGCGTAACGAAAGATTCAATGTACGAATAAAATCTTATGCCCATGACATCAGCACATTATACCTCATTGCAGGGGCTTAGGCCTCCCCCTAGGGTGAAAGGACTTAGAGTTTAAATGATTTTTAGCTCCGAAATCCGCATCCGATATTATTTCCATTTAATAGATGGAAATAATATCGCTCGCAAGTTAAGTACAAACTTATTCACTTTCCATGTGAGAAATAGTTATTTGTGCAACAAGAGAGCAAAGTTCGTTTCTAAGTTAAAATTCTTAGCGCAGTTAGAGTTTCGGATGCATTAGCAACATACCTAATGATTTGCTGTCGTGAAACAGATACAACTTTTTACATCGCTAGAGAGAAAATAATGTTTAAAGAATAAAGACCGGATCTCCGGCCTAGTGAGGTAAAAAAAAAATAATATTAACGATACATCGCAACAACGTATAGGTCCCAAACTAAGCATTAGCTTGTGTTTTGGGTACCAAGCGAAGACACCACATACATATAAAAACCAAGACCCGGTACCAGTATCAATATTCATCATACAAGTACTAACCCGACCTGGGATTCGAACCGGGACCCCCAGTTGTGTAGGCAGGATCGCCCCCCAAGGTCAAGCGGTCGTCGTCACGTTAACTTAAAGTAAGTCGAATAAAGTTCACTTGAACTGGCCCACACCCAACATGATTTGTTCCAGCAGTGGCCTGATTGAACTCCTGGTAGATCAAGAGGCCGACGTGTTTATATAGGACCAATATGTAAAGGAACAGGTTTTGATTTTTTCAATAAAATTCTTTGTCCCTATAGTATGATAGACTAACAATTAAATAAACACATAATTTAATATTTATATAATAGTAGGCTAGTTGACTATTTTTTTAAATTATTATTTATGAAACATTATTTTAAGTATAACATAACAGTGAAAGAATTAAAAAAAAAAAAATTATTACCAAAGTGATGAATGTTTTAAATGACTTGTTCAACAATACCGCACGGCGGCGTACCTAATATGTGTGACGTCAGACCATTTAAAATAATGTTAAATATCGTTTTGCGAGAGAAAGACAACGATACAATTTTAAAAGCTTGCAATTTCCATATTCTTCAACAGAATATAATTCTTTGATAAATTCTGTAATCGTATAATATCCAGTTTTATATTTTCTTGATAAATGTAAACAATGATTGTAGGTTACATTTTGACTCATATTTATTTTAACTATCAGAGTTGGTCAATTATTGTTTTGAAAACTAGGCGAGAGTGGGCTTAGACCGAAAGTTGTGCTGATGATCATTTAAATTAATAGGAATAAGGTTTAAGAATAACGTCTCAGTATATAATTTTTTTTGTATTTATATTTTTTTCTGATATTTATGAAAATTCTTCTGACGTTGAAATGGTCCTTGTGACGTCATCTGGGCGGTTAAGCTTATTGCGTTGTTTTCCACAGTAAAAAACCGAAGCTAAAGAAAAAAATATTGAGGTAAGGCCACTACGTCAAATGAAATCGTAATCCTCATGAAACAATTAAATTATTATGACTTTATTTAGTCTAAGGTAATGCAATTACTAAGCAACTGTCCAGTTGACGTCACAGGGATATTTTATTAATAAATTATTGTCAAAAAATAACTTAGAAAATTAAAGACCTAATTTATTTTGTTGTAAGGGGATGGTGTAAATTAGTCTATTTATTCGGAATAAAATATTAAAAAAAACCGGCCAATTGCAAGTCGGACTCGCACACGAAGGGTTCCATACCACCGGCCACCGTACAATATAAAAAAATCACGTTTGTTGTATGGGAGTCGCCCTTAAATATTTATTTTAATTTAATTATTTATTTTTTAAATGAATATATAACTAAATATTCTGTGAACATTCAAGGGTCTACCTGTTGCCGTTATCGAGCAAAAACGAGCAAAAAAAATCACGTTTGTTGTATCGGAGCCCCCTTAAAAATTCATTTTATTCTGTTTTTTAGTATTTGTTGTTATAGCGGCAACAGAAATACATCATATGTGAAAATTTCAACTGTCTATCACGGCTCATGAGATACAGCCTGGTGACACACAGACAGACAGACGGACAGCGGAGTGTTAGTAATAGGGTCCCATTTTTTACTCTTTGGGTACGGAACCCTGAATAGTATGTGGCAAAAAATTTGGTCCAAGCCCATTCTGAAAGCCATATAGCATCAATGTTAAACACGTAGGTGTACCTAAAATCTTGTTCTTTTGATTGACAAATGTGGGACACTGTTTTATTTATGCAATAAAAAAATATTATGAAATTAAAAATCAAAACCTCTTCTCGGTCAATCGTAGATATGACGCAACATTAACAGTAAAACGTAGCCGCTGTATAATCACTCTGTGCTCCGTTCCGTTCCTCGAAGCATAACCGAGAGCACTCTGTAGATTTTATTACGCAGTTAGGGGCGCAGCGTACGCTGCACTTTTGCACGTCTGCGGTCTCCGAGTGTGCTTGGGCTGGCTTTGCTTTAGGCTGGCGCTGCACTTGTTCTACTCTAGCAATTGTGTTATCTCCAACGAGTTAATAAATATATTTTACTAGAATACACATGCAGAAAGCAATAACCGCATATGTTAAGCGTAATATTTCCTTTGACAAATTTGCATAAAGTACTTGTATTAATTCATTTTCTACATTATAAAGTTAGTTAGAAAAATAATTGTAATATTCTTTATTATACACCAAAAGGTAAAATACACAAAAGGAATCAATAAATATGCGTAAGTTAGACACAAAGAGTGATCTTAATTTTATATAAAAGCAATCTCCTCCAGGCTATCTTTGGATGGATATATAAGGAAATGATAAAAGTTTTAGGTAGTACATGGTGTACCTATCGATGGAATGAATTAAGCTACGTAAATGAAATATAAATATAGCTATATGCATATCGTAAATTAATTTGACAGCAGCTTTTGGTTTTAATAGAGTCATATATGTCAGTTCACAGTATTGAAGTGACATTTCGCATTTTCGAGGGGTCGAAACCGGTTTGCGTGGATAACTCGGGGATGAAGAGAGCCACGCGGGAACCTTGTGCACCGAAACTTGGCCTACAACTCCTCATCATACACCGGCTAGCTTAATACGAGTGGTTAGACGCTAAACGCAGAAGAGGGCTTCTAGTCAAATCGTACTTTTATGCTATTTTGCATTGAAATATGAACGTTTATTTTATTGATTTAATTTAAAATCAGAAACATATTTTCGTATGAGGACGATTGATTCAAACTATACTCATCTAAATTAAAATTTAATATAATCTGGAATAAGACAAGCTGGTAAGATATATAATGATATATGATAACTTCTTGTGACTAAGTTTATGTAGTAGTCCTTATAACAAAAAGTTGATTAGATTAAAATTAATCTCAATCTTTGCATTCCAAAATGTTACCCTTATTAGGTATGTTTGAAGAGGTTAATTTTTAAAATGTGAAAAATACGACCACCGGTCCGCGTTATCAAAAACTCTCAACGGTTGACAATACGTTTTGGCAGTATATCTGAAAGGCTTACAAAAAGCCGGTATACAGCTCAATAAGGAAAACTGGATTTCTTAGCTTATCTGCGAACGGACGAAAAGTTTCCGGTCGCCGACCACGCATGCCGTTCTTTATCGTCAGAGTTTCGAGTAATGTCGAAGTACAGGCGGACTCCGTATTTATCAGCCGGGTGTCGAATAAGCGTGTGTTGTGATTTTGGTTTTAAAAAAAAAATACTATGTTATATTTATAAAGGGAAACTAATCAGTGAAAGAATTTTAATGATATCTACAGAAATACCGGAGATACAATTTTTTTTAAATAAATCGTGCCATGTCATCATTGGGTTGCATTGCTGTGGACGTACGTGGGTCTATGTAGTGCGCACCGAGTGACGTCACGAGCAAGTCGTAAATACACAAATTTTAATTTGTAATCGGTGTTTTTCCAAAATTCAATAAATCCGATAATCTATGTCATACTCTAATGTGTGACTTAGCGTATGATATATAATTTTGTTGGAAAACACAGGCTCAGCAATGATCTTATATTTTTACTAACGGTCGTACCCGGCTTCGCCCGGGTGGGCTACGGAAACGTTCCCCTTCCCGTTCCATGCATTAGTACATTGCACCCGTTCGAAGTCAGGGTGGGTCGCTAATTTAACCATATAATATTACACTATGGTATCATCGTCATCATTCAAACAAATAATTTCTCTGGCGCGTCTAGCAACAAATTTGACTGCCGTAAAAAAGGTTATAGTAAGTCAACCTTAAAAGATAGAAGATATGCTGTCGCGGACTTTTGGTTAGAATTTTCAAAGAGGAACAGTTCCGTAATACATGATTTTTGCTTAACATAAATCGTTTACGCAGCGCACGTAACGGAACCTCTCAAAAGAATGTTTCGCTCCTATTGGTCATAGCATGATGTAATAGTCGATAAATGGACTATCTAACACAAAAAGATTTTTTCAATTCGAATGGGTAGTTCGAACCAGTAGTTCTTGAGATATGCTCCTTCAAACAAACAAACTCTTTAGCTTTATAATATTATAGTATATAGTAAATAGTATAGAAATGTAGATAATTACGGCGCCGGCGTGACGAAGAAAATATTATGGGTGGTAGACAACTGATGTACATACTTCAATATTTTTTAGAATATATACATGGGTATACAGATATTTTACATCCAGACACGGATCAAATAAACATGTTTATGCACACAAATATTTGATCCGGGCGGGAGTCGAACCCACGACTTTTGATACTGCAGTTAGGGTCCCAACTAATCAGTCGATTGGTCAGACATAATTCGAAATGAAGGAATCCGCAGCAGAACTGTAATGACCAATATAGCGCATAGAATTAGAAAGTTGAAGACAAACTTGATGTCGTAGGCTTGGTATTAATGGATCATACTCAAGTTTGAGATCAAACTTAAGAACATCTCAAGTCAGTACTTAGCTAGCGATATCTAAGTTTAAGATCGTTATGTTTGAATACGCTTTCAGCTGATACCGTCCTCGAGACGATCATGTATGTCATTTTTTAACACTGGCTGCAGCGTTAGACGGGCGTCTCATTCGTTGTTCTGATAGCCTCAGAACCACCGCTGGTTACAGGTGGCCCGATATCGTGTGTCGTACAGGTCTAGGGATTACCAGTGGATGTCTGCCGATTGATAACACTACGACGTGTTTTGGTGTTTCTGGACTAAACTTGTGTGTTGAGTAGGAAAAAAAAACAATGCCGTCGTGTGTGACTCATGATATGTACCACGAACTACCAACAGCAGGGACACTCATTGTCATACTGTTTTATATAATCTCTAGTTTTTATTTTATGCATCCAGAATATGTATTGTATAAATTGACTGACCGATTGGTCGAATGGTTAGAGACCATAACTACGGAGCCAAGGGTCGCGAGTTCGATTCCCGCCCGGGTCTAATATTTGTGTGCATGAACGATGAACATGTCTATTTGCTCTGTGTCTGGGTGTAGGTATCTATATACGTATATATTCTAAAGAATATTTAAGTATGTATATCAGTTGTCTAGTATCCTATAATACTAACAAAACACTTGCTGACTTTGGGACTAGATAGCGCTGTGTAATATGTCCGAGATATTTATTATTATTATCATTACAACGATTTATTACCCAATATTAAAATTTAATTAACTTCCTGAGTTAAATTAAAACCGAATAATAAATAAGTTCCAATTAAATTATTTGCGTCTTCCAGACATGTTTTTAACATAAATACGAGACTCTATTATTAAAAGCCATGCGTTAAATAGGACGACTGTACCAACTCTTTCATTTCGCGGATGGGAAGAAAATGCTCTTACTGTGCCGAATATTATGCTTTATTTTAGTTCCCTCGTTGTATTGTTATTTGAGTGGTATTATGAGGTTGCGAAAACTTGTCGTATGACGCATATGCCGAAAGAACGATAAGCCGTAGGTATATATAAGCTATAAAAGTTGACATCTGTCTGTCTGTCTGTGTTTATAGATTATTGCTTTTTCTTGATAAAAATGATAAAAAAATTATATTCGGTTGAAGTAAGTGAAACTTAAGTATAAGCGATTAAAAACTTATCTCTGTTACGTTCTTGGAAAAATAAATTTAACATTATTTTTAATGGCTAGACGTCACACCGTGTGATAATGCCCTTTTCGCCTAACAGGACATTTATAAACATTTCTAACTTTAATATTAATTATTTAAATATTTAATTAAATTATTTCCTTGTTATTATACAGGTTGAGAATTAATGACCAGCCAAATTTTAATACAATGATGTTCCGTAGGAAACCGATAGCCGTCTTGTTTCCTTTTAGTATCGTTCTATAGAAAAATATTGAGATATGACTACACAAACCTTTCCCGAAAAAACTAATAACTTTAGTCACCATTCATGCCCGTCCCCCATTCCGTTTCAAGGCCTCGTGCGCGTACGTTTACTATAGCGTTAAGAAGGCAACCAAACGTTATAAAATAACAATGTAGATAAAATAATTTATTATGAAAATGTAACCCATATGTTTTATTTACGCAATGAGGTCTATTGGTGATACCTAACATCTAGAAAAATTTTGGCCGGTTACTAAAATCTCACCTTGTATATATTAGAAAATTCTTTCATATAAATTAACATCAAAGGACGGTCAACTACTATATTGCAAATTATAGGGATGAAAAATAAATCATTATTGACTAAGAACAATTATAATACAATTCTAGTACAATAATAATACAATAGTGTGTCGTGATAGCCCAGAGCGCAACGAACCTGTTTCAAATTCATAAGGCCCCATAGGGCCATGGTTCGAATCCGGGCGTGAACCAATGAGTTTTTCTGACTTAAGTACACAATATCACTGACACCGTGCTTCGGAGGGCACGTTAAGCAGTCGGTCCCGGACGCTGTCAATAGATGGCGGTCATTACAGTTCCCAACCCGCAGTGGAGCAGCGTGGTAGACTTAAGCTCCAAGCCCCCCTCCTCACCCTGGGGGAGGCCTAAGCCGCTGCAGTGGGGTAAAAATGAGCTGATGATGATAATGATGATGAATTATAATACAAGGCGTAGAATCTGTATTGAGTGCAACAAATTTGTAATAGATATAGTGCTCTGTATATTTATAAACTTTCTTAAGACAAAGGAATAGCATTCGATACCAGCTGTGTAGACAACATTTCGGTCGCTGCATTCACCCAACCGCCTAAACACTAGTTTACTGGTGTGTATGTGACGACAACTAGGCTGACGACGACACCAGCGCATCCACCTTCACACCCGTCACACGTGAGACGTTAGAAACATGTTCAAATTGAGAATGCGTACTCTACCTCACGCTGCTGTCAATTTTGTTATTATAAGCTACATACATACAGTAAAACTATGAAAACAGAGATACACTTTATCGTCTCTCCCTCAATTCGAGGAATATAAACACGATTTCGATTGTCATGGAAAATTTCTAACGTGTATATCTTGCAAGAGAGTAAAGGCGTTATATAAGTGAAAACCGGCTGATAACGTATTTACATACACCGCCAGACGGCACGAAAACGGATGTCAATTTAAGTATAGAAAAGAATATTATTGAATAGGTTTTTTTTTCTTTACTTGTGCTAAGAGACCTCGCTTCTTGGTCAATTTCATGATTCTAGGTTAACTGAAAGAACAAGGTTTTGATATAGATAGGTTTTTTTACAGCTTCCAAGGACGATAGACCTAAGTATTTGATATTACTATATATTTGATAAGAACTAAGAAAAAGAATCTCGACAGATAGACAGACAGACGGACAGACAACAAAGTGACCCTTAAAGGTTTTTTTTTCGTTTTTAGAAATGGAAGCCTACATTTCATAAAGAAACAGTTTTTACGTCCGGCTACGGCATCATGAATATAACTTATATTTTGAATTTAATTTTAAATTTGAAATTTAAATTTGAAATTTATATATTAAGTTCTATATTGAACAGACTAGACCTGAAATCAGACCTTCAATTATAGCCTTAAAAATCACATAGGGCTGAAGAACACAAATAATAATAATATGATAATATTTGGGACATCATTCACAGCGCCATCTATATAGTCCCAAACTAAGCAAAGCTTGTATTATGGTTACCAGACAACTGAATATACATACGTAAATATTTTTTACAGTATACTATACATTTATAGATATTTTACATCCAGACACGGAACAAATAAACATGTTCATGCACACAAATAATTGTCTCGGGCGGGAATCGAATCCGCAAATCTTGCCTTCGCAGGGTTTCTAACCACTCCGTCAATCGATCAGTCAAATATAAACATATATTTCAATTCATAATATTAGAGTTGTACAAAATACGCGCCACCGATGTGAAAGGCCGCCGGCTGTACATATCTCTTTTACCCGCAAAACGCTGCCTCTGACAATTTTGAACTCGCCTTCGATCGGTGAGTGTGTACAGCCGACGGCCTTTTACATCGGTGGCGCGTATTGTATATAATTATAATTTCCTATGAAAACAAAACATCCAGATTGTGTACTGAAGACACGTAAGTCATTTAACAATTAAATTAAAACCGACTGGAATCAACTAGCGGTGAACGAAGCGACGCGGCAGGGGCACAAAAACTAATCTAACTTGCGGCACTCTAAATTATAATTTCAAATAAGTTTTAATCGACACCAGAGGGTAAATTGTCTCATTAAAACAAACGCTACGGATAGAGTTTGTAAGTAGCTGATGCAATTTGAGAATACCTACTAGTCAAATTAAAAATTACTATGCACTGTGGTTGAATGCAAGGGTTGGCAATTGGTTCCTTATATAGCAGGATGTATATAAATAGTGAAAGGCGTGTGCAGGGCCGTACCATGTTTCTATAATATCTGCTTTTAAGAAAGAATCCTTTTAAAAAAAATTTAAAATATCTGGACTCACCCGTTTGAGCTGTGCGATATTATATGAATTTAAACAACTCTTTATACGCCCCCATAGTCTGAATTTTTCTAAATCTATTTTTAGTAATAAAGATCTCGCGGTCTGAAATATGCGTTGATTTAATTTTAAAGATTGGTAAAATATGCCTTTATTAATAAAATTTATTTCGTATTATTATATTAGTTAATGATTTTCGCAATACAAATTATAACACCTCTTTGCATTCAATTCCATCAACCCTTTTTTTATACCCTACTGCAGGGGTTTAGGCCTCCCCTGGGGCCTATGAGGAGGCTCGGTGCTTAAACCCACCACGCTACTCCAATGCGGGTTAGCGGATTGTAACGACCGCCATCTATTGACAGCAACCGGGACCGACTGCTTAACGTGTTCTCCGAGGCACGGAGTCAGTGATAGTTAATGTACGTAAGTTAGAAGAAACTCATTGGTACACGCCCGGATTCGAACCACAACCACATGGCCTTATAGATTTGAAACAGGTTTGCTGCGCTCGGGCTATAACAAAATATATTTATAACATATATATACATGTAATATACTACAATTCGAGTTTAAAGAAATCTTTCTTTAGTGCTTATCCATGTAGTACAAGTAAGGTATATTTCAATTTCAAGTTACTAGAGACAGCGGTTTGAGCTGTGCGATGTCAATCAGTCCGTTTGTCTGTCGGGATATTTTTGTGTACGATTCATAATACGCATGATAGAAATATAAATGCATAGTTCAAGGCTCTTCCCAATGGTATTCTAAAATACATTTCAGCCCCAACGTCTCCAAGATGATTCGTAGACAAAGAAACTCATAGCTCATATATAATGGCACTGTGTTTAAAAATAATTATAACTGGGACGTCCTGCACAGTACCATTTAGTCCCTAACTTAGCAGAGCTTGTATTGTGGGCATAGACAAATACAGACATATATATATATATATATATATATATATATATATATATATATATATTTCATACCGAAACACAGAACAAATAAACATATTCATGCAATATTGCATGCTTGCATAGAATATTTGTCTCCGGCGTAATAGAACCCGCGATTTTGTTTCTGCAATTAGGGTCTCTAACCCTAATTACAGAAACAACCTAATATAATCCTTAGTCAACATCGACGTCGACGACCGCTTAGCCTAGTGGGTAGGGCCCTGCCTACGAAGCTGGAGGTCCCGGGTTCGAATCCCAGGTCGGGTCAGTATTAATATGATGAATATTGATACTGGTACCGGGTCTTGGTCGTTATATGTGTGTGGTGTCTTCGCAAAAATATTTATATATGTATATATTATAAAGAATACTTAAGTATATAAACCAGTTGTCTAGTAACCCATAACACAAGCATAATACTTGCTTACTTTGGGACTAGATGACGTTGTGTGGGAAGTCCCATGTATTATTATTATTATATATAAAAAAAATCCTAATGTAATTGCGTTCTAATTTAACTTATAGTACCAGATGCGTATGCGTATATGGCGTTATAGCGAACGCCGCCATTTTGACGACGTCTTTGCACTGAGAAAAGTGTTCTTCAATAAATATGATGGTTCACCATCAGTAGAGCAATTGATTATTCAGATCACCGTAAATAAGGAAACCGAGGAAGGAAAACTACGCGTCACCATAATTACGTTACAGGAACCATAATTTCCGCTGACACATATTTTTTTACTTTTCGTATTACTCGTTTTTTATTACGGGGGCCATCCATTCCTTGAGTGATGATGAACACTTTCCTTAGAAAACCGGCTGTCAGTGGGTGGGACTTGAATCCTAACAGTTGAATTACGTCACTAAGCCGCGTTCGGATGCAAGTCGATTAAATGGTGCACCCCTAATTTAAATATGTATGGAAATTTACCCGACTGCGGTGGGTAGGTAACTTTCTTTTTCTAGTTAATATTCCACTACAATGCAAAGAGCCTTATGCCATAAGCCAAGTTTTTAAATTGGGTGCGAGATCGATTAGGTTACAGCGATCGCTGTGTCCACGTTTGCTAACGTTGTTTAAAAAATGTATAAATTAATATTTTTAAAATTATACTCGTAACGTAAAAAACTTTATGTAAATATTAAATAAAAGGCGTTCGTTTTAATAAAGTTACTCACCAGCAAAATAACCACACCGAATTTGGTGCTAAATCAGATTTGATAACTGGTTATGATTTCAGAAAGATAGCGGTCAAGTCTGCACGCTTATGAATTATAATAATAATAATAATAATAATAATAATAATAATAATAATAATAATAATAATAATAATAATAATAATAATAATAACAATAATAATAATAATAATAATATCTGGGACATGCCACACAGCGCCATCTAGTCTTAAAGTAAGCAAGTATTATGCTTGTATTATGGGGTACTAGATAACTGATATATATACATAAATGTTCTTTTTTTTATAATGTATACATATATAGATACTTTTACACCCAGAGACGATATATAGATACTAGGATCTCTTAATAAATTTAATAACTGATATACGGATACTATGCGTACGTAAGTCCGACTCACATTTGGCCGAATAAATTTTTTAAACCAATGTTAAGTTTTTATTTGTTTTATTGAGAAGTTACAAAGAAAGAAGAAACTACAGAAAAAAAGGTGTTCTTTGTCAAGACAGCAAATATGCTACATTGGTTTAATAAAATCTAAAGTTCTGTTCACTGTTCAAGTGGTATTAATCTAAAACAGTTTCTCACCGAGTTGCTAACTGCCATATTTTCTAGTCAAGTCTTTACAAAAGTCACTTAGACTTGCGACAGACCTATAGTCCGAGAGTGAGTGACCTAAACCGGTCGCAATTTTATAATATCTGAATTTCGGAGAGGTAGTACTTACAGAACTGATTCACGTACTTTGGATAGATATGGATGCGTTTACACGCAACGCACAAATTATTTACTATAAATTTAAAAAAGTTTCAAAAGCTAATTCTTTGCTTTTGACGTCATTGTCCCTGGAATTCCTAATCGACGTAACTCACAAATTACACATTTTGCGTTTAAGACATTGGAAAAAATATACAGAGTTTATTCTATGACCGAGCCAAATGGCGTATCTGAAAAAAATAATTTTAAATACTTATTAGTAGTATATCTTTGAGGACGTAACTTGTTATAAAACAGTAAAATACTATAATAAAATGAATAATAATTATTGGCATAAATATAAGACACTGCGTAAACTTACTTTTCTTAAATAATAACTTAAATTTTACTTGAAAGTATAAAATAACAGACATAACAAATTTTGCAGTAGTAAACCAATCACACTTTTTTGCATTTCACTGACAATGACAATATTTTAGTTACGTCTATTAGGAATTCCAGGGACGTTATGTACACGCACGCAAACGCGCACGCGCACGATAGTTTTTAAAAAATAGTTTCGCGTTTTGTGGTTTTTATTTTTTGCAACTGATTGACCGAGTGGTTAGAGACCATAACTGTAGAACCAAAGGTCGTGGGTTCTATTCGCGCCCGGAACAAATATTTCGGTGTATGAACGTATATATTTGTTCTAGGTATAGGTGTAAAATATATATATATATATATATATATTATAAAAAAATGTTAAAAGAAAAAAAGTATGTTGTACACATAATATAAACTCTGCATATTTTGGGCCTAGATGGCACTGTGTGGGATGTCTCTGATATTATTATGTATTTGCGTCGCTGTTGATGCACCGAACACCAAAATGGATGTCTGACTGGTACCCGTAGTTTTTGTTTACGTAAAAGCCTACAGAATAAAAATTTAGGTTTTAAAATTGTTTTATTTATTTTAAATTTTGAAATGTTCGTTACGCAGTCACGCTTTAACTCATCAGTACTAACATTTACAAAAATTGGCTTTTAGAAAGGCGTAACCATTTTTGGTCACGGGCTCCCGAACTATCACGTTAAATTCGTATACGTAATGGACCGTCTATAATAAATCAACTACTGGCTGCGACGAGTATAAAGCTTTTATTATTACCTAAACCAAGTATTATTACCTAATAAGTATATTTTATTATTACCTAAACCAATGTTACACAGGTTATTTATAAAGTAAAAAAAAATACATGAAACAATAGAGATTACTTTTTAAGAAAAAAATCTTTGGTACATTAATCGATAGTCTGTGACGTCACCTAATGCTCTATCTAACGTATGTTGTATTTAAATCAATTTAAATATACGGCGTAATTTTTCTATTTTGAAGTGACCAACAAATTAAAATTAAATATCAATTTTTGGACTTAATAATAATAATAATGTGGTTATGATTCAGTACTGAACCAATGACATAATATTTTAACAATTTTCAATTCACACACATATACCCTATTCAATTAATTGACGCGTCTGCTGTCTATGCACTTTTATTTATCGTTTAAACGAATTGATTAATCTTGAAAATTAAATTCTCAGTGGTAAATGTCCCCGGAAAATCGGAAAAGCCCTCCACTGCACTAGAATTCCATTCAACCGCACTGCATTTTGTATGAGATAGTGCTTTTCGGGGTAAATATCGATGGTATCGAGGAATTCTTATTTATAAATTTTATATTTGATTTGGAAAAACACCGGCCAAGCGAAAAGGGTTAAGTATTGTAAATCATGTTTTTTCAACCTACAATGTTTTTTTTTTATCTAACCCTTCAAGGCTAGAATTCAAACCAGAATCCTTACTAATTGTGCTTTATAGTACTCAGTGAAATTAAGCACCACATTTCACAAGGATTTTTTCTTCACGATTTTTACTTATTGGAATTTAAAAATTAGAATTTCCGTTCGTTCTGACTTTCTTGTAAACTACGGATAAGGCAACATATTCGTACATTTTTGTTCTCAAAATTTTGGTTTTACTAATTTTTGAGACAGTAGGAATACTCAATTTTCACATATTCCCCTTAAAATCTTTCAAACTATGTATTTTAAGAATTATATTTTAAAAAATGTATACTTGTATTCCTCACAATGAGCCCTTTCGTGTGTTATATAATATAAACTTGATTTTTTTTTTAAATTTCGTAATTTAACTTAGCTTCCAAAATAAGAATTCATTTATCGTTTAGGTGCTTCTGTACTATAAAAGTACAGTATTTTCGTACTCCTGCCTTTTCAATTTACTTCGTGTAAAAAATCATTTCATTTCGCTGATCCTTTCCAATAACGTGAACAAAGCGCGAATAAACGTAGTTCGTATTACTCCTCCAAGTACTTACGAAATTTTGTCTATTTCGTGACTTTTGAACTACGGGGACAATTTCACGTGCACTGCCCAAACTATTGGATCCATAGGAATTTGAAATTTCGCATATATTTCTATACCAGACATCCAGTACGAAATAATGTTTCAAAATCAACCCCTATAAAGATAAAATAAAAGTTCAAAGGTACGGGTTATATTAATCTATACAAAACGATACTTAGGTGTACTTACGTCGTCCCATCACATACGCAACATAAGTAATGTATTTGTTACGCTCAAAGACCATAAGACACGAATTTCGCTATGTAGATGTTTTACAGTGACCGCAACACATTGTGAGCTGTTTTCGATCTTTGAACTTCTCACGTGTCATATATTCATAATCATGGCACTTAGAACTTACGGAGAAAGTCCGCTCAACAACATGATATAATAATAATTTATTTAGGAAACTTTTTACATGAGTACATTGTGCTTAATCTATTTTAAATCAAGTTAAGTGCTTATCGTAAATATATTTTCAATTGCTATTAATTGCTATTTAACTTCAATTTAGGTTGCTAATTATTATTTAATACATATAATTAATACTAGGCCTTTTTACTTTACACCAATCACAAACGAACTTTCTGTTTGTGACGTATGCGTAAACCGCCAAAAGCAGTCCGCCCCGCCCTTAGCTCCTGCTATTGTTACATTTGAAGTATCTACCTAATTTTAATCGCAAATGTATTGTAAAAAGTCGTATTATGCTCGTACTCAATAAGCTGGCTATTATAGTCATAACGCTACGACTATAATATGCAGCTTACCGTACTTGCATCATAATGTACTATGATGTTACCTTCAGACTCGTACAGTTGCTGTCTACATCTACAAGCTGTATTTAACCTACATACAATGATATAAAACTGATCTGTAATGTATTGAATGCTATTTATTTCATATATAGTTAAAAACTACCGAGTACATTGATAAAATTCATTTGGAACAGGACTAATGCTGTTTAGAACGCTTGCCAAGTTACACTTAATTAATCGCTAACCTAGCGTTGACTGCTGTCTGTAGTGGTTAATTTAATAATTTAAATACGTTTCTTTACGCTTAGCTCTCTACTGAGAGATTTTGTTGTATAAAATTGTTTATATTGTTTCAATTTTAATATCTAAAGTTTATAACAATTATTCTGGGTATCAGTTTAATCAAAGACAAAAAATGAAACCGTTAATACTGTGAGTGACGTTAAGTAAAAAAACCGGTCAAGTGCGAGTCGGACTCACGCATCGAGGGTTACTGACCTGAAGTATTTGATATGAATTTCAATTTAATACCTCTACTCGTTTAAGAGGAAAAGGGTAGTAAGTTTAAAATTATTAAAAATATTTTTATTTTATGATGTAACTAAAAATTTATGCTTTTCGCAATTTTTCATTATCTATACTGTAAGACGTTGCTTCGTACCAAATTTCAAGATACTGAGTTTACGGAAACTACCCTGTAGGTTTTGATTCCTTTGCGAGTGTAGAAACTTTGCAACATAAACGGCTATATCATTTGATTGCGTTAGCTCAGAAGTTTGATTTTTTCACCGCTTCACAGCGAGGGACAGTAGACCTAAGTAATTAATATGAATTTCAGCTTGATACCTTCACGCGTTCCTGCGAAAAAGGGTCTTGACACACAGACAGACAGACAGACGGACAACAAAGTGATCCTATAAGGGTTCCGGTTCCGTTTTTTATTCCTTTTAAGGTACGGAATGCTAAAAACATAAAAACACAATAAAGTAGATGTTTTTTGAAAATATTTAATATGATAACTCATTCTAACTTGTCGGTAAATAAAAAGTACAATATACGTATTATTGCAGCTGATATGCCGCCCCAAAATATTAATGTAACTTCCCAAATTATGCCTTAAATTAAAATTACAGAGACTATAACTGGTTCTGATCTATACCTACTAATATTAATAAATAAATAAATAAACATTTATTTCAGACTAAGGTCCATAATTCGTTATTAACAATAATCTTAAAGCTAATGTAAAAACACAATTACATAAAATTATCTGATATAACAAAATAAAACAAATAAATGTGTTATTATTATAAAGTAAAATGAAACAAAATTGCCTGATATTATTTAATCACACCAAAAGCTCCCAGCCCACTATTTTATGAAGGTTTAGTCTGGTCTCCCAGCATAAAAGTACGATTTGACTAGAAGCCCTCTTCTGCGTTTACCGTCTACTCATACTATAGCCAGCCGGTGTATGATGGGGAGTTTTAGTTCGAGTTTCAGTGCGCAAGGTCTCCGAGGGCGCTCTTCACCCCCGAGAAATCCCCGCACACCGGTTTCATTCAACCCCTCGGAAATACGAAATGTCACTTCGATACTGTAAACTGACACTTATGACTCTATTGAAACCAAACGCTACTGTCAAATTAATTTAATTAATGTCTGGCAGCCATCATCTAAATTAAACAATTTCAAAATTAACACGGTGACCCAAATCACTGGTGTTTGGTTTGAATGATATCAGTAACGTTATAGTAAATAATAAAACATACTTGACAAGTAGAGTGTCAGATTCATAGTAAGTCGTGTTGAGAGATGACATGGTAGTAACGACGAAGGGAAGTGTCTTTAGAGGTAAAAAAAACGAGACGTCATTGAGTGTAACGTAAAAATTATACAAGTCAATATTTTTAGACTAGGATTTACTTATCGAGTATTTGTAGCGAAATAAACGAAGCAAGAAATTACCGTGCATCATACAGAACTCACACTGAATCACATGACTATAATAATATCAATAACTTAATGCCCTAAATTATAACAAGTAAATAACACGATTAACAACTTATTATGTTTGGATATCATCTAATCCGCCTTAATATATTTTGAGAAGGATTACGTTTAAGTCGATCATATTTTGTAGTTAGTTAAACTTTAAGCTTAAAGCTGCATGAGAAAGACCTGAGGATGAACTTACTTATTTAAAAGCAATGATATATTCCGCAACCGATGACCGGTTGGCTGAGTGGTTAGAGACCCTAACCGCGGAATCAAGGGTCGCGGGTTCGATTCCGGCCCGGGACAAATATTTGTGTGCATGAACATGTCTATTTGTTCGGTGTCAGGGTGTAAAAGTAAATTATATCTATATATGTAAATATTATGAAGAATATTTAAGTGTTTATATCAGTTGTTTATATCCACAGCACAAGCTTTACTTAGTTTGGAACTAGATGGCGCTGTGCGGGATGTTTGAGGTATTACATTATTATTATTATTATTGAGTTAGAACGTCGTATGTACAGATAGTAATAGATTTAATCACTTACTGAATCTGAATATTCCTAAATAAATAGATTTTTAATAAAAGATATCAGTTTAATCACACAACTTTTATTTCTACTGCAGGAGAATCATCTCATAAATATAACTTAAACTCCATGCCGTACACGTTTTATAGTAAAAACTACTAAAGACAACTTCCTGGTCATTTATTTCTCCAATTTATGGTAGGTACACATCAAGGCATTCAATTTGGAAAATTCTCTATCAAAAACCCGCATTTCCACGAAAGCAACGGGTCAGTCATATTTATTTATTCCCATTTATTTGGCAAGCAAAACGTAAATATACGCCACATGGAGATTATTTATTGCGGTAACGGAAGACAAATCGCACTTTTATCTAGTTAATGCCTAAACGTTAGTTTCACGATAAAGCAATCGTATTATGCATAACTTATAATGCATGTCCAAATCATGTCTAAGTTTTTGTACGTTTGTATGTTGGAATCGAGAATTTTTTTATGTTTGGAAACCATACAATGCCTTTTGTTCGTGTACCGTCAAACGTTAAGGCTAGAAATTATGGGTAATGTTATAGGTAAAATAATTAAAAAGCGAGGTCTAGTACACCGGTTTTTTTTCTTTTGAGTTTCGAAATTTTATTTTGTACACTATCTGCATTCTGATTTGGTCCCGTTTTACATTTGAACCAACGACCAGAGATACTTTAAAAAATATATTTTTATAAACTATAGTTTACTAGCTTTTCTAATAAAAATAAGAAGATATTACAAATATGTAACTTTTATTAAAAATAAAAACAAATAATCATCAAAATCTCAAAAAGTGCTCGTCAATTTTAATTTTTGCCCCATTTCTCGAAAACTAGGTGGTCACACCTATGTTGTTCTATTTTATATTTCAATTTAGACATCATAGCTACAATTCATGAAAAAGTCCAAGACTTTAAGTATTCGAAATTACTTACTAAAAAAGGCAACAGAAAAAACTCCTCAAACGCTCTTATTCTTTGGATAGATACGCGAAGGAAAAGGGCGAAAAAAAAGCGGTGTGCTAGACCTCAATTTTTAATTGTTTTTACCGATAATATTAGCCATAGTTTCTCGCCTTAACGTTTGACGGTACACAAACAAAAGACGACGACCGCTTAGCCTAGTGGGCAGCGACCCTGCCTACGAAGCTGGAGGTCCCGGGTTCGAATCCCAGGTCGGGTCAGTATTTATATGATGAATATTAATACTGGTATCAGGTCTTGGTTGTTATTTGTATGTGGTGTCTTCGCTTGGTACCCAAAATACAAGCTAATGCTTAGTTTGGGACCTAGACGTTGTTGTGATTGTATGTGTTATTATTATTATTATTATTATTATTGTATATATGGAGGAAATAAAAGACGGCAGTTGGAACGAAAGTACCTTAATTTTATTATCAATGACAGTATAAACTGAAAGGAAACATTATTTTATTTTCAAAAACAAGTAAAACTGCATAGAATTTTTGATAAATGACCTGCTTAAGCCGGGTTCCGAACATGTGAAATATATATAAAAAAATAACAACCTGTAATTTTATAACACTAATCGATAGAGTGAATAAGGATCAGTTCCTTCCAGATAACATACTTAATATCTTAAATAAAAATGAGACCAATAATAATTTAAAAATTTCAGTTTTTTATTTATTTACAAAACAAAATATTGCATTTTAAGCTATTAGTAGGTAACATGTAAATACCTTGTAATTTTCACTAAGTAGGTTCTATAATACTAATCTGCAAATTATTGGTGGTTTTTAAACGAAAATCACATAATATTTTTATTCGTGTAGATACAAGCATAATGAAATGAATACTGCGTTTAGTTCAATTGTACTGGCCATTTACAAAAAAAAAAAACAAACAAAAGAATTGCATTTTACTTATTTTACCTATTATCTGGCTGGCTGATTAGGTCTTACGAATGAAAAGTTTGAAGTTCGAAAAAACGGTTCATTATTCTTTTGTTATTTCCCGTTATGTATTTTATAAATCAGTCCGCGAGGTCCCCGGGCGCCAGTCTTCACCCCCGCGAAATTACGTTTGACAGTTTCGATACTGTGAAGTTACTGCTACTCCCTTCACTTTAAAAGTTTTCGAACATTCTTGTGAAAAGGTTTGCACTCGGTTTTTGTTTCTCTCGATACTTTAAGAATAATGTTATATTTTTGTTGTTTAATAAATTTTATTAAATCACAAAAGTTTAACATTACCTTCATTAGTCAGTGAAGGAATCAAAGGTTGAAGTTCATAACATTATTTTACCACAATTATTTATATATTATTTCACTATAACTATCGAGTAAATATAAAAAAAATAATTTGTATCGACAAAAAGCCACACGCAACGAATTCCATCAAAAATTAATTAATCTGTGCATTCGTGAAAATAGGTTTCATTTTGAACAATTGGTAAGTCAAATAATTGAAGTATTATTTACTCTAGTTTGTAACTAGGTATAACGCAACTGCGAAATTGCGTTTGCTGTCAATTTAAATAAATTTGACAGCAAACGCAATTTCGCGGGGGTGGAGGCCGGCGCGCGGGGCCCACACAGACTAAACTCTGACTCTATGATTATTTTATGTAAAAATATTTTTTAAATATATCATAACAGTAAAAGAGTTCAGAAAAATAAATCATCATTAATAAAGCTATGAATGTTAAAAATGTCCTGTTAGACAGAGAGGGCAATACCGCACGGTGTACCTATGTGTGACGTCAGGACATTTAAAATAATGTTAAATACCGTTTTGCAAGAAAGAGACAGATAAACTTTAATAGCCTATAATTTCTATATTCTTCAACCGAATGTGATTTTGTTTACAAATTTTGTTATCGTGTAAAGTCTATTTCTTTTTTTTTTATTAATATGACATATTTAATAAAAGTCAGTACCCCATTCAGAGAGGGGATCGACCAGCGAGCTTAACCGCCATTTTATGACTCATAGGCATAGCAGTAGGAATTAAAAAAACTGGAACAAGCGCCAATTCAACTGGACTTCCTGCTTACCTTCGAATTTAGCTTAGGTTCGAATCCCAGGTCGGGTCAGTATATATTTGATGAATATTAATACTGGCACCGGGTCTTGGTTGTTATATGTATGTGGTGTCTTCGCTTGGTACCCAAAATACAAGCTAATGCTTAGTTTGGGACTTATGCGTTGTTGTGATTATGTGTGTTATTATTATTATTATTACCTTGTTCTGGTCTTTGGTCGGTAACCCCTTAATACTAATCTAATTTGTATGTCTGTCAATAAAGTTTAAGTGTGAAACGAAACTGAAAAATGTAATATTTCAGTTTTAATATTTAACTAAATAGTTATCCACTTGGCGATTGCTCATATGAACCATCCCTTCTTAATGTTATATGTATTACCTTTCGATTTCGCAATGTATGGAAATTTCGAAATCAATTAAAATACGCACTTTTTCAAGATGTAAAAGAAAACAATTTTCAGAAGCTCAAAAAATATTTATTTTTCAACGATCTTTAATTTTGTTTTTAGATTCTGTTATCATAGCAATGCTATGTTTATGTTTTCCTAACTAATATTTAATTGTGCACGAGGAATAGGCGTTGAGTTACGGAAAAGGAGTCCACCATCAAAAATTTTAAGTACCTACATGAAACTTTTATCCAAATAGGTTTATTAGTTTTTAAATAGTATGATTTTAAGAGAACGACCAAAAATTATGTATTTTGGTGATGTTTGTCTCATTAGTCGATCACAATATCTTTTCTCACAATATTTTCCATATGAAGGCATCATAAGGTTATAGTTTTATATAATATAGTATAGTATAGTTTATATAATATAGTTTTATATACCTATAGGTAGGAGAAATTCAAAATTTGTAGTAATTATAGCCACAATTCATTTACATATTTTATAAGAAAAGTAATTAACACGACGAAGCGGCAGCGACATCAATCTCACCTGCCGTCTCGTAATTAGATTTCTAAATACCTCCAGAAAGAGTTTAGGAAAGCTTTAAAAGCTTTAAAAAAAAATCCCATAAAAAAATTAGTTTTTTTAAAGCTTTAAAAAAATCCCATAACAATTTACATACTGTGAAGTGTATTTGACAATTTTTTTTTACGTATTTGATTATAATAGACCAAAGATTTTAAGGTAAAACTAATTTATTTTATTTATTTATTTTATTTATTTCAACACAAAATTTTTGTTACATTATTTAACACATGCAGATTCTATGTCTACGGATAGGTAAGATCTAATTACTCTATGAGATCCGGTAAGCGCTCGCATTGAACCAATATTGTGTTGCAGTAGCAGCCCAAAAAGACCAAGGCCTGTGTCAGGGCTAACCACTTACCCAAATATAAATTGAACATAAGTGAGCGTTCGGTACAGCAATCATTAAATTCGCGTTTGAAATGCTTGAAAGAATCATATATCCTTATACACCTAAAAATATACATAAATACACCCTCCTACTCACAAACACACACACAAACACACCCTCACTCCTATATATATACATATACATACACACATACTCATAAATACATATATAATACAATCACATATATACAAAAACTATAATAATATTATTTGATTAAAGTAATATATAGTTTCTTAAATTCATAATATCCAATATTTACTAAGTAGTTTTTTACTTTGATACTTAATAGTTTAAGCTGAGTTGGTGCAACCACTGCCACATCTCTAAAATAAAATAAAACACTACAAAAAAAATCAACGGATCTCCTGTTTTCGCACGAACTTCTTACGACATTGGAAATGAACCTAACGGAATAAAGTAAACACACATATTTTGGATAATATTTTTCGAAATAATTTTTTTTCGCAATAAAAATAACACAACTGTATCTGAATAAAATTAAAACTTCGAAATATTACATTCTGTACGACATTAAGATCGAACAAACCGAATTAGTACGAAATGTAACACCAACGCATATCTGACTTCCAAATAAGGGCACCCTTAACCACTACTTCCGGTTGTCCGATTCTAACAATTTTAGTCTCAATCGATCCCCCGTCTAATTACCCTGAGTCATTTTTTTATTTTTTTCTTATTCGGACCTTGTTCTCGAGATATCGGGCTCCCAAAATGAAAATAAGGGAATAAATTTCGATTTTTTTATTTTTGTCGATAATTTTATTGTTTTTTAACTTTTTCTTAATTGTCTTTTGCCATCTTGTAGAGCTCGCCAAGCTGCCTTTTTTGACACCACGTTTATCCCGATATCTCAAATACTCTTCGTGCAATCTGCCTGTCTCACAAAACTTCCAAATGACCCCCTATACTCCAACGAAATGAAAATCATTTCCAATCACATAACATACACAAAAAATTAGCATCACAACCACAAAGTCGTCGCAGATTTGTTTATGATTACATGAAATAGGTTCGTTTAACGTCTGGAACCTTGTCAACGCGTTCAGTGTTAGGCTTAGTTCAGTCAGATGGTCGTGCGATGTCGCGCGATTGTTTTTTTTTTCCTTTATTTCAAAACCCCCTGACTTTTCCTGGTCAGGCCCTTTGGCACGCATCAGTCTTTCATCCAGGCATAACACATTTTTCGTCTTGGTCCCTATATCTTACAACTAAGGTACTTATTTTTATTGTCTGCTTTATCTATTTATTATTCAATACTTTAATTCTTATATCTATACTTTATTTTACAACTAATATATTTTGTCTTTACTTACAATTGCTAATCATTAGGTTCTCTATTTTACAATTCTCTTATATTTCTCTATATACTTCATCTACACATCTATATATTTGTCTCTCTTACTTATAATAATTTGCATAATAATTTGCAAATTAAATAGTAAGGAAAATTTATGTAATTGCTGCCAATGATGCTTCTTAATTATAATAATATGTAAATAGTGGAGAGATAAAAAGCAATTATAAGTAAGAGTCGCGCGATTGTTCTACTTGCGTATACAAGATACATGCAATATCCATTATGCCGTTCAAATGATAGAGAGACAGTCCGTGTTCTGTCGCCGGTATATGTGAACAGACCCTTCGCGCGTCGTCGCGCGACGTCGCGCGATTAAATAAGCTAAGCAGTCGCTTATGTGAAAAAAACCCTTTTTTAATGCCGTCATTATTATTATACCATTTTTATTATTTTCTAGCTTATCATTAACTTAATTCATTATTACAATTCTATCTTTTCATACTATTACGACCATATCCTGGTATTCTTTGCCATTTCAACTTACTATCATTTCATGCCATCAATAAGTTCCGACCACATTCTACTTTTCTACCATTTCTACCATTGCAATTTCATGTCATGTCATTACCCAAAGGTTGTTTAAATCGTAACCGTACCTGTAAGCTTCAAACACTACGTAAACACGTAAACAAAAAAAAAACACTATAGAAAATTTCAAATTCAACTCAATCTCGAATATTTGACAACTTCAGAAAAAAAAACGCACGGCCCCGAATTGTCACATTTGTTGGTTTGAAGATTTTTTGTCATATTTGCATAGAGGGTTTCGTGATCTACACCATTTTTTTTTCCTATAAAAAATTTAATAAAAACATTTTTTTCCGTTTAGTAATAAATATATATATATATATCAGATTATTACGTACTATCTCTGAGCTTATTCCCAATCCGTCTATCGGCAAAATCATTCCAGTCAATTATCGCAACCGGAATAATCCCACTGTTGTTCCAAGAAAATCTTGATTAGAAGGATCCGCGGCGGATCCTGTGGGATCGCGGTCCATGACGTGTGTGTATACATAATCGCGCGCCTTATTCCTGATTGGATGGCCTACATAAAATAAACATTACGTTTCCTAACTAAGTAATCAAATGGATTGTCGAAAAATAACTGTTGATTATAAAATGTAATAAATTTTTATGTAAACATTTAAAACAAAATTTCAAAATATAAATTCGTGAAAATCATATGGACTGAAACTATCACTGACTCCGTGCCCAGGAGAGCACGTTAAGCAGTCGGCCCCGGACGCTGTCAATAGATGGCGGTTGTTACAATCCCCAACCCGCAGTGCAGCAGCGTGTTGGATTTAAGCTTCAAGCCCCCCTCCCCCCTCACCCGGAGGAGGCCTAAGCCCGTGCAGTGAGGTAAAAATGGGCTGATGAAGTGAAGTGAAGTGAAGATGTGGACTGAGACCCCGGCCGAATCTAGTAGTAATATAAACCGAAACTTTGTTTGTTTATTTATATATTTTTTGTATTAAAACGCTGAGCAAATTTCGGTTGAGATTTTAATCTATAGTCGTTTACCGGGTGAATATTTTAGTGACATAAAAAACTTGATTAAATCTGAAATTAACACTGAATTTGCTATATGGGTGCGGGAGGGAAAAATAATCGACCATTTTTCAACGTGTCAACAATGTTCTTTGGTAACTGTAAAATCTCGGACAGTTCCAATTATATAGAGCTTGAGAAAAATAATCTAAAAAAATCTATTTAATTAATGGAAATAATTACGTATCACGACTAATTTTTAGTCAATTCACTTCATACTTTATAAATTTTCCTTTACTTTGAATTGCTAAATCATTAGTTAACATGACTGAAGCTGAATTAACGGTTTTTACACTTTATAAAAATATTTGTATTTAATCGGTTGATAATTTAAAGAGATCTTTTATTTTAAAAACCTTTTTTTTTAAGATAAGCAGCATCCTGTGAATCCACAGTGACACATAACCCTGTATTATCAATTTTGCGAACCAAGGACGCCTTGGTACTCGTATAATAGAAACACATTACGATTCAAATTCAAGTTGAAATTCTACAAAACATCCCACCCATTGTAACTACTATGCCCTTTATATCGAATGGGCGTTCTTCTCTCTATGGTACTGTGAAATAGTACGACGGCGTTAATTTATAGCTAATTACAATATTACACAGTTCCACATAATTGCCACATATCTCGTCTATAATTTAAGTGCTGACTGAATGATATAACAAGACGATTGACACAGTACATGGAATTTACTTAATCATGCTAATAAATTGCATTAACTCTATTACCATAACGCTAACTTTAGGAAACGGATTACGCGTCAAATATAGTCCTCACTGTTATTATTAATCTGAATGTATATAGGTATGTCGCTTGTTGGATCCATAGTTTAGATATTTACTAGCGACCCGCCCGCACCTTCGCTTGAGCTGTATTCGTTTCTCATAGGATTCACTTTCTTATACCTAAATCTTATCTCATTCCCGTTCTTCCGTTTCCCGTTTTCGTTTACGTTACACAAATATTTTATCGCCTCCGTTCCTGGTCCTGGTCCCGTCCCATTTTCGTTTCCATTCTCATCAAGCAAAAAGCTATTAAAATCTGACAAATATTACAAAACCTACAATCACAAAGACGAAGCCGGAAGCAAAAACTAGTATATTATACATATAAAAATTCCGAAAAAAAAATATCTAAAGGAATATGAAAACCGTATCAAAATCGGGTGCATGGTTTAGGAGGAGTTAAAGGATATACAGACAGACACGCAAAGCGACTTCATTTTATATACTAACTAGCGACCCGCCCCGGCTTCGCACGGGTGCAATGCTGATACTAAATACACTACAGAAAAACTGTGAACGTTGTATATAAAAACATAGCGGCCCGCTCCGGCTTCGCACGGGTATAAAATATATAGCCTATGTGATTAAAATCGATTCAGTAGTTTTGATTTATTCATTACTGCCCGTGGCCCGCACGCGTTAAATTTGGAGTAAAACAATCCCCCTTTCCCTATACCATGAACATTTCCTGCTATCTTTGGAATATCTAAATTCATACACTACGTTTTTACTTATTTACTTTTTACATTTTTAACTATTTATTTTATTTTTACAACATATTACAGAATGTCTTTATAAACAACGTTCACAGCTTTCTTGTCATTAGACAATACAAACATTATAGGCACGCTCTTGCCGCACCGGTCGGCCAGCCGGTACCGCCGCAAACGCTACCTACGTCCCGCAATTTTTAAATCTGTAATATCTTCGAAAATATTCACTCAAATCATACGGTGTAAAGGGCCATATAGATCTATATTAAATGAACAATGTATTCAAGGTACTTAATTGGTTAAGGATTAATGCTGTATTGGTTAAAATCGCTTCGAAAATTAGCCATTATTTGTCGTAAAAAGTAAATGACAAAAAAAAGTTATTGTGGGTTATCCATAAGAGATAGACATATACCATCACAAACTTTTCTGAAGACCTTTTCAATGTGTACAATACTTAGTACATTAGTTTGATAAAACTCGTAGGGTTCAGCCTGCGTTTGCAATGTAAGCGGAAAAAATGTAATTATTTACGACATCACATTAGAAACCTCAAAAATAACAGTACTTCTCCACTATTTAATGGATGTTATTATACATATAAACCTTCCTCTTGAATCACTCTATCTATTAAAAAAACCGCATCAAAATCTGTTGCGTAGTTTCAAAGATTTAAGCATACAAAGGGACATAGAGACAGAGAAAGCGACTTTGTTTTATACTATGTAGTGATGCAATCAATATTATTTTCAATTTCAAAAATAAAAAAATAGCCTATTGTATAGTAAAATATTAATCATATTATTCCTGGAGTAGTGGTTAGGTAATTATTAAAAAAATATATATTTCATTGTTCTATGCTGAATTGTTTGTTTTTAAATTCTGGTAAAGTACATATTGCACTGAAGGGTTATAAGGTAAGATTTGTAAGAGATTATCATATTTTGTAATCTCAATGGGGTGTCCATATGCATGCAAAATATTTCATTCTAGATCCGATAATGAGCAGGGAAATCGTGTCTTCTTTTTCTAATCAACATTAGGCCAGAGTGGTTTTGAGAATTCATAAAATTTATGATGAAAGAACTTTATTTGACTACTGCCATTTATATATACCACATAAAACCATGTTAAGCTATGATTTGAAAATGTGGTTTTGAATTCTTAAAGTTTTAATTTTACAAATTTTTATTTTTATTTTGTGTAAGTACCTGGGACATCCAACACAGCGCCATCTAGTCCCAAAGTAAGCAAGTACTATATGCTTTTATTTTACATACTTAAATATTTTTTATAATACACATAAAGACATTTTACACCGAGACTCAAAACAAATAGACATTTTCAATGTACAGATCTATTTATCGCGGGCGGGAATTGAACCTGTGACCTTTGGTTCAGCAGTTAGGTCCTCTAACCACTCGGCCAATTGGTCAGTCAACATAGACATAGAAAATAGATTACAAATTTCTTTACAAAAATTTATTAACTACGCTACAGGTATTTGTTATTAATCTTCGATCCCTAAGCTAACTAAATAATTAAAAATAATAATAAAAATGGTTTTTATTGTCTAAAAATATATTTCATACACCATTTTTTTGTGAATTAAAAAGTATTCTTTTATAAAGTCACTTCACAGTTTTAATTTTATTAATCATACATTCGGTGAGTTGAAATGCGTCATCGTTAAAAACAAAGCTTATTAACTAAAATTGTTGAAGTTTGTTTCATATATAAAATTTTTTCAGAGTTTTAATAGCTTGTCGGTTCGTAATTTCCTTGCATCATTTAAGCTTGTTACCGCGCCAGGCAAGTTTCATGCATAGCTGAGGGGGCATTAAAATTGTAAAGCAAAGCTCTCGGTTTATGAAAACGTAAATGAAATTGAATATTAAAAAAAACTAGTGAAATCAGTTCTCCTGTCCCAGTCTTCACCGATTATTGTTAAAGTATTTTTTTTTAAGGCGATTATTCTTTATGTTATGTCGACATTTTTAAAGCCTTTTAAAAAACAAGCAAGTGAACGTGCGGGGTCTGCCAGTCGACTTCCTCTTAAAATTGAACAACTTTTCGTCGAGACTGTAGTGGATCTATCAGTGTTTGCTAATGTTGTTTAAATTCTGCATTAACTTTATTGTTATTTACGGAGTAGTGTGAGATTTGGGTAGTGAGCTCGTTAGCTTTAGCTAGCAGCTTCGTCAGCGTGTAGACTAAATCGGGATAATCAGATCAGTGGTTCTCGAGTTGCAAACACACAAACGGACAGACAAACAGAGAGACGTTATGTTTTGTCATACGTATGGATCTTCTCATCCGCAAACAATCATGTCGAGATGCGTCTTGAATCAATTACCTACGTTCACTGGTTTCAGTTTCAAGTTGCCAAGTTGTTAAGTCTACCACATTAGTAAATTTATGCACTTTTATATGTTATATTACAAAAAGCAGTTTGATAATTTTCATTCAGATCTTAGGGAATTTCTTTTGTTATAACTTTTTGTACTGAATATTTGTGTTTGCTCCAATATTAACTAAAATAAATAGAGACTTGGTAAAAAAATTTATATACAAATACAAACTTTTGTCTGTTTATCTGTTTGATCGTTCGCTTATAACTCCGGAATCGTCTGATCGTTAATCAAAAGTTTTTCTTTTTTGTGAAACTTCTCAGAAACTTTAACAGACAAGGTTTTAGGTAGATAGAGATACATATTTACCTTCAACATATTCATTCATTCAATTTCATTTAAAAGTAAGAGGTGTGCTCCCGTGCAGCAACTAATGTAAAAAGATAATCCGCTTTCTATAATTTACTACAGTTTAATATTAGCAAAACAAGTATTGTGCTATGTATACAGCCAAAACCAGTTGCAAAAGGCTGCTTAAGGACAAATCGCACAAGGTCAAACTGTCAATCATACCAAGAAACCTAAATAAAAAAGTTTCCGGTGATTAAATTAGTTATATTTTCTAACCTGAAAGTTTGATCCCAAGACCGCAGCCATATTGTACATGTTAGAGATTTTACCGTTTGTTGAGACCCTTATTTTAATACCTAACTTATGTAATAAAATCTAGATTTTAGGAAACAAACTTAGAAATATCCCGTCAAAGATTCCTAACCTTGGAACCAACTGAATATATTTTCATGTTACTTTCTCGAATAAAAATAAAGTTGCCGTCCTAGTTACCATAGTAATCTAGATTTACAAGAAATGTTTTAGGTTGAACATCTAACTCTGAGGTGTACTTTTTGTTTAAAGTTGGAACCGTATAATAAAAGTAGTTTAATCGTGTTTGTCTGTCTATTAGTCTTATTCGGGGTCATTCATGAAATACGCCACACAAATTTTATGACTTTTTATCCTCCTCTTCAGTGCTTATCACATTTTTATGACCCCGTCACAAAATTTTCATTAATATACTATATTAATTGAAAAATACCTAATGTAATCATTAAAAAGTGGTGATAGCCCAGAGCGTAACGAACGTGTTTCAAATTTATATAAGGCCACAGGGCCATGGTTCGAATCCAGGCGTGTATCAATGAGTTTTTTCTAACCTAAGTACATTAACTATCACTGACTCCGTGCCTTGGAGAGCACGTTAAGCAGTCGGTCCCGGGCGCTGTCAGGCGGTCGTTACAATCCCCAACCCGCAGTAGAGTAGCGTGGTGGATTTAAGGTCTAACCCCCCCCCCCTTTCCCTGGGGGAGACGTAAGTCCCTGCAATGGGGTTAAATTGGCTGATGACGAATCAAATACATGAAAGTCAAAATAAATTAATACTGTGAAATATGTACAATTTTGAAGTTTAAGGTGTTGTGTACCTAAACTTTTTGTTTTTGCGTGTAAATAGATATTTCTTTTTGTTTTCTTTTCAAATGTCTCGTCACAAACTTTGGAACTCCTGTTCCTTTTTCACACCATCTAAGCCTTTTTAATTAAATTAAATTCATTAATTTAAAATTTATGAATAAAATAATAAAAATAAAAAATATATATAAATACCTAATAAAAAAATATCGCCCCCAAATAGATCATTCAAAGCTAAAACTTTTAAAGTTACATGGTTGCAGACCCATCGTAAAAAAATTTGAGAATCCTATTTCTCGACCGAAGCATTCAAAACTAAAAATCGTCGCCCTTGTTTAACATGGTTCTATGTGATTTTTAATACATTTTATTTTTAAGGAACCGTAGCCCTTATAATTAGGGTTCTATCTGCATTATATAAAAATCTAAAATCAAAGCAGTGTAATAAAAATAATGACATAGTTCTATCTGCAAATTCAGAAAATCACAAGTTAATAAAGCTCTATATGAATTCGTCATACGACAAATATCCATTTCATCAAACGGACCTACCAATGTCATATTCATATATTCCATAAAGTAAGTGCTACATAAATTGGTATATGTTCCAGTACTTACGTATCTACTATTCAAATAATGTTAAGACGCCTATAACTACCTATAGATATACCTAAATAATACCTACCTAACTGGTAAATAAGAATTTGTTTTATATTACTTACGCTTGCCGATGATATGGCTATCGGAGAAATCTAAAATGGTTTTTAATAAGTCAAGTACGTGTTAATGAATTTTTATTTAAATAAATTATTATTTCATTTAAAAAAAAACTACCTGTTATTAAATTCCTGTATTTAGTGAATGTATCTCGATGACTATAACAGCATTATTACAAACCTCTGTGGTTTTTCAATGTTAGTTTTTTTTTTTAATAATGAAGTAAATGAAAATGAACCTTGATTTGATAAATAAATTTAAAAAAAAAACTAAATTTTAACTCTCCTGTACAACAGTGAAAACCGCACACGGACTTTAGTTGAAGTGAGGCAATGAAATGTAAAAAAAAAATGTTTTGTAAAGGTTTTTCGTGCAGACTTTTCTCGATGTTTTATTCAGTAAATTACAGTGGTTAATTTCTAAAGTATCTATAATCGCCACACAATACATTGGAATAGTTTTCTATTGTAAATAATTTCAACGAAGAGACGCAATTTCCCTTGGTTTTCTTTTGAAGGTGCGATTTAAGGCAAGTTTTCCCATTACGCTCGAGAAAATCCTGTTCAGGTACCAATTTTGAGATTTTCCACTCGAACTTTGTTTGCGATTTAATTTCAGGTTCGCTCCGTTCTGAGCGGTCAGGACCGGTGCGAAATATTTACGCAACCTTCGGAGGTAACTCTTTATAAATTTGAATTTTAAATTAGTTTGTGGATAACTGTTATTATTTACGTTGTATTAATTCGCAATTAAAATTAACTAAGTTTAACTAACTTAGGGCAAGCTTAACGTTTACGAAATTCTATTTTAACAACGGTGTAATTGAATGTTTATCTAATTAAGCATGGTAAGCTGAAGTTTTCAATTTTTTCTGTAAATAATAATATAAATGAAATTGACCGGCCGAAAAAATGTACATCGGTGTTACTAAATTATTTTGATGCATTTTCGTGTAAATATGATTTTAACGCTGAGACGTCTTCTCATGATGTTATTTTAATTGAATACACCACTCAATTAAACAGATAGACAAACATCAAAGTCCTTTCAAACATCAAGATTCTTAAGGCTGTGGCGTATTCAGGATTTAAGCTTGGTTGAAAATCTATATCTGTCTCTATACATATGAGGTACGCTTTACGATTTTAATGAGGCAGATCAGGAATTTAACTGCTTTAAAAATCGCCACGTTTGGACATATCTGGGTACGTAAAGTACGGTCAGCAGTCAATAATACAATATTCAGTTATAGTATAGCTTCTGGTGATGTCAATATTTTTATTACACTGGGTATTAAGTGGAAATGTATAAATTTGCAATTGCAACGTAGCTCTTTTAGCCAATTTTTTTAGGTGAATTTATGTACCAGTACCTATTTAGGGCAGCCGTTCAGGCTGGCTCCTTCGGTCATGGATACGCTACTGCTCTAGGGTTCTTTTTTTTATTTCTGACGGATGGAACCATAAAAATTGTTATAAGACTATGCCAAAAGTTTTCAAACCTATTTGGACACATAATAAAATGAATAAAAAACACGTAGGAAATAAAATTGCATGTAAGATTCTATAAAACATGTATTTTCCTATAGAACTTTCGTGTGTTAAATTGGCAGCAAGAAAAGCCATACCTGATATAATAAATATTAACTCTATAAAAATTCAATAATATCTGTTTTACAGTCGTTTGATTTTAAAAGAACAATTTAAAATAATTTAGTTTGAGATTCAAACCAGTTGTGGGACACATCGACAATCGGCATCGAGATGTGCACGTGACAATATAATAAGCTCTAACCACTAAGTTTATTATATCTGCAGTGAGCAGACCATTCCTTCCTCGTCTCTGATTCTATGGTGCCATGTAGTTTTCCGGTTCCCCTATATCGCGGTAAAGCACTCACCCGATAAATTGGATGTGGCAGTGCGGATATTCGCGTCCGCAGGAAGTCATTGTATTGTACAATGTCACAATCTAAATTGGACAATACGAAAGAATCGTGAACCAAAAAGAAAAGAAACTCTATTAAAATCGGGATTGTTATTATCTATCTAGACCTAAATGTAAAAGAAAAAAATGTATAAGTAACTTCTACAGAATGGACTTCTTTTGATATCGTGCTGAAGTGTGGTTTTTGGTTAAATGCATTTTGTAGGCTAACTTCATTATGATGAGTGTCGATGACGGTGTCGAAAAAGCTTGTGGTGTTTATTTGATGCGGTGTCTATTTTATTAATATAAACTCATCGGTCAATGCGCATTTGTGTCAAAAACTTCGCTCACCACTGGCTCTTTGAAACATGTCACAAGTATGAAATATATCAATTGTTCCATTCATCATCATCATCATCAGCCCGTGTCTCTCCACTGCAGGATATAGGCCTCTCCCAAGGCTCGCCACCATACACGGTCTTCCGCCTTTCGCATCGAACTACCCCCGGTATGGTGGTAGGTCATCTGTCCACCTGGCCAGGGGGAGCCCAAAGTTTCGCTTTCCGGTACGTGGCCTCCATTCGAGAACTCGTCTACCCCATCGGTTATCAGTTCTACGGCAAATATGACCGGCCCATTGCCACTTCAGCCTGCTGATCGCTTCGGCTATGTCGACAACTTTAGTTCTTTGACGGATTTCAGTGTTTCTGATTTTATCCATCAAAGAAACATCGAGCATAGCCCACTCCATAGCACGCTGAACGACTTTAAATTGGTGTTTCATTCAATATTTTATAATAAAAAACTATATTAAGCGACATATATGTACATTAAATATATAATGCATAATGTATCAATATCAACAACAAAAGGTTATCATAAATCGAAATTATTAGTTCTTCATAGTTGTTCTCGAACTCATTAACTTGCTTAGCTATAACTTGTAAAGTAGTTCACTAGAAAGGCATGATATCGGATACTGGCGAGCTACTGATAACTTTAATAAGTTATGTAACCAATACGATTGATTTACGATACGATACTATACGATACGAGTGTTCCCTAACCCGCAGTGGAGCAGCGTGATAGATTTAAGCTCCAAGCCCCCCTCCTCATCCTGGGGGAGGCCTAAGCCCCTGCAGTGGGGTAAAAATGGGCTGATGAAGTGAATAAGTGAAGTGAACACGAGTGTTATATCGGCAAGGTGAACATTATGTCGCGAATTTTTTACTTAGTGTGTAACTATGTGTACTTGTAACTCTTACTATTTTTGCTATTGTTTACTTTTTTTTTGGTGCTGTCAGTTGATAACGTATGTTTTCTTTTTCCTCTGTATATCTAACTTATAGATGTTGTTGTGTTGTATACGTTATTATTATTATTATTTACATTATTTTATCATATAAAAAATAAACCCTATGTAATAATTATATAAGCAAGTCATGAAAACTACGCGAAGAATAAGTTAACAGTTTTACTTAGTACGAATTACCCTGTTTGACATTTTAGAAAATGAATACGAATACATTAAGTTAACCATGTACGTGTTCCTTATTCACTTTTCATATTACGATCGGGTATTTTGTATACATCACAACAACGTCTACGCCCCAAACTAAGCATTAGCTTGTGTTTTGGGTGTATAAAAGACTTTCTGTCATTTGCATTGAGGTCACGATTCTAACTTCAGGGACGTCTATGGTTTCAAGTAAGAGTTTTGTAAGTGCCGTTTTATTGTCGTATGAACTTTAAATCCAAAATGCTTTGATTCCTCCAATCAGGTTTAAGAGGGTACTTGAAAAACTAGAAGTTAAATGTGACGTCTATGCCAAGTGTCAAAAAAATCTTTAGGAAAATAACGAAAACTCACTTTTTCATATGCTTCAATTAGTTCTGAAATTGTACATCGAATACCAGAATTCAAAAAGAACCTCTGTGCCAAGTATTAAATATAAAATAACTTGCTTGCTCCCTTGCTAAAATCAGCTCCAAAATTGTACTTGCTAAACTAGAGGATAATAGGAACATCTGTACCAAGTTTCAAGAAAATCCATTCGAAAATAACGAAGTCTTCGTTTGCTGCATTCGCTTCGACCAGCTTTAAAGTGGTACTTGCAAAACTAAAGGTTAAATGGAAACATTTTAAGAAATCAGATAGAAAATAATGAATCCCTCGCTTGATCCATTCGCCCAAAATAATATAATATTCGCAATTTTAGTTAAGTCTCTATAAAAATAATGTTGGGAATATAGTATAGGAGGCGGCAACGGATTGACTAAACTATCGTTAAGATGGCTGATTTAGTATCAGTAACATGTTTATGTGAACAAAATGGAATCGGTCTGCCGGCATGACCATGGTGCGTTTGGTAGATACAGCCGTAGAAGGACGTGTTATTGTTTAGTCAACTAAACTATCATTAGGACAGCTAATTTAAAGATAATATAATACTATGCACACTAACTTTACGCACAGTACAAAAACTGACATGATTTGTTGATGCCTTTAGTAGATATAGCCGTACATATATACTAAGAGATTGCAACTGATTGCCTAAACTAGCGTTAGGATGGCTGATTTTGTATCTATAGCATGTAAATCACTCATGTGAAGAGGATGGAGTCGGTCTGCCGGCATGACCTTGGTGCGTTTGGTAGGTACAGCCGTTGAAACATTTGTTACTTATTGTTCAGCCAACTAAACTATCATTAGGATGGCTTTATCAATCAATCAATCAATTCAAAGATAATATGATACTATACACACTAGCTATACGCACAGTACAAAAACTGACATGATTCGTTGGTGCGTTGCCACCTCTGCGTATAATAACAAGTATCCATTTTATGGACGATTGTCGACCCATTTAGAGGCGGTTGCGGCTCTGGCATTTTTTGATGTCAGTGTCATTGTAGATGGTTTGAAGGTGCTTTTCATTAGAAAGTAGGCTAAAATACTTGCCATGTAAAATAAAAAAAAAAAATTAAAAAAAATTGAATAGTTATTTCAGGAGGACCGTCGAAAAAATATGTATGCAATCTTTCTATTACAAAATATATAATGTGTAAAATTACTCAAATTTGTAAAATTATTCAGTTGTGTGTAACACGATTTTATTTAACAAAATTCAGCCATTCGTACCATCCCAATTTATGAATATCTCGACACAATTTCCATTTTACTATTCAATTTCCGTATCCGTACGGTTTTCTGTAAACGAGATAATAAATTATGACATCCGTGAAAATTCTGTGACGCGTCTCACTTAATTAAATTTAATTTCTTTCGCGTAACATACGTATCGGCATAGACTACGTCGAATTATGCAAAAGTATTACGCATATTCTTTATACATCTTTACGTAACATTTACTTATTATGATTCCAATAAAAAAATCTTAAATACACATTTTACACCCTCAAGATAAAATAAGAAATATAATGAAAAACTTACATTTAAGACATTGATTTTTTAAATTTCTAAATAACTAGATAATCTATCTCATACAATTGAAAAATGAACTTTCATTTACGATATTTCATTTTATCGTGCTGTACAGATATGTAGGTTCTACAAAAACACCGATTAATTGTACTTATACTTTATTACGAATCAAAATCACACACTGTTCAATCACGGTTCACACAAATCACAAATTCCAGTTTTATGACACTTGTAGTTGTTCGCTCTTGACTTTTCAAGAAAACCGGCTGACGCACGGCGCAGCGCCGGCGTTGTATAGGCCACCGAAATCCCCACCTTACAGTATCTCGCAGTTTTCCAGCGTCGCAAATTTTATTTTGAAATTGTAATTACAATACACACTAAATTATAAAAGAAAATAGTGTCAAAGTAGACAATAGTATTTAACAACTTCTGAATTCAAAAACACATTATTAAATTAATTCCTGATAGAAAAATATCTAGAAACGGAATCCAAAAAAAAATTGGTTGTAAAAAATTTGTTAAACAGAATTTCTGTTTCTGAAATATACAATTCAAGATAATCTACCAAATAAATAAATGCAGTAACCAATTTTTTTTTGGATTTTTATTGGATTTAATAATGTAAATAAATAAAAAACTGCTTCCATAATGAACTAACATTATGAAAGCAATTTTTTAAATTAATTATTAGGATACGGCACTTGACTACTGTTAAATATATTATATTTATAATAAAATATAAAAATGAATTTTGTACGATGACAAAATTTACAAACTAATTTATATTCGGTTGAAAAATATGGAAATTGTAAGCTTTTAAAATTTTATCTCTGTTTTTTTTGCAAACCGGTACTTAACATTATTTTAAGTGGCGTGACGTCACACATAGGTACGCTCTCTTTATAGTACGACTGTCTTTCTAACAGGACATTTTAAACAGTCATAACTTTGTTAATAATGAATTTATTTTTAAAAAATCTTTCACTATACATTTAGAAAACTCATTCATATAAAATAATTTTAAAAAAAATAATAGTCAACTAGCCTGTTGTATAAATGTTGTAATTATAATAAAGATTGTGGATGGATTGCGACTTGAGTGATTTTAGTTTCTTCCTAACACTTTCCACATTCGTAACACTTCGGTTGTTACGAATGTGGGCGGGGAAGCGAGGGCAAAATCGCATATTTTCCTGAGGCGTTCTGGATCCGAAAGATGCTCTCTATAAAAACTGTTCGGCGTTCTGCGAGTACTATAGGAATAAAAAACAGGATTCAGTGTCAAAATCGCGTCACACGCAATTCTTTGGTGCGGACGTGACGCGAGTAGCATATTACACACCACAGTATAGGAGTCAGTAGCATTATTCTATACAAAGTTGAAAACATTAAAACACCAAAAAAAAAAAGTAATACGATATGAGCTTTTACACACTTACTGAAATCAAAGTTAAAACACCACCAAGAAAAATACGTTCAATCTTATTTTATTTTATAAAGTCAATTTTATAGACTTTTACATTAACAGAACTTTAAAGTTTCTCAGATTGGTTAAAATTTTATTTAAATACTTAAAATTTTTATATAAAAACGAGTACAGACACCCATGAAAGAACATTATAAACTTTAACCGTGTTTTTATTATTACAGTTTAAGTAATGGTCAGTACTTACATAAAAGGAAGCGCCAATGTTTTATAAAGGCATATGCATTACATTTTCATAAATATACTGACAAAGGGCCGCAACTAGGCGTGCTTACCGAAATTTTTTTTTTTTTTTTTCAGAAAATGAAGACGATTACAATAAAAATGATTACAAGAAATGATATTATTATTACAAAATAGATTAATCATAATGACAAACTGCATAAAAAATAATAATGTTTTTTGAAAAAGTAGATGTCTTTCAGCAACTTTAAGAACGTAAAATTAACGAAAAAAATAATTTTGGCATCGTTTAAAGCTATCAAAGAAAATCTTGAAATCCATATAACTTAAAGAAATAAGTCGTTGAGTTTGGTATGCCACCTTGCTTTATTTACACAAAGAACGCAAAACAAAATACAAGCGTGCGACAAAATAGCTTTCTAGCAGAGTAATATTTTTTAATCATGATTGACAATCTCATTTGACTTTTGTTCGATCTCATCCACAGACAAGTCAACCTTATAGACCACGCTTTGACAGGAAGTAGCATTCCCCAAGGCTATGTAGTGACACTACATAACTACGTCGCTAGTGAGCCGTCAGTTGGAAGCACGTCGGAAGCCATTAAATTGTCAATTTTGAACGAGCCAATGAAAACTAGCCGACCTCTCCCCGCAACCCGCCACTTTTTGGCGATTTCGTTTTCCTACTGACGTTTATTAAAGCGTAGTCTATAGGTTGACTGGTCTGTGATCTCATCTCACTTATTTTATGCTTGTTTCACAGGACATGGCGGTGGCGTTAGAAAGCGACGATCATACCTTCACGGTTAATTCGTTTGGAAAAAAGACGCGAGGAATGACTAAATGGAAAAAAAAAATTAAAATTCTGACACTAAAATACATAACTGTTTCATGGTTTGCATGGTTAATTGTGGTTTGTCTCTTTTACATAATCCATTAGTGAGCTGCTATTCTATTATTGTTTTATATCAATGAACAGAAAAAAATTTATACTATGAATATAGAAGTTTCTAAATTTATTAGGAGCTTAAAAAAAGTTATGTCAAAAACACTAACATTTTAGAAGAAGTAACTAAACTTTACACGGTAATATAGATTCAACTGAGGGATTATTCAATTTTACAAAAGGAAATTAGTTAAGCTTTCTGACCAAGCTTGAAAACCAAGTGAGAGTGAATTATTGTAAAAAAATATATCACAATTCATTAAAGTTGTTGTAACATAGGTTATAATTGTACACCCTCCACGTCTGAGGTCCCTTCATCGTAGCTTGTGACCACACGCGTAACTCACATAGTGATATGAGATGAGATTGTCTTGAAAGATCCTATGAAATGAAGTATAGGTGCTGATGTACAACTGATGACACAATTAAATATAAACATTCGTCACGTGCGGTTATCGTACCCGGGTCTTTTGTGTCTGTTTTCGGGGTACCGACCTTTGAACCAATCGTACATGCAGAAATTTAACAATTTTCTTGTTTTCATTTCTTCTTTGTCGAGTTTTGAGTAACGAAGATTGCTACTTAAAATCATCTTACTGCTCCCTATATTGCATTACAAGCGTCAGACAGGATTTTCTTGTCCCGAGGATTCGCTGGCATACAATTTCGCAGCTCCATCCTGTCTGTGGATCTCGCCTGTCGCCCCATATTGTTGCCTGGATTACACGCTTTCAAAGATTTCTGGCGTTTCGTTTGGTAAACGTGCGTATAGGTTTCGAATTTTTAAATAACACGAAATCTGGGATTGGCTGTCTCATAATATATCGATAGTTAATTTTGTGTCTTTGTTTATTTATACTAAATTTGGACTACTCAAATGTAAATACACAAAAACTTTAAAAAACATTTGACTGTGATAAAGATTTGAAATCTTGCACTTAGCAAATTAAAAAAAAAATTAGTTAAATATATTGCTGATTGAGTTAATGAGTAGCGTGGTGGATTTAAGCTCAAAACCCCCTCCTCACTCTGGGGGAGGCCTAAGCCCCTGCAGTTGGCTAAAATGGGCTGATGATGATGATATTGCTGATTTAAATTTCGCGGGCTGTTGCGATTACTATTTATTTACTAGAAAAGGGTCAAGTTCGCACTTGCAAGTAATGTCCATTAAAATTTTTAATTATGCCATAACAATGCAACGTAAGTTGTTTTTATTGTTTTGATGTTCTCTGGTAAAGTTTGCTTTTAATTTTAATTGATTTCCAAGTCTATCTGTCTGTTAACGAAAAATGTAAAATTGTGAAATTCCATGTAAGTGAATGTGGTGTTGTTAGGGGAATTGAAGATTCTTTAAACTGAAGTTATTTTCTATTGACCACTTAGAGCGCAGAAATATCGTGTACGTTGAAGGTTGTACCAACCAAAGTAATTTTACTCTCGCTTATTCCATACGATTAAATGATAAAAAAAAGTATATATTCGTTCAAAATTTTAAATGTTATATTTAGATAACAGCTACAATGTGCGCTTCCTTGAGGCCGACATTTTCTTTTTAAACCGGAACGGCTTCTAGAATGCATTCATATCTCTTTTGTAATTTGTAATTTGGTTTTGTGTTTTATTTTAGGATTTAATTATTGTACTTGCTCAGTTTGTCGTATAAGTCTGATTATTTATTTTTTAAATGTACCTAAGTGTTTAGACCTTATTAGTATTTATTATTGCAGTAAGTAATTTTTATTTCATTTTATTGCTAATTTTATTGTTTGCGGCATCTATGGTACTATATTGTATTAATGTATAATTTAATTGTGGAAATTATTTTGTGTGTGTGTATATATATATATATATGTTTTATTACATGTTCTATATATCACTGTATGTTTCCTGAATAAATAAATAAATAACATTCTACATTTTATATGTTTATTTCAATAAAAGTATAACGATTGTATGGGAGATTTCGAAGCGAAATGCTAAAAATTAACAATGTTTTTCTTCTTTTTCACATTTGATCGCCCCCTAAGTATTGAATAATTACAAAATTTGCATTTTAAACAACAAAAACTATTATTAGTTTTATGATCATTTAATATTTCAAGCCAAATATCAAATGACACTATAATAAATTATAATATTTTTTCCTTTGCCCGTAATCCGTACGTAATTAAACAACGTCAGCAAACACGGACTTGATAAAGAATACGCAATTGTCTACCTCTGGCGTCGGTAACGAACGTCTTTCGGGCTCGTTCAGTTTGAAGGCCGGCAAGATCCGTTCTGTGATAAGATTTATGTAGGCTGGCTGGGAGTCTTCATTTAACAAACAATACCACGAGACATTCTAGTTTTGCATGCTATCTACACGACTGCGCTCCGACCTTACACTTTCAGAAGAGGTCTAAATGGATAGGATAATCACGAACCTATACGAGATAGTCTGATTCAATACCCAAAGTAAGTTGTATACATCAGTATGAGGAGGTAGAAGAACTATTAAACAAAACTACACCAAAGACGTACCTAATGTACACGAGATAGTTTTAGTTCATTAGACAATCAAAATCGAGCCCCAAATATCGGAACAAACGCAAGCCATACACGCTGAACTCGTCCTAAATAAATATTAGACTCCGCCCGGCGCCTTGTTTGTACATTTACATAACTGACGCGGGTCGGTCCCTCGTTTTTCATCTAATATTATTGTCGAAAACAAACATTAATTAATCATGTTAATATTTCATAATCAATGCGCGGTTGTCTTGTGTACGCGAACTTTGACCATGTTAATTCAAAGGGATGTGACTGATGGTTGTGGACACATAACTAGTATTGTGTGATAAGTGCTTCGAAGTCGATTTTGAAAGAAGTTTAACGAAAAAATATTAATTCAGGCAAACAGCTACGAGGCTGAAATTATTGATTAATTAAATAATTTCAAATAATTCATCACTCGAATTACGATTAATATTCTGACGAGATATTAAAGTTCTTCAATTGGAATGTATCAGTTAATACGATTACGTTAATGCTGCGTCTTGCGTCCTAACCTTGACTTTACATCATTGACGACCGCTTAGCCTAGTGGGCAGCGACCCTGCCTGCGAAGCTGGAGGTCCCGGGTTCGAATCCCAGGTCGGGTCAGTATTTCTATGATGAATATTAATACTGGCACCGGGTCTTGGTTGTTATATGTATGTGGTGTCTTCCCTTGGTACCCAAAATTCAAGCTAATGCTTAGTTTGGGACTTAGGCGTTGTTGTGATTGTGTGTGTTATTATTATTACTATTACATTTACATATTAACTAATTTTAATTACCTTTGATGTAAATAAAAATATAATTTAACTTCACTTCACTTCATCAGCCCATTTAAACCCCACTGCAGGGGCTTAGGCCTCCCCCAGGGTGAGGAGGGGGGCTTGGAGCTTAAGTCCACCACGCTGCTCCACTGCGGGTTGGGAACTGTAACGACCGCCATCTATTAACAGCGTCCGGGACCGACTGCTTAACGTGCCCTCCGAAGCACGGTGTCAGTGATACTGTGTACTTAAGTCAGAAAAACTCATTGGTGCACGCCCGGACTCGAACCATGGCCCGATGGGCCAAATTTGAGACAGGCTCGTTGCGCTCTGGGCTATCACGACTAATTTAACTACTTGGTTATAACTTTCACATATACAGATGGTTTGTACATGGTTATTATGGCATAGCGTGAGTATGTGGTCTGTTGATTCACACACACACACACTTAAAAAATGGCCTGTCGTTTTTGATGACATTTGTATTTAGAGGATCCACCCAGACAATTAATTATTTAATCAAAGCAAATCACGTATTACTGCATGAATCCCTATATTTGTTTCTAACCGCATTCAAAAAGGAAAAAGTTGGCAATTCTACTCTCTTTTTTTTGCTTCGTTTGTGTGTGTCATCGCGATTTCTTCATCGATTAAAAACCATTTCTTTAAAAAAAAAATCTTTTTTTATTATTAAAAAGGTATTATTATATCTTGAGATTAGTGTCATTTATTTTTGAAGAATATTTATTTATTTATACATACAAATTAGAATACAGCCATAACAGTGCAAACATCAATGCGATTGCTTAACAAACACCTACAAAATATATTCCACATCAAAGGGTGGAAAGTTAGGGAATGGATCTCTTTCATAAAAATTAAAAAAGCTCCCGAAGCAGATAGATTGTATACTTTTTAGAAAAAAACATTTTGGAATCGGTCGAAAACTGTGGGCTGGACAGGCGCCTTTTTCATTGAATGGCTATATTTCAGAAAGTTATAAAGGTAAACGAAACGCAGTAGTGTCAAAAGATTCAGGAACGCGCGGGGCATCGTATGGTATCAAACTTGCGAAAATTTGTCTAAAATTTTTTTCGAAAAATTTAATATTTTTTTTGAAAAAGTGTTATGTTTTTATTTTTGTTGTTCTTTTTTTTCAAACGTACGTCCCTTTCGCCATTGGTTTCTTCCAAACGGCGCTGTCTAAATTTGAGCAGCGCGTTTAGTGGCCTACCCATAATAAACACAAATAAGCTTACCGCTGCGAATAAAGAAATAAACTAAATGATCATAAAAATTAAATTTTAACTGACTTCAAACTTTTGTCTATGCATACAAACTTAAAAAAAAAATTATTACTTTGAAGAGCCTTAAAGTACAACATACATAATTATTGATATCTAAATACATAAAATAACTAATCAATAATAATAAAAAAAAAAATGATACTTATAACGCATACCACTCTGTCCGTGTTTGCTAAATTTGTCTGAAGTACATAGATGTTAATTATTTGAAATTTAATATTACGTAAGAAACCTGGTGCGAATAATAGTTTACACACTCCGCAAACGGCGAGTTTGGTACTAAGTCGAACCAGATGACTGTTTCCGGAACTGAATTGGTAAGTTAGCTTAATCTAGTCAACCATGCTCGTAATTATATGCTGATGTAAACGTAACTGTACGTAGCGATGTGGATTTCTATATTGTATGAAGTGAATCGCCTGTGTGCATGTTATCACACTCAACTAGGCTACAATCAACGGAATGTGACATTATGCATGTAAATCTGTCTCGCGTCTCCAGGTCCTGCTCGTAGGTATGTTATTAATGTTTAGTAACCTGTATTTTAATTTAGTGTCATCCATGGATGACAAGGATGATTACGCTCATCCATATCCATCCATCCATACTACAAAGAAAATTGTAAACTTTTCGTAGAGTGTTTAAAAGAAGCGCCACGGAAAACTCAACAGTTTGTCTTTTCTCATATTGTTTTCAGATTCATTAGACAATGGATGTCTTAACAAGATGAGTCGTGATAGCCCAAGGCGCAACGAACTTGTCTCAAATTTATATGGCCCCATAGGGTCATGGTTCGAATCCGGGAGTGTACCAATGAGTTTTTCATACTTAAGTACACAACTATCACTGACTCCGTGCTTCGGAGGGCACGTTAAGCAGTGGGTCCCGGACGCTGTCAATAGATGGCGGTCGTTACAGTCCCCAACCCGCAGTGGAGCAGCGTGGTGGATTTAAGCTCCAAACCCCCTTGTTCACCCTGAGGGAGGCGTAAGCCCCTGCAGTGGAGTGAAAAATGGGTTGATAAAGTGAAGTCTTAACAAAGCAGACTGTTAATTTCGTGCTGTACTCAAATCTAGCTAGCGATAAGATGATTAAAAGTCAAAGGCATATCAGGCGTGGCAAAAGCGTTTCTGTATTAAAAATGTATATAAACATAGATTGATACAACCCTTAAAGCACCCTGAAATCCGGTTTCACGCCATTTAACATCTGGCTCATTATGCGCAAGTGAAACGGCCGAAGGAAAAAATAATGCCCATGAATATGTATCGCGGTTCATTAAACTGAATGTTGACGCCTCCAGCGCCATCTAACTGTTACGCTTCAGTGAAAGAAATATAATATAACTATCTTTGCAAACGATTCCTCCTGATTGTAGATCCATAAAATGCTCACAGTCTGAAGCTTTGTTCGGTCTTATTTTTGTATCACGACTAATATGCTATCCCGTGGAAAGCTTCGGCCGGGTTAAAGCCTTCCGTTATTCTAGTCTAAATAGAGCCATGCGATATAATAAAAAAATGGGTCACCTGTTGCTTGTATGTATGCTCCTAAACAGACCACATAATTGACCATTCCCAAATTTTTTAACTAAAGTCCGTTATTTTATTTTTCGGTGATGAAGGTAGGAATTATTTATTTTAGATTAAAACAAATAAAAGTGAATGGATTTTTAATTTTAATTAACGAATAACGAACGAACGAAATAACGAAAACGAATTTTAATATCACAAATAAAAGTAATCGTACACGCGTTTCACATCGAAATCACTTGGTTCACTTTTGAGTTTCACTTCAAAGTTAACCATATTTAAATGTTCAAATAATTTTCAAAAAAATAAAATAAAAACCGACTTCAAAACCATAAACTAAAAAGTTAAAAATAAAATTTTCACTTTAAAGAAAAGAGCATTATAGTTAATGAAGTCGGTGCCTATTCACTCAGAAACTTTAAATTGTGTTCTATGTGTTGTATTGTAAATATATCATTGTTGTAATTATTATTACCTGGTAAGTACCCATTTAAAGTGTTTGAGTTGGCACCGACTTCATTAACTATAATGCTCCTTTCTTTAAAGTGAAAATTTTATTTTTAACTTTTAAGTTTATGGTTTTGAAGTAGGTTTTTATTTTTTTGAAAATTATTTTATTTTTCAATTTTTAGTTGAACGCATCTGTAACTTATTTGTATTTAGTATAAATGGGGTTTCTAAACGCGCTACTCAAATGCGACAGCGCCGCGATTACGCAACTTCAATTCGGTGTCAAATTTACGCATCAGCATGCCTAGTAGATGGTGTTCCTATGTAAAACATCCATCTTAATTAGGTATTATTTTTGTGCGAACTGAACATTTTGGCATATTGAACCGCATAAAGGAAACCCAACAAAATGTAACTGCAGTAAATCGTCGAGGAATTCCCTCGAATGTATATGGTCTCCATCATCAGACCTGTAATGGCACTTATAACTCATATAAGTGCAAAGTTCTCATCAATAGAAATGAATTAAGTCCAAACACCAGTTAATTGCTGTAAATCGTAAAGGAGTTCCTTCGACTGTGTATGATCTCCATCATCAGACCTGTAATGTTACTTATAACCCATACGGGTGCAAAGTTCTCATCAATAGAAGTGAATTAAGTCCAAACACTAGGCAATTATTGTAAATCGTTGAGGAGTTCCCTCGACTGTGTATGGTCCCCATCATCAGACGTGAAAGGGCACTTATAACCCATATGGGTGCAAAGTTCTCATCAATAGAAATGAATCAAGTCCAAACACTAGGTAATTGCTGTAAATCGTTGAGGAGTTCCCTCGATTGTCTTTCGGCTCCATCATCAGGTCGATGATGTTGATTAAATAGTACTAGTGGTAGTACTCCATAAAAATACTTAAAATACGATACTTTAAAGTATCATTTTCGAAGGTTCGATTTGAGATGATATCATCAGATCTTTGTCATTGTACCACTCTGGGGATACCGCCTTTCCAACAAAAAAAAAATTTATCCAATTTGGTTCATAAACTACGAAGTAATCCCTGAACACACATAAAAAAAAAACGGTCGAATTGAAAAACCTCCTTCTTTTTTGAAGTCGTTTAAAAAGTTATGTCGTTTTATTGTGTTGTATTTAAAAAATATATCAATTTATTTACACCATTTTTTTATGTAAATAGGATTTGAAAATTGTTGATTTATTGTACAAAAAAAAAAGAGCGAAACATTAACTAAATTCAAATAAACTGTTATTATTTCTTTCACCGGGCCAGGATCGCATATGTTATGAATAACTGTAATTTTCAATTCCAACCAACTCCGTTTATCATTCCAAAACCGTACTGTAATGGAGTTGAACGTGCGAATTTTCCTTAGAAAATTCCGACTGGAAAATATTTCGCGCAGATGAGTAACGACGTGTATGGAGCGAAAGTATAAAAGTGAGAGTTCGCCATGTCAATTCCACTACGGCCTCGGCGGGAAAAACAATTTCCCCGCGAGAAAATGAAGTAAGGAAAATATCGTTTTCAATATCGCAAGTGGATACAGGAAAAACGGTTTACTTAACCAGTGGGTGTTCGATATCGCATCGATAACGATAGGAGGCGAACGATCTAATTAAGTAATAAGTTTTGTAAATATATACTTATATTCGCTCACATGCTATATCTTATTTGTCTAACAGATAAACTGAGTGTCGTATATAATTTATATTAAAGCTGCAGGAGTATTTTGCGACCATAGACAAACTAATATCCTCGCACGTGATAGGTCTGAGATTAGGCGCAAAAGCAAAGTTCACATGGCTGATTGGCACGCGTTTAGTTGTAGTGTCTGACAATACACAATGGAAGAAAGTGTAGGAATAATTAAAAAGGGAGTTAATCGTGTCTTTTTGTTAACTAAAAAAAATGTGATTGGTTTCAAACTTATAATATACTAGCGCCCCGCCCCGGATTCTCACGTCTAAATAGATAGCAAGATAAATTAATATTCTAAATTAGTACTTTAATTTCAATTTAATTATAATATATAATATAATTAAAATTACAAACTACAATCGATTGTTTAATGTATACAAAAAATTAAATGATGTAGAAAACTAATAGATTATGCGTAGGGCTGTTCGCTCACACCGCTGCATTTTTATTATTTTTAGTATATTTATACCCGTCGTAACATCTAAACGAATTTACAATAACTTACATGTACTTAATAAACTTTCATTATGAAACTATTTAGTATAATTTAGTATGTATGTATATTTCTTTTTATCTATTTAGTATAACTATTTAGTTTAATAGTTGGACGACCGCTTAGCTTAGTGGGTAGCGACCCTGCCTACGAAGCTGGAGGTTCCGGGTTCGAATCCCAGGTTGGGTCAGTATTTATATGATGAATATTAATAGTAGTACCGGGTCTTGGTTGTTATATGCACGTGGTGTCTTCGCTTGGTACTCAAAAAACAAGCTAATGCTTAGTTTGGGGCTTAGACGTTGTTGCGATGTATACGTTATTATTATTATTATTATTAAAAGGATTAATATGATACGAATGTCATCATCTTTCGATTCTACCCATGTTTTGATTGACTAATTTAAACAAAAATCTATTTTGTCTTAAATAAATAAATAAATAAACATTTATTTCAGACTAGGATTCATAGTTAGTGCATTACAATGATTTTAAAGCTAAAGTAAACACACAATGAAATAAAATTATCTGATATTATATGATGAAACAAAATTGCCTAGTATTAATATCTGGGTCATCCCACACAGTGCCATCTCGTCCCAAAGTAAATATTATGATTGTATTATGTGGTACTAGACAAATGATATACATACATAAATATTTTTTTTTAATAAAAATATACACATATATAGATAATCTGTACGTACACCCAGATACGGAACAAATGAACATGTTTATGTACACAAATATTTGTCTCGGGCGGGACTCGAACCCGCGACCCTCGGCTCCGCAGTTAGGTTCTCGAACCACTCGGCTAACCGGTCAGTAAAATATTGCCGATTTTTTATGGACATTTTTTATGTATTTTTAATAGTTTCTGCAGCGTTCGCCAATTAATGAGTTTTAAGGGTAAATTTTTGATACTTTGGGTTACATTATTGTAATTTTCGTACGAATCTCTAATTTTCTTCAAAATGAAATACAGTTTATATTACTCGCTGATAGTGTAGCCTTTTATAGGTGAAAACATTTTCAAATCAATTCATTGGAAACAAACATACAAAAAAATCTTCCTTCTTCACAATATTAGTTCATATAACTTACAATATAAACGCTTCTTATTACTTTAGACTAGTTGTTTAAGCCCACTAATCAGATACCGTTGGTTTTCGTTCTTATAATTTGTATGGTATTTGTGATAGAGAAAATGGTTTAGCAGTTTGTTTCCGTGAACAGACTATCTATATCAGGGACAGCTGCGATTTTTATATATCTTTCAGTTTGTAATAGTTTATTGTTAAAAAACGAAAACAAAGTGAAGAAGCGCTATATTTATTTATATTGTTTAAAAATGGGAAGCGACATAAAACAACGAATTGGCTAGGATACTTATATAAGCCAGTTACCCTAAATTATTACTTTTCATACGGATATTTAGCCAAAGTTTCACATCCCAATTTACGCATCTTCATATCCCAACTCTGACACGCCCCGATATTAGTTAGCTCCACTGTTTTAATTAATTTTCTCTTATATATTGGCCGACGACGTTAAGTTAGAAATTATTCCACCCCCTCCTTACAAACGACGTACTGTTCAAATTGTGCGATTCCATCACTTCTTGATTTCTCAATCGCAATCCTAGTTGGATTTCACATAATTATTTTCAGGGCTACGTACTTCAAAACTAAAAAAAAAACTCTTGTAAGATAACTTGATTGTCCGTCCGTTTGTCAGGACCCTTTTTTCTGGAGCGAAACTCTATTGTTTTACTCAAGGTGGCATTGCCCCCGTTTCAAAATATCTAAAACATTATTTATTAACATTAAGTGGCTTTTTGGAAGTTGAGTCCTTAAGAGAGTCTTTATTACTTCTATTACAGAACGTCAAGTAAAATTATTGTGATTGTTCCAGCTATTATAAAGTTGCTTTTAAAAAAGCTACAATGAACTCTTATATGCAATCAAGCGATGTTTAATAAATGAGCTATAGAATGAATGATTTGTAAAGGCAAGGGTGGTATCTAATTCCATTACTTATACCCCTAGTTTATAGCTACGGACGCTTGCGAAGGCAAGCATGCAATTTGAAACTGCTTCTTGAACTGTTAACCCGCTGTTACACAATTCAAAGCCACAAATTAAACTGCAACTTCCACTGGTGTTGATGGAGCACACTACAGATATTTTTATCCACTTAGCACAAATTAAGGAAACGTGACTGGAAAGTGTTAGTGTATCCAGCATAGCTCTGACCTTGCCCCATCAGATTTTTTTCTGTTTCTGTAACTTGATAACTCTATAATTAACGTATGGTTGCCATGACATTAATAATCGACAAAATTATTTGTCGCATTTCCTACAAGATGGCGTCGAATCATCGATCGACACGGCACATATTTATTATAAGTACCGATAAACAATTTAAGTTTAAAATGGTTGGTCTTGAATTTATCAGAAAAAAACGATGAAACTTTATATAATAATAATAATAATAATAATAATAATAATAATAATAATAATAATAATAATAATAATAATAATAATAATAATAATAATAATAATATTTATTTATTTATTTATTTATTTATTTATTAGAACAAAGCAATATACAAAAATGTTTGGTCTCTGATTTCTAAACTAGGCAGGGCCTGGATTTTAAGAAACCAGTGTCCTCCCAAGTATACAATTTCAGCAATATTGCAATTTATTAATAAAAACATAAAAACACGATATTCATTTCTTTTGATACAATACATATTGAGAAAAAAAAATAGGCATGCTTTATAATAAAAGATAAAATTAAATTCAAAAGACAAAAGGTAGGTAGATAAAAAATATAAAATGACAATCATGTATGCACTGGTGAATGAAAGTGTTGTTGTGTAGGTTTGAAATGTTGTGTTTATGCTAGTAGTAATTGTGAAGTGTGGATGACGGTATGCAAGAGTGAGGTGATCGTGAGTGAGGTGAGTGAGGTTATCCTTAACGTAATATAATTTAATATATAATAATTTTAAAATTCGTTGCTATTACATCCAATATATTAATTAATACAAATTTATTATTTATTTACTTTACAGCTATTTTACTACAGTATAAACGTTCTATGAAATAGGTACTTTGCCATTTATTTAACATGCATAAGATGTAAAAACAACGAATAATTTTTATAACTAAATTAATAAATCGGTATTTAAAGTGAAAATAGATTAGGCCTATTCCAAAACCGTTTCGAATTAAATTGTTTCTTAGCCATATTTTGCTATTAAAAGCTTTGAAAACAGTAAGATTGTGATTATTTGAAGAAAAATAAATTGCACTGTTTGAACTGGGTTTGACCTCTGTTTCACATTTGTATTGTGATTACTGTTTACTTGGTCACTTTGTGACACACACACAAACTGTCCAAGTAATCATGGAATTTTTTTATTGTCTATTACACAGAGTAATATGAATGGGTAATATTAGAAATAAATTGTAGTAAACGTAAATAGTAATATGCGTAGTCTGTCATCTTCACGCATGAAACCATGCGTCAAACGTCAGATCATAGTTAAATTGTGTTTAATCCTTGACTACCCATAGGCAAAGAAAAAGCCACACAGCCTACCCATTTTGAAAATATTTAAAAATTATTAAAAAACAATTACGTGCCACAAGGCAAAAATATTGACATTCGTTTCTTATAATAGTTTGATCAATCAGAAAAAAATATTTAAAAAAAAAATACGTTTACATACCGAATTTAGTCGCATAATCTGTACACGGTCTTTCATGCCCAAGCGTATTGAAGGCATGAATGGCGACATCTAAGACCTCCGATATTTCTGGCTTGGGGTCCTATCTTGTTCTAGAATAAGAATCCTATAGTCTGAAACACATAATGAAATGGAATAAAATTCTTATACAGGATACTTTTTCAGAATTATTTTAATAAAAGATGGTTTAAAAATTTAAATAAGTTTATATTATCTGGTATATATTTGTTGTATAACAACACATCATTAAAATTCATACCAATATAAAAGTGCCTGAAGGTGTGTTTTTTTGTTTCTGTGAATTACAATATACAGGTTTGAAACAGACTATGTTTTCTTGTTTTGTTAATCCAAGGGTTCTTTATATGTCTCTCATCGCAGGAAAATTAAGTATATTGTGGACTAGTCGTTACGGGGACATTATTTTTAACTATAACAGGAACATTTTTACAAACAATTATAAAAGGAGGCGAACTATTTACATATTTTTTTTTTTATAAAAGTAATAAGTTAAGTTTTCCTTATGTAATCCAAATCCTCCATAATAAATATTATTATACAGGGTGTTCGGATGATTGCAGTTCAAACTTATAGAGGGTGTAGAGTTTACCAAACTAAAGAAAAACTTTCATGAAAAAAATAAGATAAATTATTAATAAAATAATTTTAAGCACGTTTTTCTTGGTAAGTGTAAGTTTGCGCCATCTGCTCGCTTAAAACTTTTCCTTTAGTTTGGTAAGCTCTATACGTTCCATATGTTTGGACTACATTCAGCTGAACACGCTGTGTATTTATTCATTTCATTAAATTTTGCTATACATTATTATGGCTGAAAACCGAAAAACACATTTTTTCAATCAGCATTAAGATATTCAATATTTTGTTATTGCATAATCATATATTACCTATTTACCTAGTAAGCCTACAAAATGTCATTTAGATAACATAATATAAATAAGTAAAAAACGAATTCAATCATACGTTTTTTGAGTAAGCACGAAACATCAGTTTCTTTCAGAGTTTTTTTAGCAATCTGGTAGCGAATACAAATCACAGAAAATTTATACGTAGGGGGCATATAGTATATTAGTAAGTGTATGAAAAATGGGTGTCGCGCTGTGTCTGTTGACAGGAGATCCTTTGAGCAAGGAATACTTTGTTCTGAGGATCAGTGTCGCAATACAGCGCGGCAACGCGGCAAGCATCCTTGGTACCCCGAACCCATCGTCTCTTTAAAATTTTGTCATTTATCATAATTTACATTGTATTTTTTAATTTGTAAATACTTTTAGTTTTACTTTTTAAATAATTTAAAATTATGGGTTCACTGACATAAAGTTAAGTTCGTGTAAGTGATATAAATAAAACTAAATTATTATTTCCAAAGTATTGATGAAATACAACTATCTATTCAAAATTAAATTCTTTGACACATCCCGCCTGTACATACAAACTACAGAAATTGGTGACACGTAAATATAATCCTAGAGAACAATAGGTAACTATGGAAAAGAATGTTTGTGTTTGTTAATAACGTGACAACCTATTAAAACAAAAATTTGAGGTGTTATCTCCCATATACAATTTTTATATTTTATTTTTGTTTACAAATTGGATTGTAATAAAATTTCGAAAATTACCTTATTAACCTATGTACACGTTTGTTGCGTCCGATCGCGCTCGAAGGCCTTGTCGACGACAGTCAACTTAATTACTTATCTTAAAAAAAATACAAAAAATTAGTTTTAAATTTATTATTAATATTTAAAAAAAACTGCTGGTGTACTGATAAGAAAATGCTTAATTTCCATTCTTTGTATGGAATTTCCGTTTTTGGGTGTGACATATATTCAACTACAGTAAGAATCGACCCCATACGTTAGTAGGGTGGAGAGGGCAAAAGCGACAGAAGTTCGGCCATTGCGGCGAAGCTTTTCAGATAATTTCCTCTGTTGTAACAACCGTCTTATTTCAAGGCAAGTTTGTGGAGTCGCGTTCTACAGATAATTCGATTTTGGAAATTAATTTCGTTAAAGTCCCGCCTATTGTCGAAAATTGATGGGTGGCACCCGAACGGAATTATATTGTACGATTCATTATGGATAAAGCTCTGGATACAGTTTGCTGTTTGATTGGGAAATGATTGTTGGCAGTGTGGAAAGGGAATGGTTTATTAATGAAATTCCCATTGTTATATTAATACAATTGATGACAATTATAGGTAAAATTAACGCACGAAGTTTCAGGCCAAATTCTCAATTTTATCTAATTTTGAAGCATTTCTTTTCAATAATACCATACCATAAGCCTATTAATGCCACAAGGCAAGGGCTTAAGCCGCCTTTCGAGATGAGGGGACTAGGAGCTTAATTTACGCACTGCTCCAGTGCGGGTTGGCGGATTTTCGCCGTTAAAATACGTGAAGCCGTCGTTCCCGGTTACCTTATTTATGGCATATTCACTTTTTCAAGGCCCGGTTCTCTTTAAATAAGAGGGATCTTATTTAAAGAGAACCGGGCCTTAAAAAAGTGAAACTTCGCATCCCAACTTAAAGCCCATTAGTAATAAGTCGACTAAATAAAATACTTGTTTCGTAAGTAGGAATATAGCAATAACGAACTACAAACATTTTTAATGCAGGTACCTAACCTTATCGTTAGTACGTTAATCTTATCGTGTCGTGATAGCCCAAAGCGAAACGAATCTGTCTAAAATTTATAGGGCCATAAGGCCATGGTTCGAATTTGGGCATGTACCAATGAGTTTTTTTGACTATTACTGGCTCCGTGCCTCGGAGAGCACGTTAAGCAGTCGGTCCCGGGTGCTGTCAATAGATAACGGTCGTTAAAATCCCCAACCTGCAGTGGAGCAGCATGGTGGATTTAAGCTCCAAGCCCCCCTCCTCACCCTGGGGGAGGCCTAAGCCTCTGCAGTGGGGTAAAAATGTGTTGAAGAAGTGAAGTGAAGTGAAGTGAAGATCTAATCTTATTCGAGTCCTCTTTTTGTATTAACTCTGATTAAGAATTATCGAATGAATACTTATCACATGTGTCAATTATACGAACGTTTTATTTACGTACATAACTATATATTTACAATTTCAATTATTTTGAATAGCACAGTTTGATTGGTTTGGGCTGCACACGGGCGCATTGACTGGTGAAAAAAGGTTTTAACTGTAAACTTATCAAAACTACGAATGCAACATGATATGAACGGAATCCGGTTCTCAGATAAGGTAAAAACAAAACTATTTTGGAGCAATTTGGGTCAGCACCCCTGTTTGCCAGTGTATCCGCGTGTGTATCTCAACTTGTAAAAGCTTTTAAAATATTTAAAGCTTTGATGTTTAGGGTTGGAAGTACGCATTCCACTCATTGAATTTCAAAAAAGCTCCGAACGGATAAAACAGAATCGATTTCTTGATGGACTATTCTAAAATCAAGTAAACAGTTTTCTTTAATTCCTAGTTTATTGGCGTCTATTTCATTACGAAAAGTGACCAGACGAAATGTATCGAGAACTAGGTCCAAACTATCATATTATACAAAAATCTGTGAGAATTGTCAAAAATACTGCTTGTTCTCTTTTCCATATCTGCGTAATTTCACATATTTTGGTTCCCATCAAACAAGATTGCTTACATTCGCTCCGAGACATCCATTCAGTATGACCGACCAAATACGTAACAATAGAACAATCTATTTATAAGGGAAGCAAGAGCAAACCGCAAACGAATTTTCGTGCCATCACTAAGATATTTTTTCTATGTAACGACATACCATATATCATTCGAACCATCATACGTCAGTAGAACTCTTTCTAATAATAAATAATAAAAAAAATATAACCTAAATTTATCATCCTAAATACACATAATGTGCCATTAGAAATAATGGAGGCAAAAAAAATTCTTGTTCAAAAATATAACTGCCTTGTTTGTAATGGCTTTAACGAATAACAATGCGCTAGTTGACTATTTTTTTTTTAGAATATTTTATATGAAAAACTTTTTCTAAATGAATCATAACAGTGAAAGAATAAAAAAAAAATCATTGATAACAAAGATGTGAATGTTTAAAATGTCTTGTTAGACAGAGAGGGCAATATTACACAGCGTACCTTGTGTACTTAAAGATAAAATAATAATAATAATAACACACACAATCACAACAACGTCTAGGTCCCAAACTAAGCAGTAGCTTGTATTTTGGGTACCAAGCGAAGACACCACATACATATAACAACCAAGACCCGGTGCCAGTATTAATATTCATCATATAAGTACTGACCCGACCTGGGATTCGAACCCGGGACCTCCAGCTTCGCAGGCAGGGTCGCTGCCCACTAGGCTAAGCGGTCGTCTTCCGCACCGTATATAAATTCCAAATTTAATTTTGTTTATAAATTTTTTGTCATATGAAGTCTATTTTTATATTTTCATGAGAAATATAATCTATTTAATGATAGTCAAGCACCGTATTCTAGTTACAACAACAGAACTAAATCCCTATAGGTATGTCCGATACTGTATAGTTATCTAACGGTTAGAGACCCTTGCTGTAGAATCAAAGGTCGCGGGTTCTTCGAAACAAATATTTGTGTACATTAATATGTCTATTTGTATCCTGTCTGGATGTAAAATGTACCTATATATATAGTATACAATAATGTTTAAACATGTATATCAGTTGCCAGTACCTATAATCCATTCTCTCTTAGTTTGGGACTAGACGGAAAAAAACGAATTGCGAGATTCTGAACCTTAATATTATGTATTTAAGATCCACATTTCAAAATAAAGAACACAAACCCATAAAGGGTAACTCGTGCGTCAATCTGTCTCGAAATACTAATATTAAAATAACTGATAATATGAAATCTTGAAATTTTGTATAATTAGCAGACGGTGACGCGGACATATTTCCACAGTCAAAGTTATGATTTTCATTTTGGATTTTAGATGGAAATATTATGAGAATAAATTTTTAACTTTAGAAAACTAGAGAGTTATATGAACAAGAAGTTGACGATTCTACACAGCAGCAATGCAGAGTGGAGATTTTTATTTTCACATATAACGAGATTAGATTGAACGATAGTGACGCAATCATTGCAAACTCTCACCACGTAGACCATATCACGTAGAAATACCTAAGACCGTGCAGACGATAACTAACAGCCCACGTATTTCTTTTTTCTAACGGTTAAGACAGACAGATGCGCAGGCGTAGGTGAGGTAATTTTCACTAAATTGTGTACTATCCCTTGAAGCTCTTTAGGCAGGCGCCTTCGAAAACTTCGCTACCTAACGTCAGTGGATCCAAATTTATAATTTCGAGTACCCAAGCCTTCGTATTCTTAGTCCGACCAATTTAAGATCCCAGCCTCCAGTGTCCCAACATTTGCGCACGTCAACTCACTTAAATCCCCAACTTTACGGTGGATCTTAGCTTCAATTAATTCGTCGTGGCCCGGTACAAGTTTTCGAGATGGCAAGTTACAAATCAGGGCCTGCCTTGTAGTTTGGGTAATGTCGTTAGTTCTACTCTAACAGGATGGATTAGCGTTTACGTTGCCAGCTATCTGAATATTTAATGTCAGATTAACAGCTCTAATTTTACCGTGTCGAAGTTGTGAATTATCACAGGAGCTCTCTTAACTAAATAAAACTGGCCACGAGAGAGTCGGATACGCGTGGTTAAGATTTTGTATACCAACATTTTTTCAAGAAACACTTGATAGACCAAAAAAATACTTTATTTTTCCGTATTATCCGGGATTGTCAGAGATAAATGAAATCTCTCTTGTTATATAAAACTCGATATATTAGTACGTTGCTTATAAATCCAAGCAAACAGATGACGGGAAATCCGTAACATGTATGGAATGTATTCAGAATAAGCTTGAAATGTTATGTTCGCAAGCCCGCTTCTTGATTAAAATGTCGCGGTTCTATTCCCTGAAACAGGCATGCACCAATGAGTTTCTTCTGACTTAAGTAAATAATTATCACTTATTCTGGGCCTCGGAGAGCACGTTAAGCCGTTGGTTCCAGTTTAAATACCAGTCCCGTTAAAATCCACCAACCCGCATTGGAACAGCGTGGTGGATTGAGCTCCAAGCACTCTCATGACGAGAGGAAGTCTAAGCCACTCCAGTGGGGCATACACAGCTGATATGGTATGGTAGTGGGTTAAGTTGATACAATGGTACAGTGAATCTCATCGATTTCTCACCGGTGGAAATTAACCGAGACACATGACAAAAATATTTTTCTTATTTGGTTGACAAACGAACTTTGCGAAATGATTTGACTGCAGAGATACAATCGAACAAATTTGCTTGTGAAATACAAATACAGTGACATAGATGTGAAGTTACAAATAAAAACAGCTGATACACCATGATTGTCATCTTGACGGCCCAATGAGGTTCAAATAAGGACATCTGATCGCATTTGCGGGTGTGTGTGCTACAACTACATGACATTAATTACATATTTTGTGGCGATACATTTCAAATGAAGTGTAAGCTCATATTTTGCGACTAGAAATTGAGATTAGAAAGTTTATTATTGTGCTTAATTGTAATTTTAACTAGAACGTAACTCAATGACACTCCAATCTAAGGAATACATTTTGTTCATATTTCGGGACCAGACGTTAAAATAGAAAAGCTTATTATCGTGTTTAGTTGCATTTGATTTTGTTACTAAATTACACCCCAATCGAGGGGAATACATTAAAAAAAAAAGATTTTTTATTAGCGTGTCACGTCCACAGACAGTAGAGTAGGTTAGAGGTGCCAGTAGCAGCCAGTAGTGTCGGTGACAGTATTTGTTCAGAGACACGTCTCCCAAAAATAATTACTAACACAACGAACGTTAGTAGAAATATTACGCATACGTAAATAGTTTTGTCTCAAATTTATATCGTTTTAGAAATCGGTAAAGCCTTTCATCATTGTCGTGATAGCCCAGAGCGCAACGAACCTGCCTCAAATTTATAAGGCCCCAAAGGGCCATGGTTCGAATCCGGGCGTGTACCAATGAATTTTTCTGACTTAAGTACACAATATCACTGACACCGTGCTTCGGAGGGCACGTTAAGCAGGCGGTCGTTACAGTTCCCAACCCGCAGTGGAGCAGCGTGGTGGACTTAAGCTCCAAGCCCCCCTCCTCACCCTGGGGGAGGCCTAAGCTCCTGCAGTGCGGTAAAAATGGGCTGATGATGAAAGCCTTTCATCCCTTTCACTTACATCTTTGGTATGATTTGATGTCGCATTTTTTAGTTTAGGCTATGAGATCTGTCTTAAGTATGCAATTTACTACATATTTGAAGAGAACAGCATAGCCGCCTATATGCCAACTTTAACCTACTCTAACGCTCTGTGGTCACTTCTGATATAAAAAGTTTTATTGCTAAAATTTCGCGACTGGGACCTAAAAATTAAAAAGCTTATTAACGTGTTTAATTACATTTGAATTCATAATTCACTGACACCCCGATTAAGAGAATACACGAAGAAATGTAATTTTTCTCAGTTCGCTACGACGTGTGACATAAAACTTTCTTTTTCTGTTCGTGTTTGTATTTTCGAAAACTAAATGTAATAAAAGTTAAATAATAATGAGGCGGAATTCCTAGTGGCTACGAGTAAACTGGAGTGCGGTTGAGCCACAGACCGGTCAACCTATAGACCACGCTTTAATAAACGTCAGTACGAAAACGAAATCGCCAAAAAGTGGCGGGGTGCGGGGAGAGGTCGGCTAGTTTTCATTGGCTCGTTCAAAATTGACAATTTAATGGCTTCCGACGTGTTTCCAACTGACGGCTCACTAGTGACGTAGTTATGTAGTGTCACTACATAGCCTTGGCGAATGCTACTCCCTGTCAAAGCGTAGTCTATAAGGTTGACTTGTCTGTGGGTTCAGCTAAACAATTTCTGGAGAAGCAGAATGGTCGACAATTGCCGTTCGTAATCATAAACGTTAAAAGTAAGTAAACGGTTGAATAAACGTTTCGGGAATTTTCTTGTTTCCTTACAGCAGTGTAATAGACAATTACTTTCGTTGAATTTACAGTTTCCAACCGAATCCAGGGAAAAGATTGCAGTTTAGAAATTTGAGGGTTCAACAACGTTGAAATCAAACATTTTTGGATATTAACAAATTTTCTGACACGATGAATCCAGTTAGTTCCACAGTAGTTCTTGCACAATGTTCGTTCACTTCTGTTCAAATAAATTCTGAATGGAAATTAGCGGAATCGTTTAATCTCTTTTTGTTATCATGGTCAACAGAAAACTGACTGAATTATAATAAATTTATACTTATTGTATAGGTTGTAGTGTCTCCAACGACTGACCGTTTAGCTGTGTGGTTAGAGACCCTAACTGCGGAGACGAGGGTCGCGGGTTCGTTTCCCGCCCGGGACAAATATTTGTGTGCATGAATATATCTCTTTGTCCCATGTCTGGGTGTAAAAGTATCTATATATGTATATATTATAAAGAAAGAATATTTAAGTATGTATATCAGTTGTCTTGTACCCCATAATACAAGCATAATAGGTACTTGCTTACTTTGGGACTAGATGGCGCTGTGTGAGATGTACCAAATATTGTTATTATAGGGGTAGATTTAGTAGACCTGAATGTCCAGGCAATAGACCGACAAACGAAGAATATCATAATTTTGAAGTCTGCAAAATTTGAAGTATCGATTAAGTAATTGTTTTCCATAAAAATACAAGAAAAAATATTTTTTATATTTGAATATTTTTATTTTTAACTGTGTGTCGTGATAGCCTAGAGCACAAGGAACCTGTCTTAAATTTATAAGGCCCCACAGGGCCGTGGTTCGAATCCGGGCGTGTACCAATGAGTTTTTCTGACTTAAGTACACAATATCACTGACACCGTGCTTCGGAGGGCACGTTAAGCAGTCGGTCCCGGACGCTGTCAATACATGGCGGTCGTTACAGTTCCCAACCCGCAGTGGAGCAGCGTGGTGGACTTAAGCTCCAAGCCCCCCTCCTCACCCTGAAGGAGGCCTAAGCCCCTGCAGTGGGGTAAAAATGGGCTGATGATGATGATGGTTTTTAACTATTAATAATTTTACAATATACTGAAAAAACCGTAAGTTTCTCTTATTTATATTGTATTAATGTATATTCATAGTAGTATTATATTTATGTATCAAATTTTAATAACACAACAACAGCACCGCGTTTTACTTGTATGGGCTTGACGCAAAATTACTTAAGTTCACTATGACTACAGTTAATGGATAAAATCTAGCGCCTAGTGCCTAGCGCCTAGTGAGAAAATTTACAGGATTTAAAAAAAGAAAACGGTAATAAAGAATTCATTACAATTATTTATCATTTAAGATTAAAAAGAAATGTGTCGTAGTTAATAATTTAAGAACTTGATTCTGCAACAGTGTGAATAACTTTTCTCTTAATTTTTCTACTAAATTACAAATTAGTGCGGTAACACCTCTAAATTTCTAGTTTTATCGTATAAATCTAAAATGTTTGAATGATACAGATCCATGGACTAAATTATAACACACTTCTAAAATGCATCTTAGTATTAACGAAAAAATTAGGAACAAAAAAAAACAAAAATAAGAAAATACAAAAAGAAGAGCGGCGAGTACTAAGTACATAAAAGAAAATTATTTCCTTCGGTTAAAAATACGAAGCGAAATCGCTGAAAATGGCCGTAATGGCTTTTGTCAGAGAGAAATTTTCAAATATCACTGTTGAATTTGAGTCGTTACATAAATTTATCGGTCGAAACGAGTTCACATAAATTATGGCTAATGATCGGCCGACATAACTGTCTTTTCCCTATTATTCACCCTTTTACCGAAAATATTTTATGGGTTCACATAATTTTCAATAATTTTCAACATAAGTTCTGTTTTATAACTTTCCGTTCGATACTGGAGTATATTTCGTGGGGATTTGTGTGATGATAAGGCAATGTATCCAATTTAGTTTACCCTCACAGGACAAGCAACGCCTAGGGTGAGGATCAGTAATTTAAGTATAAGCGTATAATCAAAATGGTAAAAAAACATAAGATAAGATAAGATAATTTATTTTTGCTACATTATTTAGCCTATTACAATTATTCTATTATACACTTTTTTTTTTTTTTTACTCATAAAAAAAATAGGCTGAAAGTGCATGGGTCGCCCCAACTACCGCACTAGGCGAGCCCGTGTCGCAGCAGTTGGTGGGTTTGCGATCATACGGTTATGCTATTATTAACTTAAAATAATGAAACCCTTACATCCTATAAACTATCCCTACCTACCGTTAACCTACCTACTGTTACAACTTTTTTTTTTTAATATCTTTTTTAGTTTTGTACGTTGTTTATTTATACAATAGTGAGTCAGTGTAAAGTGGTATTTTTATTATTATTTTTTTTTTTTGTATTGTATGTCTATATAATGTACCCATAAGTAAGGACAAGGTTATTGTGGTTTCAGGTGTTCCTCAATGTCATCATACATATTTTATATATCAATTAATGAGTTACAGAAGACAACGCCTGTCTAATAAAATAAAAATTAAATGATGACGCTTGTTTGTATGTGTATGTATGCTGAGGTACGTGCGCGTATGTGTACGCCTCTTTGAAAAGTTCAAGTTCTTAATTGTTTTAGATTAATTTAGGATCACGAAACTTATGGCTGAGAAGCCTGTCACCAAAAATGTTACGAATTTCTAGAATCTGAATTTTTAACATGTGCTAGAACAGAACGTATTCGAGTCAGCTCAACCTCCTGTCAATCCTATATCCCGACTGCTGCCTACCTACACTCTGTCCTATCTACTATGGCTCATTGGTGTCTCGGACCTCCGCGTCCTTGCAGCAGAACTACTGGCTGGTGAGTCATTGGAACGGAACGGAGCGGTGCTAGAACAGAACGTATTACTTCGGCCAACCAGCTAGGTTTAATATTTTAATACTTAAACAAATTAAAAAAAAAAAAAAAAACTATTTTCTAAATCATATTTTCTTTTCATATACTCCTAATTACACAAACAAGAAGCTCGATAACTGTTTTCTCAGCTTTCAGAAAAAAAATAGCTTCAAACTAAGTTTTGTTATGTATACTTGGGTTCGCTGCATGCACTTACTTGTACTGTACTACATGTTTTCTTTATATAAAAACTAAATGTATTAAAATGAGGTTATAGAAAATTGTCTATTTTTTAAACGACTTCGAAAAAGGATGCATGCATGATTTGCATATTTGCACATCAATTTACATTTCGTTTACCGCATCTATTTAATTGTCGTTGTCGTTTTTAGCGCATTTTCTTGACGTTTTGACTTACCATATCTTTTTGTTGTTCCCGCTGTTTTAATGGTGCATTCCCGTCGTTTATTTTCGGAATGTAGTCTCTATTTAAACATTTTCAATCTTAAAAGTTTAATAAAACAATGTCCTTTTACGCGGGGATAAAAGAATTATCTCAAAACTCTGTTCTATATTTGATAAAAAAAATAAAGATGACAAACTTATATACCGAAATGAATTCTAATAAATACCAACACTCAGGATATCAACACGCAAGAAAAAAAATCTCGTAAACGAAACAAACTGGTGGCTAATTAATTCTGGAAGAACAAGGAGCACTTAGGCGCCCCAAGTCATAAAATGGCGCCCCTACCCCGAAGCAGAGAAAGTTTCTTCTTCATACATATGTCGATGTATATAACATAGGATGTATGTACTTCTAAATACATCCAACAAAAGCGGCTTGTGTGCATTTCTCGTGTCCATTCATATCGCATACCTATAGGTGTGAATTCAGACATGAGTGTCGCATAGCTTTATGTACTCGTGGTGTATCAACCCATTTAGCTATGGCATATATAAAGATGAAGATGTTATGCTAAAAAAATATACTGATTATAAAAATTGTATTTAAATTATGGCAAGTGAGATGTTTGCTCATAGAAATACAGACTAGAAGCCTCTTCTGAATTTACTGTCTGCCCACTCATCTTTAGCTAGCTGGTACAAGATGGCGAGTTTCAGTCAGCGTGGTCCCCCGCGGTCTTCACCCCCGCGAAATTGCGTTTCACATTTTCGATATTGTGAAGTAACATTTCTGACTCTATTAAATATATAAGTAAATTTTATTTACTTTATGTGTATGCTGATAAGGAATGCGACACATGCACTTCTCGTTTCTAGTGATAACGCGACATTTCTCGAAAATTAAATTAATTGACCATTATGATTGATATGAAATTAAACAAATAAAAGAAAAAATGTTTAATAATACTTAAGTATATAATTAATACGCAAAAACGGTGTTCGTATGAAAAAAGTGAATCCAGCTTAGGAACAAGGTTGCGCGAACCCAGAGTCCTCTGGTCTTCCTGCTCCAACCATCGTTCCTTTCTAATATAGCAGAAACCTTGAGTATTTTCTCTCACGTTTTTACTTCGTTGTCCGTTCTAAGTTACCCTGAGTAGAAAATATCTCAAAGTAAATCCTAAACCTACGACTGGGAGGACCAAGGAGCCGTATGCTCGATTGCGGCGGCGTCGCTCGCCACCCGTCACGCCTAAGTCTCGGCAAATCTTCGGCAAGTCTCGCTTGGAACCTTCTACTTAGGTAGCAAGTGGAGATCGGTAAAATCTGCCTGTCCCGACGTCTTTATACACCCAAAACATTTAAAATCATATTGTTATTCTTTTCCATTTCATGTTCAGATAGGTCAGCACCAATCTACATCTGATACAAGTAGATATGTCAACAAGGTAACTAATTTAATGTTAGACGGTGAACGTATCGACAGTACGCATATCTTGTTACGAGTTGACATCAATTCGAGAGCATGTTAATGAAAATTAATTACTGTATGTTCCGTTATATTAATATGCCATAACTTAGTTCCCAGCAAACGTTTCGGAACATAATCAGAGTAGTACATGCCGGGGTCGTCTATTAATCACGTGATGTTTTTAACATCTTTAACCCCCACCCCCTGATAAGTGGTGAGATTTAAGCTTAACCCCCCCACCCGTACATAAAATCACGTGTATTGTTTTAGTACAAAGTATTTTAAAAATTTCAGAACATTATCTTTAAATACAGGTAAGTATAACCTAATTTAATTCTCGAAAATTAAGGACCGTGATAAAAACGTCCGAACAGATATTAAGGTTGCAGGTTGTTTTTGACTGGCATAAAAATAATAAAGAAGACGTGGAATCATGTGAAAAATATATAATTGTACTGGTACATGAACATATTTAATGCACACACGACAAAATAAATACACGCGATAGAACCCCCTCCCTCCTTGTGATATCGAGCCTCACGCGATTAATGGACGACCCCCCTAGTTTCATATGACGTATTTTATTTTTCAACAAAGGCGATCGATTCGATGGACATCTACGGTTCACTTACGATCAACAGAACGATTTATTTACTTCATCATCATCATCACCAACCCGTGTTTCTCCACTGCAGCCAATAGGCTTATCCCAAGGCTCGCCACCACACCGGTCCTCTGCCTTCTGAATCGAATTACCCCCGGTACGGTGCTTTAGCTCATCAGTCCACCTGGCCGGGGGGCGTCCAACGCTTCGCTTACCGGTACGTACCTCCACTCGAGAATTGTTTGTCGTGACAGCCGAATCGTATCCGGGGATGCTTTGCACCCACTGCCTTTCCATGACCGCTGCCGCAGCCAGGAATAGAAGAACCGCCGGAGACTGGGGGCCATTGTATTGTCTGAGTGAGTAGGCACCGACTCCATCAACTACATGCCGCCTGTTAATGCTCCATTCTTTAAAGTGAAAATTTTATTTTTAACTTTTTAGTTTATGTTTTTGAAGTCGGTTTTTATTTATTTATTAAATTTTTTCTTTGTTTGTTTTGAGATTGTTAGTGAATTGTTATTGTTTTAATGCAAAAATGATGGAAAATCTGTTTGTGTAATGAAAGTATATAGTGCAGACATATTCAATATGTTATATAGATAAATTGACAATTGTTAACCATCGACCGCAGTACCTAATTTAAATTTAACCCAAAAAACAGACATGGTAAGTGCATGGTAATGAGGAAAGTTAATAATAAATATTATGAAAATTATAAATATTTAACCGGTTGCGTTCATACCAATAAATTACCTATTATGTTTTTTTTTGCTTATTTTTCGATAGTACTTCAAAGACTGTTTGGAATTCTCATGGCTACGTAGATTTGCATAATTTCGCGTACGCGGCTAAAAATCATGATCGGTCCTAAACTCTGATTTAGGATAGGCGTAAAATAAGACAAAAAGATAGGCCTATAAATTTAACATATAAATAAAACAGACGTTATAATTTTTTAATTCTTCATTTATTAATAAAAAAAACAAGTGCTTTCATTAAGCATACAATTTCGTTACCAACTGATAGTTCCATAGATGTTTTTCTACTGAGACCAAAGCGATTTCATCATAGTGCCGGCCTTTAGAGGCCACTTTGTTTATCCGGTAATTGATTTGTTTAATAATGTATCAGTTAGTTGCTCGATATATAAGGTGGCTAACAAAGGATTCGGCATGACTTGTATAATTGCCAAGAAAACAAACGAAGAAGCCGAACAAACATGGTATGTAAAAATATAATTTAATTTGTGCATTTACATGTATGCATTAATATAATTATTGTACTTTGCGTACTTTTCCAATAATGTGCTTGTCTGTTCCTGAAGATCTCTATAAGGCTCTGTTGCAAACGAAATTCAGGGGAATTAGAAAGAAAACGCGATAAAGGAAGTGCAGGTGGCTGTACCTTTTAATTTTTACAGACTGCCTGACATATGAAAAACGTGATGCACGCCACTGAATCTACCCAGGGACTAGATAGGGAATAATTTTCTCAATGATTTTTTAGGACAGAGTGGGTGCCGAGAACTGAAATCGTGTAAATCCTGTACTCCACGCAGGCGAAGCAGCTAGCGGCAGTTAGTTAATATAGCACGAAGAAGTGTCAAGGGACCTCAAATATTTGACAGGCATTGAAAGTCTAAATACAATTTAGTACAAGTTAGGCAAGCACCGAAGTTAGGATACCTATTGTGGCGAGATACCATTATTTTGTATTGAATTAAATGATATTACATATAGATTTTAGGTAGATATGCTATATATATACGCTTTCTCGACGTGGCAAGCTTTAAATAAGGTTAAAAAATTTGCTCTCAGTCTATGCTTATGTCCTAAGCTGTCGATCTGTCGCGTAGCTTCTGGGTTTTTTCTTGCCTCAGTTTTCAAAATGCCTTTTTGTGTAATGCGTACCTAAGTGTAGAAATAATACTACTACTAGAACAAAAAAAAACGACAATAACATTTCGTTCGCAAGTATCCATAATTACATAGAATTTTAATTAATAATAAAATTTATTTTTATTTCTACACATTAAACCCAATATGCTTATAAGTATAATCATACGAAATTTCGCGAGAGCCATGTTCTAGGTTTGACGACCGCTTAATCTAGTGGGTAGCGACCCTGCTTACGAAGCTAGAGGTCCCAGGTTTGAATACCAGATCGGGTCAGTATTTATACGATGAATATTGATACTGGTCTTGGTTGTTATATGTATGTGGTGTCTTCGATTTGTACCTAAAACACAAGCTAATGCTTAGTTTCGGGCTTAGACGTTGTTGTGATGTATACGAAAAAAAAATTAATGATATGTAACTTCATTGATATTACAAGAAAAATTTAGTTCAAAAATTAATACTCAAATCTAACTAAATAATTTTTTATAATATTTACTGAATTAACTCTGATAGGTATTTTAAATTTGAGAATTTTCAGTTTTTTTTTTGTTTTAAATTGGAAATAATTATTATGTTGTTGTGGTATAGATATATGTATTTTAATTAGGTAGCTTAATTTATTCTATCAGTTAGTCCATCATAACTATATTTTCTCAAGTTTCTACCAATGTACCAAACTTAGTTTTAAGAGATATTTTATTTATTCTTCTTCTAATGACTTTTGGTGTACAATATAGAATATTATTAATATGTTAGACTGCTATCTCTATGGTATGACAGTTCGTATAATTAAATATGTTATTGTGATTGAAAATATTTTTAAGGTTCCGTACCCAAAGGGGAAAACGGAGTTTATTGCTGTCAATCCGCTGTCAAACAGAAGAAAATATATACATATAACCATAGAGTCAATAAATTTGACAGTAGCGTGCTTCATGTTCTTTTTAATATCGATTTAACTTAGTTACTGTTTACGGTAAGCGGTTCGATTTTTCGCATAAAAGTCATATAAGCGTCTTCGCTGTGACAAAATTTGAGTCATCTCCATTTTTCTGTCGGAGTATGTCTTTTTTATTGTACCATAAATATCAAGGGTGTGATACAAAAATTTTGGCCTCGTTAATCACCTTAGAGTTACTTACTAATTGTTATGGAATATAGAGTTTCTATACAGGACAGAACACGTAAGCTAAGAAAAGCGCGGAAGAACTAGAGTGACGCAGCTCCGGGAATTAACAAGTTGAAGTGGCAATGGGCAGGCCATACACCTTATAGAACTGATAACCCCTGGAGAAATTAAGCTCTTGAGTGGTGACGACGAACCGGACTTCGTTGTGGCGTGGGACGGCCCCGGCCCTCGTCCTGGTTAAGTGGGAGGCTGCCGTTGGTTACAAGTGGTCCAACACATTATGTTTAGGAGATACAGGGGAAGGCCTATGTCCGGCAATGGACGCTCAAAGGCTGAAACGATGATGATAATGATTATTATAATAATAATAGTGATTATGGTAATTTAATTGATCATAAATATGTTCAACTGTTTAATACTCCAAACATTTATCCCTACATTTAAACCAGATGTAGATCCCAAAAACACAACCACTTATTTCAACCCTTAGGTACACGCGCAAGGTGTCGTTTTAAGTTCAGCGCCGTTAGCATTTCAGGGAATATTTCACGAAATGCAGAATATAACTTCAGACAGGCCGCCCGCATCTGGCGCAGGCACATTCGTTTTATTGGTACACGGCCTGCGGCGCGGGTGTACAACATTATGTCTTCAAAATTATTTCGATATTGCAACTCTGTTCCGTATAATACCTAAACGAGATACACAATTTAATATTCGCTTTAAAACGTAAGGTAAAACGTTAGACATTTTCCGGTAAAATGTGTCTGCGGTTGTATTTAAGAATACGTATGGAGATGTGACGTGACCGTAAGTACAATAAAACCGAACGAAAACCAGATGTTGCACACGAAACTATCGATCTATGGAATGCAATCATATTATCTGAAAATTATAGCATCCAAGTTTGAGATACTGTGTAGTAATTAAATAACTCCAAATTATTAAAATTGCAATGAACTATATAACCAATATGAAAATGGTGTCTATTGACTCTTGGATTGAATATTTCTTATACTTTGAACATCTTCCTTTTGGTGGGAATTAAATGTCCAAGTAAGGACATTTGTGCAGGTATTTTTACTGAAAAATATTTAACATTTTAAAAACCGGCCATGTGCCTGATCGCGGACAATGACGGGCTTTCGTTCTTAATTTTCTATTCTCAAAAGTCATATAAAACATAACGATTTTTTGAGAATCGTATTAATTTTTTTATTTTTTTTACGTATACATCACAACAACTGCTAAGTATTATATTACTAAGGAATGTTATTGCCATACTCAGACGGTAACGGAGTTATCTATTTTGGGTGGTTGGCAATGGGTGAGGACTAATGGTACGTCACCTGTTGCGTTGTGTTGAAGTACGAAATATCCAAACTGATTGATTCCTCTTAGGTAAGAAATTGGTGTTCGATATTAATTAAAAAGAAATCAAAAAATAATACGAAAAAGTCTCTATTTTATAAAATTTATTAGGTAATTATTTTCTCTACGCATTTCTGCCATCTAATAGGGAGATCATAAATGCTTTTGAAGTATAAATAACTCTTGGGAGCAGGACTTAACAAAGTTAATGAAGGCTATTAGTACTGCTTCTCGGGGACTAATTTTTTTATGGAGAAACTTGTAGAAATTACAGAGAAAATGGTAGTCAGTAGGAGAGTTCGGAGAGTACGGAAGATAATGGAGGATTTCTAAGTGTAGATATTGTAGCGTTCAAACGGAGGTCTTGCTTTAAGGTGGAACGACGCCTGTCTAGTACAGCTATTTAATAATCGAAGCATTTGTAGAAAAGCCTTATTTTTCAAAAATATTAAATTTTTGTACAAATGTTTCGAAACTGTTGAAACAATCAATAAAATCAGTTAAAGGCATTAAAGAGAAATATTTTTTAGAGTCGCTTGCTATATTTTATCAACTGAAACCTAGAAATGTGATTATTAAAAAATAGAAGCAATTTTTTTGTATGGTGGCTCCATCTATTATTAAATAGCCGTACCAAACAGGCGTTATCCCGCCTTAAGATAAAGTAATAATAGCAATAAGTAGTAGGAATAATAATAGGAACACTAGGAACTGATGTGTTTTAATTTTACCGGTTTCACGCAGATGGATGGATATTGTGGGTATGCTAACCTCAACCATACTGCTAAATCTACAGTAGATTGATACACACCAGCTTCCAGCATGACTAGGAATTTTTCTTTACTAGTTATAGTGGCTCTTTTGTATTACTTTTCTAGTCAAAATTTTTCTTCAAAAACTATTTAACCAAAAACGCACGGTGCGTTCATTAGTCATGTTTCCTTAAAATATAGTATTGATCTTATGAACTGCATTTGCTACGGTAGTATCATGACGGAAATCGTATTCAAAAATAACTCGAATTTTCGACGTGTCCATGTTTCAGAGCGGACACGATTGTGTAAACAATTAAAAAACAATATCAAATTGTTTGTATTGCTTTCTAAGTTAGAGCGCAGTGGGTTTTGTTATAAAAAATTTCCAAATTAAAAAAAAAACAAATAAAATTTCACTTTGATTATAAATGCTTTGTAGCTACAACGGAAATTACAAACTTGAACCTTTATTTTAAACACAACAAATTCAGCTTCTGATTGTGGTGATTGATGCGCGAAAATAAGAAGTATCTTTTGTTCGACACGGATATCACGTTCATATGCGGGCTCTATTTAGTAGTGTAGTACAAGCTCGGTGAGGGCGGTGATAGCCAATGAAATAGTTTCATTTGCTTCTATCGACGTTACAATTCAATCGTGCCTCGATGGCTGTCTCGGGAGACTCGGTCTTAATCATATATCAATTAAGGTCAAAATACAGTCTTGCTCGTTAATACCCGCATCGGTCAGTGCACCCCGTCCCTCGAATAGGTTTTTGACCCCCATGTCGTCTAGTGCCGCTGCGGAAGGAGCTTTGCAGCCGCTGCTTATTTATGTGACAATACAATTCGGAAAAATTGTTATAGACCGTTGGCCGACGCCGATTTTTTGATGTATCGCGCCTAATAATGAAACAAATTTTAAAAATCTTTCAATCATAAATGTACCTGTCTTGCTGTCCGTTTAAGAACACTTAGGAAGTTATGCTTATTTAAAAAATGTGGTTTGGAGTAAAAAAATTAAACCTTCCGAAATATATATACAACTGCCGGCATGTTTATTGGAACGAAGTTTCTTATCGCGCGTTGCGAAAGGGGGCTAGACGGAAAAAATTAAGACCAAAAGTTGTAATGACACTTTTTGCTATAGTTGTAAGCCGTGCGGCGTGCGCATGTCTCTGTCTGTCTCTATCTCTCTCTCTCATAAAAAGCAAGCCAGTTATTTTCGTTTCGTCTTTCTATTTCGCATTGAACAGTGTGGTGTCGCGACGATTATTTTTGTTGAGTGTATACAGGTTTTTTACATCTATTAAATAATAATTTAAAAAAAACAACAGCGTGAGTAAAAAACCACAAAAATATTTGTCTCAATGCTTTGTTCGATGGGCGACATGAAAGTCACGTGTTTTGAAAGGAAAACTGAATCGATTTGTTTTCGATTTTAAGTTTCGATTTATGTTGGAGAAAGGAAGGAAATAATCGATTTACAAGTTTTTATTTTTGTAGTGCTGACGGCATTCTTTTTAAGGCGTTATTGCTCAAACCTTCCTAAACGATCAGAAAAAAACATTTTATGTTAGGGCTTTACAAATCTGCCGTATTATGTTATGAACGCGATACATTTAAGAAACGATATCGGCTGACGGTCTATAACGATATAATCACGGAACATACCTAAGGTTTGCAATGTTTTATTTGTAACAAAATTACTCTCGCTATCTCCCATACCCAGTCAAATAGATTGTCGATTTATTATCGCTCGAACCACATCCGGTCGATCAGTTAAAGCTTCGATCAGAGTCGATCTTTTTGAGCAATACGTCATTCGCGTGCGTGTGATGACACTTTCAGAAAGGACGTATCAACTTTAAAATTGTATTAGTTTGCGAAGTGATAAAAGCACATCGTAACTTCCTACCTCAAAATAGCTTCCCGGAATCCTGATTACCTGTTACTCAAGTTAACAGTTCGGTTAAAATGATTTCGATATAGATGAATTATATAATAGTCAATGACATTTTTAGGGTTCTGTACCGAATGGGTATGTACCAATGGGAATCCTATTACTAAAGTTCGTCTGTCCGTCCGTCTGTCCGTCTGTCACAGGGCTGTATCTGTATTGTCTGAACCGTAGTAAGTAGATACTTGAAATTCTTATAAAATGTGTATTACTATGGTCGATGTAACGACACATCATCATCATTATCAGCCCATTTTACCCCACTGCAGGGGCTTAGGCCTCCCCCAGGGTGAGGAGGGTGTTTGGAGCTTAAATCCACCACGCTACTCCACTGCGGGTTGGGGATTGTAACGACCGCCATCTATTGACAGCGTCCGGGACCGACTGCTTAACGTGCTCTCCGAGGCACGGAGTCAGTGATAGTTAATGTACTTAAGTCAGAAAAACTCATTGGTACACGCCCGGATCCGAACCATGGCCCTATGGCCTTATAAATTTGAGACAGGTTCGTTGCGCTCTGGGCTATCACGACACTGGGCTCCGGGTATAACAACATATAATTAAAATGAAATTAAATTAAAAATTGAGGGGGTCTCTATACAAGAATGGTATTAATTGATTACACTTGAATACTATAGCCGCTATAATGACAAACAATAAAAGTAAAATAAATTTGGAAATGAAACCGTATATAAGAAATTTTTTTTTTTAAATATCGTACGGGGGTACGCAACCCTTCGTGGGCGAGTCCGACTCGTACTTGACCGGTTTTTTGTTACTTTCCGTAACAATAAAGCGACATTGGCACGTGTCCAGGCAGATATTACTGGTGCTAATCCGGGCCAGAATACCTACGTTAATGGCTGTCCATAACCGCTTTCGTTCCTCTCCGCTTGTTAACCCATAGATTATAAATACTGGTCTCAACTTTGTACCTAAAGACAAGGTGCTTCTCTGAGTATTAGAGAGTTTTCCAAAGGTTTATTTTTTGTAGACACTCCAATATTTTACAAATAAATATGTTAATGTATTTCATTATATAGTGTAATGTTAAAATAATACTACAAGGTAACCTGATTTTTCCGTTATCATCCGTTACATTCGTAAGAAAATGTGAATAACTTTTGTCATCATATATTTTGAAACGTGCTTTGAAAATACATTTAACTGTTAAATACTTTACATCAATTAGTTATGTTGTTCGGTAGAAAAACGTGTTTCGTACATTACAATTATTCAGATTTTTTTTCCTACCAAATAATATTTCTATTACAATAATGAGGTACAAAAAATATTATAATATTTGAGGTATAAGATAATACTCACTAAGGCCTGTTTTTTTTTTTTTTTAATTTATTCGTAGTATCAATTTCAAACTTGCGATAATGAGTCAAATTTTGACAAGACAAATTCATAACCAAAACAAATCGAAAAGTTATACTATGCATCTAAATACGTAAGCCACAGTGTTAGGCATTTACAGTAAATCGCAAAGGATAACCCCGTCTTCGAAATCGTATTATCTATGCATCGTCGGAAGTTCACGCGCACGCTGTAAAATGAATGGCTCCTACTTTATGGCTTTTGAAGTGCAAAGTCTCTTCCTTGTTGGATTTTAGCCCGGAAAATGTATGTAACTGCGTAATGGAAACCCATACATATATACACAAATTATGCATGTATAAATTTGCAATAAAAACTGCAGTAAATTGTAATAGGTCTTCCTTTGAAGAAATTAAAGATTTATATATAATTTAAAAAATATCCATAGCAGACAAAACTTTTTTAAACTTAGTTAACTTGGAACTTAGAAAGTTTGAAGTTATAAATGTTCCAATAAATTTAATTGGGTCATGATAATTTGTAATATTATAAGGATTGTTATTTTTTATAATTAATTATATTTGAATTTAATAAAGAGTAAAACGCTATTTGGTTTTTCCAATGAAAATCATCGCTATTATGAAATGATTGCACCAAGAAACTGAAAAACCCTAACCACAGCTATATATGTCTTTTTATTTTTAAGAAAAATAGCTATTATGCATGGAGGTATCTACGTCATTTTCAGGCACACCATCCTCTCTGGAGCTACATTAAGTAGTTTGGTGAGATGAAACGATATCACATCCCAATGAAAAACTTCACCCCCGCTAAGATTAGCCATCGTGTTTTTATGCAAAATTTAAATTCATGCTGCCTTTAGAGGGCGTGGTACTCAAACTATCATAGCTCCATTACCATAATATGTGTCTTAAATGTCACAGACCGAAAATTTTACGCAGAAAAGAATAATAATAATAACGTATAAATCACAACAACGCCTAGGCCCCAAACTAAGCATTAGCTTGTATTTTGGGTACCCAGCGAAGACACCACATACATATAACAACCAAGACCCGGTACCAGTATCAATATTCATCATATAAATACTGACCCGACCTGGGATTCGAACCCGGGACCTCCAGCTTACGGAAATAGTATAAAATAATGTCACCTGTCGCATGTGTCTGTGTTCGGTTGGCCCTATGAAACAACTGGATTAATATTGTTGCAATTTTCAACATCATTTAGTATATTTATTGAGAAGTTTGAAAAATATAATATATTAATTAAAATAATAGTATAAAAATCATTATGTTTCTAATTCAAGTCAAATAAATTGATATTTTGGGGCTTTTATTTGGACTACACTGACTAAACTATATATGAGTTACATCAAATCGATGTACTACTGAATAATTTATTGATACATTGCACTCGAGCGATGCCGACGCAGGTCACTAGTTGAATTACAAATAAAAGTTTACTTTTCCAGTGTTTTGTTAAAACCAATACATAAAATTTATTCAAACCTATACAAGCTCATATATCTATCATACTACATAGTAACTAGTTCCGCATAATACATAGGTATTTTATCTAGTTGAAATCAAACTATGAATCTCTATAAATAGTATAAAACAAAGTCACTACGGGCGTCTGTCCACATTATTTCTGTTTCTCCACTCACTTCTTCTAAACTATGTAACGGATTTTGATACGGTTTTCACTGTCATTTACAAAATTGTATACCAAAGGTTAGTAAGTACATTGCATTGTAATTTTTTAAAATAAATGTTTTGTAATCAAGTCATAAAAAACTGATTTTCGGCCACCCATGCAGGGTTTATGCTGGGTATGCTTTATGGCTGACTTACGTACACAATATCACTGACACCGTGCTTCGGAGGGCACGTTAAGCAGTCGGTTCCGGACGCTGTCAATAGATGGCGGTCGTTACAGTTCCCAACCCGCAGTGGAGCAGCGTGGTGGACTTAAGCTCCAAGCCTCCCCTCCTCACCCTGGAGGAGGCCTAAGCCCCTGCAGTGGGGTAAAAAAAAATGGGCTGATGATGATGATGATGCTTTAAGGATCGAAAAATTGTAGTTCTTCAAAAACCCTAGAGAAAAGTCCACGACTGTATATGCCTGTCTATTAAGGATAGCCCGCTGCAATAATTTTTATACAATAGAGCGAAGAAGAAAGTGATAAAGTTTTAATTTACCATACTATACTATGGTATGGTATGGCTGATGGTATGCCATCAGCACATTGATGCCTCACTGCAGAAGCTTAGGTCTCCCCCTGATGAGGGGGCTTGAAGCTTAATCCACCACGCTTCTCCGGTCCGAGTTGGGGGGTGCGAGTTTTAATTTAATTGTGACAAAACCTTTGTGCCTAGTATGGAATAAACTTAAAATGTAATTTTGACATTATTTTATGGAGACAAGTGTCACCGCCCCGCCGCCGCCGTTTCGTTTGTTTCTGGAAATGTTTCAAAATTATCTTTTTGAAATATTAACAAACTGCGCAAATCAAAAAAACTGCCTCGAGCATTTTAATAAAATAGTATATTTTATAGTTTTATTCGAAAAAGTCTAGGATTTTGTGCATTTTCAATAAAATTGTGTTGACTTGTATTTGCTCTTCACGACGTTAGAAGACAGTAGCCTGAGTTTGAATGTTTTAGATCCTACACATTCCGTCAATTGATGAAAAAAATGTGACAGCTCAGATGTATTAATGACATTTAGAAAGAATACAATTTTCTGCTTTACTTTTTTTGTACGTAAACGAATAATCAGCCCATCATATAACCCCATCAATATAAAACTTGAAATATTTATTTGTTTAGTAATATTAAATAGAAAAATAAAACGGCTAAAATAATTTCCTAAAATTTCCTGTGGTTTTAGAAAATGTAATTAAACTATGTAATTAAAATACCTTAAAAATACTTCACACAACTAATTTTGTTTTATTAAATAAAATCTAGGCAGTAAGATTAGATGGTAATTATTTTGTAGGCACTAGGTACTCTAAAATACGCCCATCTTGTATGTGAGAACGACGCTTGCCATGCCTCCATGACAATTCCAACATATTCTGATCTCTGGGGAACATAGCTTTTAAAAAAGATTTAAGGAAAATCGATCAAATGTTTTAACACATTTAGTCGCTTACGATAATGGACTCGATTGGGCTTTTACGTGGATTTTACGTATTGGAAATTATTCGGGGAGCAAGTCTATATAGGTGAAATTGTGAAAGGTGGTATTTTCTTATCCTATCTGTCTCAATCTTATCCTATCCTAGCCACTATACATTTATAACTAAAATTTACTTTATATTGACTTTACAATACTGGAATTCCAAATCATATACATCGTGTTCGGTTGAACAAGTCCAACAAAGTACTAAGCGCAGAGCTTATCAAACTAAACAAAAAAAATCCAAATAAGCAGGTGAAGTAAATTAAAGGTCACCGAGAAAAATACATTAAGATATAATTTTTTAACACTTATAATATTTTTTATGGCAACGAGAAAAACGTAAACAAAGAATTACGAAATACAAGTAATAAATAAATTTTTGTTAAAACACCACGAAACTATCATGCAAATCCTAAACTTCGACAACTACACACTAGCTAGTTGTGAAACAACGGATGAAATCATTGGCCGACGACAATTTTTTCCATTCATCATCCCTTTTTATATCCCACTGCAAGAGCTTAGGCCTCCCCTCAAAATGAGGGGGCTTGGAGCTTAAATTCACCACGCTGTTTCAATGCGGGTTCGCGGATTGTAACGACCGCCATATGTTGACAGTAACCGGGACCGACTGCTTAACGTTCCGAGGCACGGCGTCAGAGATAGTCAATCTATTTAAGTCAGAAAAAAATCATTGGTACATTCACCCCAATTCGAACATGGCCATATGACCGTATAGATTTGTAACAGGTTCGCTGCGTTCGGGCTATCACGACACCATTCGGGCTATCACGACAAGAATTATGTGAAATAGGAAATATTTAAATAGTTCTAAATCCAAAAAAACGAGAACGTCGAAGTGACGAGGAGACATTCAGCTACCTGTCTCAGAATAATATTAAATATATTAACAGTAGGATGACCAAGCATTTCCGTAATCCGTGTGTTTTTTTTGGTAACCGTTAGTCTGCGACACCTGCATAAGTGATTGAAATTTTTTGTTTAGTTCGATAATCTGTTCTTCTATTTCTATTCTATTATGGTCTATTTTTTTCTTGACAATGTTCAATCGAACACTGTAATACTAAATATTATATTCCCAAAAAATAACTGTAACTCAGTGTCATCATCATCATCATCATCATCAGCCCGTGTCTCTCCACTGCAGGATATAGGCCTCTCCCAAGGCTCGCCACCACACACGGTCCTCCGCCTTCCGCATCCAATTACCGCCGGTATGGTGCTTCAGGTCATCAGTCCACCTTGCCGGAGGGCGTCCAACGCTTCGCTTCCCAATACGTGGCCTCCATTCGAGAACCCGTCTACCCCATCGGTTGTCGGTTCTACGGCAAATGTGACCGGCCCATTGCCACTTCAGCTTGCTAATCACTTCGGCTATGTCGACAACTTTAGTTCTTCGACTCAGTGTGGTTAAAATAAACTAGAACTATGAAGATACATTGTGATACTCTTACATATTCGGTCGATTAAAAATTTGTTTTTGTACGTCTATGATGTTTTCAAATAGTTTCAAAACTTTGAAAATGTTTAGTAGATATGGTGAATCTTTTCTTAGGTGTAGATATAATAGAATATGCAAGCCAATCCAAAATGCGGACCTCAACAGAATGAAACACAAAATAATTATACCCCAGATAAAACTTAATACTAAGTCTATCTCTTTTTATTTTGGTTAATAGCCGCGACCCTGTGACCTGTGACCGTCAAATGCATGTCCTAAGGAGCATACAGCATAAAAGTAACACAAGGCTAGAACTAGGTACAGTTATTTTCATTCTTTTTTCTTTATGCCCAACCACTCATGTCACTTACAAACAACAAACAACAACCAAATCATGTCACTTAGAGAGCTTTATCGAGCTTTCCTAAACAAGTCGTATTACCTCTATGGTCTTAGCGACCAAATCTACGTTTAGGTACTCTAGTTTTTTGGTTTTGCTACAAAATCTGTTAGGCCTGACCGATCGATAGCAGTTTGATGAGACTAGTCGATTACTGGTTATCTATATTGAATGTAGTGGTATTCTTAGTCGTGGTTATTGTATAAAAAGGATCTATCGATCGAGGTAGAGCGTTGTGGTGTGTAGGCGTCCTTAGGCTTGACAAATCGAGCGTTTATTATAACTTGAAAAAAAAAAATTACGAAAACTCTGAAAATACTAATGGCAGAAGTTACCGAGGTTATCTGTCAACGGACGCTTGAAATACTTTAATTTCTTTAGTCAACCCTTCCTTGCTGGCGTCCGCTCATTTGTAAAGCGAATCAGGCGAATGCTTCTCATATTTTTACGACGTGGCCTTACCGAGAGCGATTACGAGACAAAGGCGACAGATACATATATTATAGGTAGATTGGATAAACTAAAAGGTTATGAGTTTGTTTTTTGTCAGGGATTATCCCAGAAATAACTGAATCGGTTTTGATGAAATTTAGCATTTGATGATTTTAATTCCGAGCACGAACATAGGATATTATATACCCCATAAGAATACGTATTTCATGAGATACTTGAAATCACGTGCTCATCATGTTAAAGTTTCAATACGCTGCTTTACTAAAAGCTGTTACTGGTGAGCTAAGCTTTCGAATTTAAGGTATCACATAAAATCGTTACTTAGTGAACATTATAGTATATCTAAAAACATTTTGATAACATTCTTTTTTTTAATGTTACATGGGATATTCCCATAAAGGTATATATACTAGCGTAAGAGAGGAACACAGTGTGCGAATGACATCCAGCTCTTTGCAAAAATCCTACATGCGAGAAAGAAATGCAAGAAAATCTGACGTAAAACCTCTTTGAACACATTTAGTCTTCTTTACTCACTTGTCAAAATAAGGTCCAGCTTTGTTTTCTATTTTGTGTTATAATCGTTTTGAATTCTACAAAAATTAATTCTTGTGATAAAAATGGTGTAGTGTTCAGTTTTAAATTGCACTGTAACATATGTTAATAATCCAAATAAAGAGACATTTCACCGGTAAGTACTGCCAATAACATATTGTTATCTTAATGCTTATTTTTATAAAAAGCGATCCTAAATTTACTTGGTTATACATGAGTAATATACGGTAAATACTTTATTTTGTAAATAATTTGTTATTTTAAACAATTATGTGTACGATACAAAAATATTGTGTAAAATTACAATCAAACAATTAAGCATAGGGATTGCACAAAATCTATCGATATGTCGATATTTTCAAATATAAATATTTTGTAAATTTGATATTACCTAATTGCACCTGTTCCACTGGAATGATGTCGTTAACTGTTTTTAAACATATTGTGAGGTTTATTTAGCCTGGCAGCACATTGTAAAAGAAAGTATGACATCTATACATATATACTACATATAGGGTATATATGTAAATACAAGAGTTTTTCAAATGAAAATATAAGATATATACACAATTAATTTTAATCGTTATTTATTTATGATTTAAAGTCTGACGTTCTATCTGTTCTCTGATTATGAACGTCGTAAATAATTTAACTTTGAATGACAAAACTACTGTATACAATAGTTTCTAATTTTCCTCCAAGAAACTGCGGTGTTAAAAAATGCTTCCTGATAATGATGACTCTTTCATAATATCCAGGTTTCCTGTAAACACGGTTAGCATAGAACAATGGAAAAAATGTTAAAAAGAACAGGTGGGACTCCTCGAAAACATTCTTTGGTTTGCAGTAGACATTTTACGGATAACTGTTTTGTCTAACTAAATCACCGACGACTTTTGAAGAAAGGATCTATACCTACTGAATTTGTGCCGTTAGGGGTTTCTTTTTTTTCATATGTGCTTACTAAGTATATTAAGTAATATACTAATAATACTTAACATCTAAAGTCAGAGCATTTATGCCAACTGTAATTTCTGTACAGGTCAATCTGAAGACCAAGCGATCAGTGTCAGCGTACGTTTACCGGGATATATCACCAGGACCTTCAACTTTAGAGCCTAAACCTTTATTTCAGCACTAATATAAAATTGATTTGAAGAAAAAGTCCATCACAGTGAAAATATCAATTTTAGGCAAATTATCACTTTGTCTTTTACAGAAACTTGTTCCTTTATATTTAAATAAAACTTAATTACCTATTACATAAAGAAACAAAAGATATTATAGACTAGTCCAAGGCATCCAAGGCATAATTTGTGGTGCAGTGAGACGACGCGACACTCAATCGAGTAGACAATGTGACGTCATGGGCAGTAAGAAGCCACCAGTCAAACCGCACGAAAATACATAATAATAATAATAACGTGCACATTACAACGTCGTGGCCCCAAACTAAACATTAGCTTGTGTTTTGGGTACCAAGCGAAGACACCACATACATATAACAACCAAGACCCGGTACCAGTATCGATATTCATCATATAAATACTGACCCGACCTAGGATTCGAACCCGGGACCTCCAGCTTCGTAGGCAGGGTCGCTACCCACTAGGCTAAGCGGTCGTCAAATTAATAAATATCAATAATTTATTTCTCAGTCATTTATTGACGAATTTAAAAAAAAAAAACTTTCACTGTTTTATTAGTTTTGGTTTATCTTTCAATTCTATCGAGTTAAATTGTATATTTTGAACATCATGAACTTCTCCATTGTAAATGTTTTTGTTTTGTACATTCTCATTTTTTTGTTTACAAAGAGTTAAAATTTTGTTGTTATGCGTTGCAACGTGACGTATTGTCATTAAAAATAAAAATCGTTTATTTATATTGTTTTATTTATTACGTGGCTTGTATTCAACTAAATATTAAAATTTCCATAATGATGTTAACGCTTTCTTTACTTCTGCAAATTTTTTATTATCAACTGTTAACAAAAAAAAAAAAATTTATTGGAGTAAAGGAAATGGCATTTGAATTGACTGATTGATGATTTGTCATTTTAAAAATGCGAAAGTTAGGAAAAGTAACTCAAAACAAAAATTATGTAGTATAGCAGATTCAAAATAATAAATAGGATTGCCGATTGCGACTTATGATAACGCGGTAATTTCAACGACACATTATCATGAAAGTACTACGTGCTATCGATAATATAAAAAACACCCATGCACATCACTAAAACTGGCTCAACCACATGTGAATTTTGCACACATACTCATTTCCGTTTCGGTCATGCGATGTTTAGATGTCAGTTGGTCTCCTACGCTAGTATATATATGTCTATGGATATTCCATACAGAGCATTCCATACTTAAATATTTTTTGTAATATATACATATATAAATATTTTACACCCGCACTCGGGTAAAGTCTTACTTGATCTTACAAGATCTTACAAGAAAGAAGTCTTACTTGATCAAATTTCTCAATTATTTAAAACTACCTACTGACGACTTCGCGTCAACTACATGATTTACACCATGATGACTACCTTTTCTATGTCACAAGGTATTTCTCAAATATCTTCAAAAGCAGTTCAGCACTTAAGTCATGAAAATGTAAAAAAACAGACAAACTCATTTTCCTGTTTATATGTATAGTAGCTATCTACACTTCATGTTTGTACATGTAATATAATATAACGCAGTTAAACTTATTCATTCTTAACAGGGTAAGGAGGAAAATATTTTCCTTTCGTCCTCGTTCATAGATAAAAATGGTCACTGTAGATTAAAAACATACAATTCTATTAGTAACAAACGTCGATTATAATAACATTGTTTTGATGCATATCACAAATTTTAGGTTCGTAAAGTATCCGCGCCAAAATTTTTTTTACGATTTTATTACGACTTCATAACAACGATTTTCATTTGCTTTTTATAAATATTATATGCATGTATACAAAGGATTTTTTAGAATAAATTTTCTAAATTATATTGACAACCGTATCAAAATCTGTTGCGTGGTTTAAAAGAAGAAAGCGGCGAAACAGAAATGATCAAGACAGATGCCGATAGTACCTTTATGTTATACTATTTAGAGATATCGGCTTTAACACAAATTGTTTTAGAGTATTTTAGAACGCCGGTTATCAGATTCCATTAAGATCGGTTCAGCAATTTGACTGTGAAAAGATAACAAATAAAAAAAAAACTATTATTAACAAACAAAAATAGCCCATGGCGTTCCTCAGGGTTTTATCTTTCGCTTCACAAAATATCTGTATAGTTTATAATGATCCCAGGATTATTTGCAAAGAAACTTAAAAAGCCGCATTTCCATACTTTCAGTAACGCTTGCATGATTCGCTCACAGAAGCGAAACGACTTACGATTTTATTTGTATAGAAATACTAGATTTCTGCGCGCGTCTTCGCCCGCGTCGCATACACATTTTTACTGAGACCGCTAAAATGACCAATTCCGAAACTCTATTGACCACCTTTTTAAATTTTTTTACGTAACGTCTTTTTTGTCTACCTATTTCTGTGTAAATTAAACAATAATTAATAAAACTGTAATTTTGTACTCAATAAATAATTCATAAATTAAAAGAACTTAAAAAATTCACATTAACACACTGTTTTCATATAACAAAAAATTAGTGTTAAATTATAATTTACAATATAATAACATACAAAAATGTTTGCTTTTAAAACTGGAGTTGCTGAGCGCAAAACAAAATAAACAATTTAATTTAGTACATTAGTTTTTATTTTTAATTCGATCCGCTTAAATGAATTTTATAACGTGAATTTGAATAAAATAATAAACCGTGCGTAAACATTCTTTGCGACCATCAGTGATGGATAGGATTGAAATAAGGTTTTAGTGCAAAGCAAGGCAAGGTTTTTCTCCTCGCGGATTTTTCAGCGTCAAATGAATTTATAAATTTCTGACATCGAAAAAAATAAACCGTAGGTGTGAAATTGGACTTAGGACTGGATCAGGGATTCAATGTCGATTTTTTGATTCGACAGTTTCTTTAATTAGTCATTTTTCTTCTTTGGTCATCTTCTCTAACCAGTCATTTTTTTCGATTCGTAGTTTTATGTAATTTATCACTTGAACTAGGTATTGTTTACCAATTACCCAAGGCGGATATTAATGAAGGATGGATGACAATTCAAGAAAAGTCACCGAGAGGTTCAAATTACGAAGAATTTAATGAATATGACAAACATTTGTATGGGCAATTTCATTGAATATTTAAGCTGTTTCCAACAGCGCCATTGAACCATTAATAAGAAAACTCGGCACAACCGTTTCAATAAGAAAATTTAAAGTCTGAATACTTATTTGCATTATTTTATTAGCATTCTAAAACGAAAAGATAGTTCTTTAGATTTTAAAATAAGATAAAAATGTTCATATATACGTCAGCGAGGTACATAGAAAAAAAGAGATCACTGAAAATAGACGAGAGCATATAAAAAATCATAAATGGTTTTATAATTTTTGAGGTAATCGATATTTAGAGTACCTACCATAAACAAACTAAAACCTGTGAATTGACAATTTAAAAAAAAAATGTTCAAGTGTTAGAGAATAAATACAGTTTCATTATAAATTTCTAAATGTAGCAAACAAGGAAAATAGCTAGTTAAACAAACTGGCCAATAGACAAAAATTGCTAAAGAATGCGCAAATAATAAGGGCATTAAGTAATGTCTTTCTTTTGTCACTTGCGGTATCTTAACAAAATATGTTGTCTTAAAATACGTTTCGTTACGCTGTCTCTCCATTCATAGCCATGGCGTCACTCGGCCAGCGCTGACACCATTTTGCATTGATGCCGTGGATTTTCGGGAGCGATTGGCTTCAGAAATACATAGTATTATTCACGGGAACGGGCCAATTAATGCGGTTGAAAGGGGCGTTTCGCCGACGAGCAAATGGCCGTGATTAGCAGTTATAGCCAAGCTCTCCGACCGCACTGAATGGAATATTTTTCACGTGGCCGTTCGCGGAGCTCCAATGAATTGGGATATTGATGGCGTCGATTTATCAATATATATTTTTTTGCATGAAAGACCGAAAGGGATATCGATTTTCTGGCGCAGAATCCTAAAAAAAAAAAAACATTTCTGTAAATAAAGACTGTCGAAATAAAATATTTTTTTAAATTTAATAACATCACAAACTGCCAGGTTCCGTGTCAGTAAAACACACGCCGAGTTTTATTAAATTACACATAAAATTTTACATCTGGGCTGATATTCAGTGACAATTTTTCTTTTTTCATTTGACCTTTGTTGTCAACTTCAAATCGAGTTTCTTGCATTCAAGTTATCTCATCTCTCATCGAACTCATAAGGTCTTATACGCACTAGCGGGACGGGTGGCGGAACGGGAACCGCTGAAGACGGCGGGGGCAGGACGCACCGTCCCGCCATCTGCTGGTTCTTGAGCAGGTGTTATGTCAGTTTAAAATGGACGCCATAGAGGCAGCATGTATTATTTACGAATACATAGAAAGCTGCGATAGCACTCCAAATGATCCTATACATCCGCCGCCGGCAAAAACGCCGAGCGCAAAATTGAACAGGTGGCGCGGATCACCGGGAATCGCGGCGGACACCGCCGACCACCCGCTGCTCCACTTCGCCCGCCGCGGAAACCGCCCCTCCATTGTTGCAATCAGTAGTGTAAAAAGCAGCTATATTTTAAAAACATGCTTCAGACTATAAACTATATTATGCATGTTTATATGCTATGCTATAGCATAACACGCGGGAATGCTTAGCACGAGAATATCTACAACGACTGTTTAGTCTGCTGCAGCTCGGTACGCGATCGCGCCTCGTTCGTTCGTTGCGTTGGGCGGCGGTCAATGCGGTCACATGCTGTAGAGTGTCGACCGACAGCTGCGCTAATCAGTCAGCGCGCGATCGTGTTCGTTGTAGGACGTGTTTCGTTGTGCTGATTGCATCGCTTTATGTAAGGCGGGGACTGCGGGTTTGCGTCGTGCTATTTAATAGCACCCAGAGGCAACCAATACAATATGCTAAATCCGTTAGGCTTAAATAACGCGTTTTAAATAATGCTTTATGTTATATTATCCACCACTGGTTGTAATGCGTAATGAACCGGCGGCGGTTTCATACAAATAATCAACACTGGCGGATATCCGCCCCGCCAACCGCTCCGCAAACCGCTAGTGTGTATAAGGCCTAACAGCTGACACGTTTGGTCAGAATGTCGTCTTTTCAGTTGTGATTTATTTTCCACTGGACCTTCTGGCATAAAACCAGGGATGAAGAAATGTCGATAGTATAGATCAGTTCTTGTTTTATTAGAAACCTTTACAGAGAAATCCTACGAGTATATCCTTGAGTGACCGCTTCGCAGTCTTTGTAAAAGCCTATAGACCATTGGTCTAGGCCATTCTTCTAAAGTATCGTATCGCGCCTAATGACATGCAATGGCAGATTTGTTAGGCCTTCCTATCATTCAATGTGCCTGTATTTTTTTCGTTTAGGAAGATTTAAGAAGTAACGCTACAATTATTGCATTAAAAAAATAAAACACCGTAAAACTATTGTAACGACCTGTAATGAACTATGACATGAAAACACGGGTTTGAAAGACCATATTTCATTACGGTATTAACTAAGAAACTTGAAGGTTTTTAAGGGCTATGAATCCGCAGACTTCCATATTTGACGGATCCCAAGCAAACCTTTCAAATATATCTTAGAAATACACAGCTTTTTTAAAAAAAATCGATCTTACATGTTATTTCATATATTTTGTTTCGACGCGACAGTCGCGAAATGTGAGCGTCCAAAGGCGTGTATTTTCCCATCACTTTCAAACATAGTGAGCACTCACCTAATAAGTAAAAATCTAAAATAAATTAATAGTAACCTTGCATCGATCTTATTTTAATAATCATGATGATCGTAACCATTAATTTGGGTAGATAACGTTGCAAAGTTTGTTTTTTTTTTTTTTTGTTTAAATCTAGATAATTAAAGAAAAACCTATTCATGTTGGTTGGTATGAATGATAGATAAGTTCCTTTTACATTTAAAGACGTAGTTATCAAAAATGGCTTTATTCTCAGTTCAAAGTACTTCGTTTATTTCTCATTTCGGTGTGGCTTTAGTAGGTACCTATAGTGTTCTATTTCACTCTTATGCTATTTCTTCAAAGAGAGAACGACAATGACAGCTAATCTGTTATAATGCTCCGTTTTTCAATCGTTTCGGAGTATGAGAAGCGGTATCTTCATAATTCTGTTATCTAAGGTTTATAGTTTATTTAGACATCAGAAGTGTCATGAGTCAGTCATCATCAGCTCAGGAAATAAAGGTACAAAAAGAAAAATCGTTTACTGCAGAGCTATCGGACATATGAGCACGATTTTAATTTTTGAACTCTAAAATGTACTGAACCCTTTCCCTTTTTTTCTTAAATGATCGCATCGTGGTTAATTGAAGGTACGAAATGCGGAAATAATGTAAAACTTACAAACGACATCATGCAGTTAACTCTATTTATACCCCACCGTAGGGGCTTAGGCCTCTCCTCAGGATGAGGGGCCTTGGAGCTTAAATCCATCACGCTGCTCCAATGCGGGTTGGCTAATTGTAACGACAGCCATCTATTGATAGCAACCGGGACCGACTGCTTAACGTGCTCTCCGAGGCAAAGAGTCAGTGATAGTTATGTATTCAAGTCAGAAAAAACTCATTGGTACACGCCCGGATTCGAAGTCCGGCTACATGGCCTTATAGATTTGAAACAGGTTCGCTGCGTTCGGGCTATCACGACACTAAGTTAGCGAGTTAAGTCACCGCGAAGTTAGCTATCTATCTAATTATTGCCATGCGTCAAAAATCTTACTAACCATTGTTGTTTTTTTATATTAAATCAAGTTACATTCATTGGTAATTACAGTATGCGCTATTTGATAATATTTTTTTCTACTAAAATCAAACGTAAAAATAAATTATGACTTCGTATATAATAATAATAATAACACATACAATACAACAACGTTTAGGTCCCAAACTAAGCATTAGCTTGTATTTTGGGTACCAAGCGAAGACACCACATACATATAACAACCAAGACCCGGTGCCAGTATTAATATTCATCATATAAATAATGACCCGACCTGGGATTCGAACCCGGGACCTCCAGCTTCGTAAGCAGGGTCGCTGCCCACTAGGCTAAGGAGTCGTCGAATCATAGTTTACTGTCCTTTAGCTATCTTAAAAACTTCAACTTTGAAATTACGCCAAAAAAGATAGCTTCTAACACGTGTACATAAGTCTTCTTGTACTTTTTGATATATTTTTTGGCATAGAATTTCAAGACATATACAAATAACTTATACCAATTCATTAATAGGGGGGCAAGTACGTGTCGGACCCGAGCTTTGAGGCACAAAAACACATTTTAATTTAAAAATACTACATAACACCACTTAAAGTTAGACATTGGTAGTTTCAAACTTCTTTACTTTTGTTAGGCAACCTTCCTTTACACCAAATTTCAAAATTCTGGGTCAACGAGAACTACAGTATAGGTTTTCATTACACGCCAATGTCCGAAATTTAGAGATTTAATTTTTTTTTACAGTTAATATGGGGCCATTGCTTTCCGTGTTGGATATTAATTTACACTTGATACCTTTTACCGATTCTTGAGAAACAGGGTATTGGACGACAAACAGACAGACAGATGTACGGACAACAAATACCTTACACCGGACCTTATATGGGTCCATTTTTTGGCTTTTAGGTAAGGCGCATTAAAAATTATAATCACATTGTAAAAAAAATCACAAGAACTCATATACTACACGTTTCAGAATAAAATATCATCACCGAAATTTAATTATGAAAACCAATCAAATCAATTAATCTAAACCGGACCGTATACCGCGACACAAATAAATATTTTTTATGGGAAATGTTTAAATGTGTCATGGGACTAAAGCGGGCCTGAGTGGGTCAGCGGGGGGAAATTTCCGTCTCTCAGCGTCAAACGTGAAATGGCCGGCGTAAGGCCCGCCCGCCCTCGCCCGTAAAAGCTTCGCGTATTAGTGTTGTGGTTAAAAGCTTCTATAAGCTAATTTATAGCTTTTAAAAAACTAAAGGAATATGTGTCGACATTTTTATTAGCACAGTTTGGATTGGTAAGTGGTAACATTTTTTTCGTAGATAAATCGATTACTGTTATAAATTAAATTTACGATATTATTTATTTAATTGATAAAAATAATAAACGTTTAAATACTACGATTTTAATAATATTTGTTACCCGTAGATACAATATATAAACAAACATGATTTAAAAAAAAAGGAAAATAAAAATAAAATTTATAATACAAAATTTTTCTTAATAACAATTATAAACCTGAATATGTGTTATATTATCGTCCAACTAAAAATAAACCACGATATTATAAAATTTTACAGAAAGATAAAATTTATAAATAAATGATTTTCATAGATATATTACATGCATTATTTTACAATATAATATTATTACAATATTAAATTGATAATAGAATAATTATTGCGTTAGTATTAAGTTTATAAAGCCAATAATAATCTTGTACAGTTTTTTTTACGTTTAAAATTAAATTATTCAGATAAATATTTACTTGTAACATAGTTATAGAAAATTTGCTTATAAATTATATGCAGTTCTTGCGGTTTTCTTTATCTATACACAAACAAATATATGTGAAATATTACTAGATATTTTTACTCCAATAATTTTGTTCACTGCTCTGAATATGCTAAACCCATAAATATCATCTACGTTGTATATAATAATGTTATCGCTTTAAAGTTAGTTAAAACTTAGTATTTTATTTCCAATTCTATAAATATTTGAAAAACTAAAGAATATATATATAAACAAACTAGAATATTACAATATTTGTGTACAAAATTGATAATTTCTGCCTAATTTTACAAAACGCGTGTCGCCTTGTTCGGTATAACCGGCCGGTGAGGCGCGCGGCGGCGCTCGGTTGCTTGTCGCGCGATATTTTTATTTCGTGATAGCTCCTAAGATATTAGTTTAAATTGTATGGTGTAAAGGGCAATCATAATGTGCATGAGATGCTGAAGGTAAACAACGTATTCAATTTGATAAAGATTAATAATGTATCCGTATAAATTGCTTTCAAATGACGTCATCATATGACACCGTTTTTTTAAACATAAAAATAGGTATAGTACGCTATCCATAAAAAATAGACATATGCCATCACGGACTTTTCTTTAGCCCTATAAAAGAGACACAATTCCTCCATACATTATTTTGTTATATCTCAAAGGGATTAGGCAGCGTTTTCGATGAAAGCTCTCAACCGGCTTGATTTTTTTCGACTTCTTCAACAATAATCGTCATATTTGAACTAATTACATTACATTCTTGTCAAACATTAATAAATTATACACAGAAATCTTCCTCTTGTATCACTCCGTCCATTAGTGTCAATAATATGCCATTCCGTTCGGTATTTTTTTAGTTTATCGCGTTCAGACAGACAACAGACAAACAGACAAACGCGGCGGGGGACTTTATTTTATAATATGTAGTGATCAATCAACTGACAATAACTACAGAACGCGAGAATTCACTTGGTAGCTTGGGTGAATTCGAAACGGCTTTTTTCAACGAATATTTCCGAAGCTGTACCAATTATTAGACTTTTATCTGAATATATAATATTATATTATGTTATAAATTAAATAACGGGTGCCAGTTTAGAATAATTTTCTAAGAAAAAGGCTTTTTCCGTATTCATTCTGCCTACAAATGGGCATTGACCCAAAAAAATTGATATTACACTTGAATACTTTTTAATAACTATATTTTCTTTAATAATTATAAAAAGAATAAAATGAATATATAAAAATGTGAATAAAATGTAGACAGTCTGGAGGATTTTATTAATTTTTTTTTTTAAATTTTATAAAAGCATTTTCAAGGAATAATCGATTGTTAAAACTTGATAGCCAATGATGTTAATAATATCTACTGTTTACTGATAGACTAAGATATGGCTACGTATTGCACTTGTTTGTATGGCCGACGACCGTTGCGTGTAGTTGTGACGTCACATTAATGTTTCATGTTTTCTTTTTATATCTTCAATAATATAATAATAATAATACATTGGACTCCCCACACAGCGCCATCTAGTTCCAAAGTAAATAAGTATTGTGCTTGTGTTATGGGTTACTAGACAACTGATATACATACTTAAATATTCTTTGTAATATGTACATATATAAATAATTTACACCCAGACACGGAACGAAATAAACATATTCATGCACACAAATATTTGTCCCGGGCGGGAATCCAACCCGCGACCTTCGGCTCCGTAGTTAGGGTCTCTAGCCACACAGCCATTCGGTCAGTCAATCTTTATTATTACACCTTCAAAAAAAATCATTTTTTTCTGTTGCATAAGAACACCTGTTTCTATAAATACCAACGTTTTAAACCTTGTTGCTGAATTTTGAACTATGCTTATTGAATTCTCGCGTACAGTATCTACGTATTAAACGATTTTTGTAACAGACAGACAAGTTACCGGACGTTAAGGTTTATGACATGTAATCAATTTTTCATATGTTATATTCACTTTTTAATAATGCAACAGTCCAGTGTGGTAGCTAATTATTTTTATTAAAGAACCATGTCACTTCAAATCGTTTTCATTTGCGCCTTACCTACAACAGAAAAAGATTAATATTCCAGAAAATAAAAAATGTTTGATATTATCACAACGATTTTTTAACTAAAAGCAAATGCATGGCGGAGTAAATCGTATATTTCTGAAAATTATCAAAATGGTATTCGGCTAATTAATCAATTTAAGCAATTTTAAATTTAAGCAATTTCTAAAAATAATTAAGTTTAAGTAAATTACAATGAACCCTTCTTGAAAAGTTGCATCTAACGACAGTGAGACGCAAGTCAAGGAAAGCTTTTGTGTGTTGCATCTGTGTGAATATTCTATTAGTCGATATTGTTTATAGAACTTATTATATCAAATTATATACATATATTATATCATACAAATTATATGAAATTTAGAACACCGGAATTAAAAGCGTAGGTGTTGAACGTATAAACTGTATTACTGTTTTTATATAAATATATAGGGAAATATTTATAAATGTTCAGGTGTGATGAAATGCCCGAATAGAAAGTTACTATTTAATAAATTGTGTAAATACTATAAGCATTTTACTAAGATTCGACTATTTAATCGATTTAGCAGTTTTAAATATATATAATGTCTAAAATTAATTAAATTATTGTAAATTGTAATAAACCGTCCGTTGAACAGTTGTAATTAACTACAATAAGACGTAAGTCGATGCTTAAAAGCTTTTGTGTGTATGTAGATTTGTAATGTACCCATGCTATTTGCCCACAATGAATGTAATTATTTAAAAAAAATCCATATTAAAGCACACACGTAACAAAAACTCTAGACTCCCTGTAACTGAACAACCAAAGAAGCACTTTAATGGCGGCCACATAGGTATGTGTTAATGGAACTTTGTCGCGTAATAGCCGTTGGAAGACTTACTATGGTGTCAGTGTGTTTAAGTTGACATCACGTGCATATATAGCCTGCTAACTTACTAAGGGTGCATCCGCATATTCTTATATTATTCTTATATTATATTCATGTATTATAAAGCACTTAAAAGTGATATTTCGGTATATGTATACAACAATTAAAAATATTCTAATTGATGTTACAACACATATTTAAGTTCACGCCCGCTGCCCAGATTAAGCTATAGTTCTGCACTTAGTACGCTCCATTCATAAAATAATAATAATCATGACATCTAAGACATTTAGCACACGGCCATCTAGTCCCAAAATAGACAGAGTCTGTATTATGGGTACTAGACAACTGATGCACATATTCAAATATTTTTCCAACAATACGTATATTATGTACACAGAAAAAAATTATTGCTTTGAACCAAAAGAGTTTACTTCAGTCAAGATATTAAGCGTTTCTTATAAAAGGAATGTTGTAAAATTTTAACTCAAGCTACAATAATTCTTACGTTCAAGGTAACTCATTAATTTCAAAATGTCTTGATATTTGGAACAAATTAACTTTCTTAGACCAAATAAACGAAGTCGAGCATTTTAATTACTTCGACGAATATGTTTATAAATCTTAATTCAAGTAATTTCTTTTGAACTAAGAAATTTATGTTTTGATTTAAATATTTGACTACAATTTTTTTTTCGCTTTTGGTCTGAAATTCCCTTTTTTCTGTGTATAGACGGTGCGTCTTAAAAATTAGCAAACCACGTCCACTTATCGTGATGCCACATCCTTGTAATAATATATCACTGGTAATAGCTATTTCAGTTAAAATAATTATATAATTTTTTTAATTACTTCAACCAGTATTAAGGTTACGCGACACCGCTGATTTCCATATAAAATTTATTTGACCAGAAGTAATAAACTCAAAGTTATTTTTGGCGACCGCTCAGCCTAGTGGGTAGCGACTCTGCCTACGAAGCTGGAGGTCCCGGGTTCGAATCCCCGGTCAGGTCAGTATTTATATGATGAATATTGATGCTGGTACCGGGTCTTAGTTGTTATATGTATGTGGTGTCTTCGCTTGGTACCCAAAAATACAAACTAATCCTTAGTTTGGGGCCTAAACGTTGTTGTGATTTTAACGTTATTATTATTATTATTATTTTACTATCTTCATAAGTAAAGTAGATTGTAAAATTGTTGTTCAATTTATAAAAGAATTATCTTTCTAACTAATTTTGATTTTTAAAGACAATAATTTTTGATTTAGTTACGTACATGTGAGCAAATTTTTTTGAAAACCGGAATTAAAATAGTTCGGTATTAGAAATAACATATTTTATAAATTTAGCGACGGGTTTATGATAGGAGTTAACTTCTTAAGATGGTGAAATATACACACTACCATGTGTAGTTTTTTACTTCTGATCAAACAAATTTTGTATGAAAACCAGGGTATCGATTAAATTTAAGAAGAAAAACAAATAAACAAACTTGAGCTTTTATAATCCTAGACAAGGTTTACCATAATATAATAAATAAAATCGATGTAACGTTATATAATTAAACTGGATTCACCATTTTTTTTTTATATGAGGGCATTATCTGTAAGCACATTTACACATGGGCATTAAAATTGTTTGTTCGGGTTTGGCTAAAGGCTTTTCGGAACCAATTCACGTCGCTCTTTCTAGGGATGGGGCTATTAATTCCAACGCTTTGGATAACAAATATTTGCCGGGACTTTTTATATCGAGGTCGAATCGAACGTAACCTTTGGGATAGAGACATGGGAAAAGTGTTTGGGAACGCCTTAGATGGGGTACATTTAGAAATGAAATTGCGTAATATAAATGTTTAATCTACTTCGTTCAAATATCATTTCCGGCAGATGTTTTTTGAATAGCTACTTGTCTGCACGTTTGATTTATTTTTATATGACCACGACGAACCAAAAGATAGCCCAGTGCGCAACGAACCTGTCACAAATTTATAAGGCCCCATAGGGCCATGGTTCGAATCCGGGCGTGTACCAATGAGTTTTTCTGACTTAACTACACAATATCACTGACACCGTGCTTCGGAGGGCACGTTAACCAGTCGGTCCCGGACGCTGTCAATAGATGGCGGTCGTTACAGTTCCCAACCCGCAGGGGAGCAGCGTGGTGGACTTAAACTCCAAGCCCCCCCTCCTCTCCCTGGGGGAGGCCTAAGCCTCTGCAGTGGGGTAAAAATGGGCTGATGATGATGATGATGATGAACCAAAAGATGGATAATGTGTATTGAAATTATAATACCTGGTACATCCCACACATTCCATCTAGTGCCGAACTAAACAAAGCTTGTATTATGGGTATCAGACAACGGTTAAAATTCTTCATAATTTATATATATATAGATATTTTACATCCAGACACAGAACAAATACATACACGGAACAATACACGGAACAATAGACATGTTCATGCACACATATATTTGTGCCGGGCGGGAATCGAACACGCGACTCTTGGCTCCGCGGTTAGGGTCTTAAACCACCCGGTCAATCAGCCAATCAAATGTACACACACCATAATCCTTTGTAATTATCAACATATAGTAATTAGTAATGAGTGAATATTCAAAAAAATGAATATTAAGACATCGGTCGCGCCACTTAGGGTATACGGCGGTGAGCTGGTCCTGTATACGACTAATAGGTGGCTATTTCGAAAAATTTATGCAGTGATTTGTGTCGAAAAAATAAAGTAGCAATTATAATGCAAAATGAGAATTAGGTACGTTTTACATTTTATAGTTATTTAGTAGGTATACTGTATATTAGACTATAGGTAAGGATATGGCACCGCGTAGCGTTTTGGGCGTTCGTTGCGTCACCGTATACGCAACTGCTGGATCTGCTAGATCTTGATACTTACTTAATAAATATAAAAAATGTTTAAAAAGTATATAAATCCTGAAAAAATTCAGTATATTCCTACCTATTAACCATTTTCGGATATGGCCTACGTTTTCTCGTCACTATAACTATAGATGCGTATAAAGAAAAACGAAAGAAGAAACGTTTATTTATTACAAATAAAATTAAACATCTCTACAAATATTCTAGTAGAATAAATTTACTTTGTGTCATCTCAGTAGTCATAATCGCGTAATAAACAAATGTTCCCGCCGTTTCAATTTTCGATTTTTACGTTTGTGGTTATTGCTTTGAAATTCTACGAATGGGAAAATTTTTTTCTTCTGTATTTCAACTTCAAAAGGTAACTGACAGATGTATATTAATACGAATATCGAATATGGTATGATTTGTTTATTTTTCGTGTATCAGAAAATACCCCACAATACAAGGAATCCTATTGTGGGGGCCTGGGCCAACTCTGTTATATTGTAATGTGTTTTTGTACAATAAAATTTTTATTTTATTATTATTATTGTATGTTAAGTGTTCCACGCAACCCTTGTTCACAGATATGCTATCTGAGAATTCGACTTACTCTAACCATGTGAACGAAAGAGATCTACAACGAATTTCAAAATACTTTCCAAACCTCTGATAAAATTATTTACTTGTAAACGTAAAACTGTTTGGTTTCAAACCAAACTATAAATGTCTTGTAAGATTTTTAAAACTTGTCTGAACTCATCTATAGCAGTTTCTATAGCAGTAAAAAAATGTCAAGAGATGTTAACGAAGGCCGTAGTTGGTCTCATCATAGTGTTGGCCAACAGCTGGACACTTGCATCTACTTTAAGTGGTAAATTTTTTTAATATTCCCAAGTCATATAACCATAGCTCGTAAACACAAAACGTCTCCAAAATAATTTCACTGGTGAATTATTATATGTACATATACCTACTAAAACATTTTTATGCGCATATATAACGCAGTTGGCCGCAAGGCGCAAGTACCAGCGAATTTCCATACAAACGACTTTAAAGGTTGTACCCCATTAAACTTTAACTCATTTCTGCAAAAAAATTATATGTATTTACATCAGCATAAACCATTTTATTTTTCACTATTTTGATACATAAAAAAGAATAGATCTAAATGGGCGCATATTTTGTCCAAACTGTGTTTTTTAAAACATCTTTATCATGCAAATAAATACAATTTAGATTTACAATTAATTTATTACATTAAAAATAAAATTACAAAAACGTAATAATTTCGAGGCATAATAACCGAGTGGTGGCGAGAATGCTTCTTTCTCAGAAAGTTGTGGTTCGATTTCCAATAACGGGCATGTAGGTGTACCAATGAGTTTTTTTTCTGACTTAAGTACATAATATCAGTGACTCCGTGATAGCGAAATTAAAATAACTTTGAAAAGCTACAATCCCATTCGCACGCCCAGCTCATGGTGCCTGGTGGACGGTGCGTCGAGATTCCATCATCCCTTTTTATACCCCACTGCAGCAGCTTAGGCCTTCCCTCAAGATGAGAGAGTTTGGAGCTTAAATCCACCACGCTGCTCCAATGCGGGTCGGCATTTTGTAACGACCGCCGTCTATTGACAGCAACCGGGACCGACAGCTTAACGTGCTCTCCGAGGCACAGAGTCAGTGATAATTATGTACTTAAGTCAGAAAACAAGTCATTAATACACCCCCGGATCGGAACCGGGTGTAGATTCGGTGCGTCGAGATTGTAAATAAGTATAGGAACATCTACTTAACCCAGCATCTACACAATCCTCTTAATTCTTTATTTCTTCTTTACAGTTTGAGACCTATACATATGGCTGTTCTAAACTTTTTCTACATTCTTATATATACTTTATTGCCGATTTTTATTACTGATGCCCCACTGTCAACCCGTCTATCACAAGGCTGTATCCTTTGAATCCTAATAGGTAGACATTTGTAATTTTCACAGAGTGTGGCCTCTATAATATTAAACAATAAAAATAAAATAAAAAATCAAAAGGGATTTCATATCCCTATATATATTATCGCCATACAAGAAACGTGTTTTTTTTTTTTTTGATGTTTTTGGGGATTGGTGGTTGAGAGATCATTCCTTACACTTGAAGTTTTCATGAAGTATTTACTACTACTGTGGGCGCTATAATAACAAATTATAAAAATAAAATAAAGTTAAAATTAATGGGGTCACCATACAAAAGACGTCTTTCTTTATATTGTACGGCAGTACAGAACCCACCTTGTGTGAGTCCAAGTAGCACTTGGCCAGTTTTTTCTTTGTCTATTTTCTTACAAATTTTCATGTAGATTTAAGCCACAAAAAATCGAATCAGTTTGGTAATTATTACACATACAAACGAGATTAGAGTGAGATCCCAGCCACTCCAGACTTACGTGATTTTAGGAAAGATGAAATTTTTAGGATCGGTAGTATAACATTAACTAAAAAAGAAATGGATACTCGCTAAGCTGAAAGCGGGGCCGTTTTACAAGTAGCAGGTATCAAATGTGGAAAAATAACATGCATACTTATTCAAGCGCATAAGTACAAGCGACATGCACTCTGAAGCGTAAATATCTCTCTCTTACAACTCTAAGCTACTCTGAATTAGTGTGTTGTTAGTTTTTAGTCTATATTACTGATTATTAAAGATAGGCGTTTTCGAATTTTTACGCCAACGATTCGCAAACCGATGTCGCAAACGACCTTCGTTTTTGCAAACCGATGTCAAAAATCGATTTCTTTTCTAAACCGTAAATAGTTTACGTGATTTTCTTACAAATATACCTGCTACCTGTAAAATGGCCCCGCTTTTAGCTTAGCGAGTATCCATTCTTTTCTAAGTTTATGTTATACTACCGATCCTTAACATTTCATCTTTCCTAAAATCACGTAAGTCTGGGGTGACTGGGATCTTGGACTAGATGTTTATTTATTAATGAGCCAATCTGAAGACGAAAATGATTTTCTTCCACGAAGGACCCGAAGAACATGGGAAATAACTTGTTCCGTGTAACTACGTAACGAAGTTAGTGTCTTCATTAAAACGGTTGTTTATTAGAAATTCCGTAATACGTTTAATCGTTTGAATGTAAAACAGAATTTGTAACTAGATTTCTGTCTAACATCGTTCAAGATTCATGAACATTCAGCATCTGAATTCTAGGTTTGAGATAACAAAGCGTTGCCGGACCGCCCGTAACGTCCTATTATACGTGGAGGATTGAACATAAGCTCGTTTCATTGAAACTTCGGAAATTACTTGTAAAAGTGAGATGGGTTTTATAACATTTAAATCAATGTAACTTGTAAAATACGTTTTGATAAATTTTGATTATATCTGGAGTATGTAGGTACAATTAGCTGACGAAGGTTAATATTAGAATTTCAGTACATCCATCGATTTGAGAATGTAGATACGCCCTACGAATCGACGCAGGTTAACTTGTCGAACGCTGAATTCACCAAACTAAAAAATATGACACTACAGTAAGCTTCTTCATCATCATCAGCCCATTTTTACCCCACTGCAGGGGCTTAGGCCTCCCCCAGGGTGAGGAGGGGAGCTTGGAGCTTAAGTCCACCACGCTGCTCCACTGCGGGTTGGGAACTGTAACGACCGCCATCTATTGACAGCGTCCGGGACCGACTGCTTAACGTGCCCTCCGAAGCACGGTGTCAGTGATATTGTGTACTTAAGTCAGAAAAACTCATTGGTACACGCCCGGATTCGAACCATGGCCCGAGTAAGCTTGCATATTAATTAAATATAGCGTATCTTAGTAGTTCAAACTTAAATGAAGTTTGGGACAAGTGTTTGTGTTTATTTATTTATTTACTTGGGAATAGCAATTATATTCGTGATAGCCCAGAGCGCAACGAACCTGTCTCAAATTTATAAGGCCATGGTTCAAATCCGGGCATGTACCAATGAGTTTTTCTGACTTACGTACACAATATCACTGACACCGTGCTTCGGAGGGCACGTTAAGCAGTCGGTCCCGGACGCTGTCAATAGATGGCGGTCGTTACAGTTCCCAACCCGCAGTAGAGCGGCGTGGTGGACTTAAGCTCCAAGCCCCTCTCCTCACCCTGGGGGAGGCCTAAGCCCCTGCAGTGGGGTAAAAAATGGGCAGATGATGAATAGCAATTATTTACTAACAAGTTACTGTTGCTATACGGTGTAGTTTGCAGTAGGTGGGGCATAGCTAAGCCTTACACACTGAGAAAAAAAAGTACCGCCGAACAAAAAACGGAACGGTTTTTATATGATCAAACCGAATAATTCTATGCATATTCATATGCAGAATAACTTCCGAACACTCTAAGGTCCTGTTCAAGGTAAATTAACCATGTAATTCGGCGGACTATAACCGTGTCGTGTTCTATACGTTTACCGCAGATTATTCGGCAGCAATAACCGAACCGGTATCAGTACCAGACAACTGATATATATATATATATGTATATAAAAATTACATCATATATATATATATATGTTAATGTTCTTTATAGTATATACGTTTACAATAATTTTTTTTACGATATTTGACAAATCAAATATCTTTCTCTCGTAGTTATGTACGAGTGAATTTTATTACTTTGTGGAAGAACTTCACTACAAACTGTGACCACAAAGGCGCATTTAAAAAGTGCTGGTTCCTCTCAGAAAAATACGCAAGAAACTAAGGGATGTTCTTTTTAACAAAATTATTATTATTATTTTTTTTGATAACAGAAAAACAGTCATTACAAAACAATGCAAATTCAATATAATAACGAAATAGACCTTAAGTCTTCTTAATTACAAGGATTGTACAAAATAATATAGCACAACTTAACACAGGTAAGTTATTATAGTAATATCTCAATTAGGCAACCTCAGCTGCTTCTCACCGCACCACTCAAAATACTATTTAGTTTTAAATTTAATTGAAGAGTTACAAAATATATCCACCTCAGCCAGTTTAACATTATAAAGTCTACAAGCACGTCAGATAAAGCTATTGCTTGCATAACAAGTTTTGCAGTTTCTTATATAGAAAAGATGTTTTTCCCGACAAATACGTCTATATCTAACCGGAACCAAAACACAATAAATTCCAGAAGTGCTGGGACATCGAACACGTCATTGATAATCTTGTAAAGGATACTAGCATCTATGCAGCATCATGCAATTATAAACAATTTTTTAACAAAAAGTGCCTAAATATTAATATTATTGAAACAAACTGATAAGCGAGCGGCTTACCTCAATAGATTTTTATCATCTAAGTAGTAATAAATTTAAAATACCACGATGGTTGGATTTGTTTCAAAAAAATTACATCTCACGCTACCCCTTCAGGGAGGTTGGCGTAGAGCATCGATGATTCTACGGATCTACTCGAGCGTGTCTCGGCTGCTCGGTCGTCAGGCCGCCACTCTCTCGTTATAGCCAGTGGTTCGCCAAACTGGAGATGACATGTGTGATAGAAAAATTTCCATTGACATATATTATTTTCTCACATCTTCAATGCTAATGGCTTCCTATTGAATTCCATTTTGAAGTTAAATAGAATTGCGTCTGGTATTGCATGTAATTTGTATGTAAACACCCATAGAAGAACTAGAAAGTTTTTATGGAAAAAAGCTGTAACTTTGTTTTTGTATTACTCACGTTTCAAATAGTCAATAAATTTAATTTAAATTATACTAGCTCACATAGAAAGAAACTGAGAAAAATATGTTATTTCAGTATACCATATACATTCACTTCCTAAACAATTACATCGTTTCTCACCTAGAGCTTTTATTTCACGCAAACTTACACTCGATTCAGTTATATCACTGGTCACCAAAAAAAAAACAAGCAGACACATGAACAACTTATCTGCGAATATAAAGATTGATCAGCCAAAGAAAGTTGGCCATGATCCATTACTCCAACTTCAGACATGTGTTGCTTACAGGCTATTTAAGAAAATAGAATTTTTTACTTATATAGATAAAAACATCCATTTAAAATATATAATTCCTTAATTATGAACACCATTTAACCGCAGTTCTATGTGATGCGATCTCTACACTTTAAAATTGGTACGGTTGCAATAATCTCTATAGTTCGGATAGCAGAAGGTGTGGTGAAACTTATCCACACTCTATAAAATCAACTACAACATTTATATTCTCGAATACAAATATTCGGCACACTCACGACTATAAAAGCCAGGCTACTCTAACACGATTCGATTATCCCTTTTACGACTTGGAACGCCATCGAGTAACAAACATCCAGTAATATTCCTCTTTAATATAACATTATTGATAGTAAATGTCGTGATAGCCGAGTGTTTAGAAGGCCGTGGTTTGATGCATGTACCGATAAGTTTATCTAAATTATGTACATAACTATCGCCGACTCTGTGCCTCGGAGAGCACGTTAAGCCGTCGGTCGCTATCAATACATGGCAGTCGTTAAAATCCACCAACCCGCACTGTAGCAGCTCTAAGCTGATGGCATGGTATGATAGTAAAGTAAACAAACAAGTATTTCGTACAGTATTGTTAGAAGAAACAATTCCATTATTTTTTGTCGTTTCTTGTGAAAATATCACACAAGCGTTTTACTTTTTCTTTATGTGTAGGTAGATAGAAAGGGGGTGCAGACAAAATAAGGACAGGTAGCGTAAGAACTCTTGCATGTCCTATATCAATTCTTAAAATAGGTTCTTACATCCTGCATACCTCTTCCTGCTACGCGCTCTTTATGTTTCAGCACCACCTTTATTTAAGAAGAATAAATAAGAAAATCTGAAAATTGTATACTTATTTTTTTATATTGCAACTTTAATACTTTTGTCGGTTGACGTGCTCAGACTTTTAAAAGAAATAATGTAATAAAGTCACAGCCCTGGCGTATTATTTTCAATAAGCGTACTGACTAACTTATTTCCAAAAGTTTATTGAATGTAAAAGCTAGGAAGTGCTTTTAAAACTTCTTAATTAAAAATCAAGAATGTCCACAAAGTACCGTGTTGTGACAACAAAACTGTAAGCCAAAGAATATTAGACCTAATATACTCCAGTTAATGTTTTGAATATCTATCCGCCATGAAATATAATTTTGTGCGATATATAAAATTGTTGCCGGAAAATAAAATAAATATTGTAAAACTACGTTTTATGTGCAATTTGAAAAACATCTTGAGCTAAAACAATAATTACTTGTGGTCTGTCTAATCCTTAAAAGTACGAATTGACTAGAAGCCCTATTCTGCGTTTACCGTTTACCCACTCATACTCTAGCTAGCCGGTGCAAGATGGCGAGTTTCAGTCCAAGTTTCATTGCGCAAGGTATCCGCGCGCCGGTCTTCAACCCCGCGAAATTGCATAATGTCACTGCGACAATGTGAAGTGATATTTACGACAATTAAAACCAAACGCTGCTGTCAAATTATTTAACTCTGTGATCTAATCAATGAGCTTAAGCGAGTGATCGACCAGCGAGCTTTACCGCGGTTTCGTGACTCATTGGCATAGAAGTTAGAATTATATATAATACTAAGACTAGAACAACACCTATTCAACTAAACTTTCTGCGGTCGATGAGTCATAAAACCGCGGTAAAGCTCGCTGGTCGATCACCCCCTTAACATTTGGCTCCCGTTTTCCATCGTTTCGAAGTGTGAGACGCTCTATTCAGATTCTTATGCTATCTAAGTTTTAAACATATTGTTTTCAAATTGAATAATCGAAAATACGAGCTTTGTCAAGTATTATTTTACGACCGCTTTATGTGACGACCGCTTAGCCTAGTGGGAGGCGACCCTGCCTGCGAAGCTGGAGGTCCCGGGTTCGAATCCCAGGTCGGGTCAGTATTTATATGATGAATATTATACTAGCACCGGGTCTTGGTTGTTATGTGTATGTGTTGTCTTCGCTTGGTACTCAAAATACAAGCTAATACTTAGTTTGGGACCTAGGCGTTCTTGTGATTGTGTGTGTTATTATTATTATTTTGTGTTTATCTTAAAGTCAATTGAGATGAATGCCTATAATTTCATAAAAGTAATAATTGACTAGAAGCCCTCTTCTACGTTCACCGTCTAACCACTCATACTCTACCTAGCTGGTGCAAGATGACGAGTTTCATTCCACAAGGTTCCCGTGCCGGTCTTCACTGCTGCGAAATTGCTTTTGACATTTTCGATACTGTTAAGTGACATTTATGGCTCTATTAAAACCAAACGCTGCTGTCTTTATTTACTCTATCTTATATATATAAGCCAGCTTGACATTTAATTCGACCGTATTTTGACACTAATGAAACCTCTTTGATACTACGAATTGTGTAGTAAGAGGATTACACGAAAGAGGATCATATTATAAAAGAAACTGAAATGTTTTTTTACCAACCAAGTAATATTTCTATAGGTGCTTGACTTATTGTTTGTTACTTAAAAATTAAAAGTGAAATAAATATCTTATCGAAGTTTTAAAGTAGGTATGCGATCTATTGAATTTGATTCGACTGAGCAAACATAAATTGTGCTTAGAATTTGGGATTGATTCGTTCAGTCGCGTAACTCTATTTACTAGAACTATCTTCAAACTACAAACCGCTTTAAATGAAGACTCATTGAAAGAATAGGAAATGATTTTTGGAACAAGTTCATTAAAAGTGTGTGACTAAAAAAAACAAGGATCAAGTAAGTCTTAACTTGCAAACACAAAAGCTCTTGCTAGTGAAATAAAAGTTTTTGCTGGAAATTAGTTATGGCAAATTAGTTTTTAATATGGTATAAGCTTTTATTTCTATATATTTATATCGACGACCGCTTAGCCTAGTGGGTAGTAGACCCTGCCTACGAAGCTGGAGGTCCAGGATTCGAATCCCAGGTCGGGTTAGCATTTATATGATGAATATTGATATTGGTACCGGGTCTTGGTTGTTATATGTATGTGGTGTCTTCGCTTGGTACCCAAAACACAAGCTAAGACTTAGTTTGGGGCCTAGACGTTGTTATTATTAATACGTTATTATTATTATTGTTTTTAATAAGTTTCGGTTTATTTTTAATTTTTATTTATTTTAATTTTTAATAAGACGTTCATTATGTAATTAATGTACTTCTTACACTGCTATGCTGTTTAATAATAATTATATAATTTATAATTTAAAAATTTCTGAAAAATTAGATACTTTTTTAATTTTAAAAATTATTTGTAAATACTAAAGTTATCCTCATTTAACTAAAAAAAAATTACGTTAAATAATATAGTTAACTAAGTATATTACTTTTAAATAAAAACAAATCAATATAAAGTTATTCTGTAAAAGTTTCAAAAACATAAAAACGGCATCACATAGATAATATTATTAAATAAATCAAAATGAAAACACAAAATGGACCCTTATTTTACGATCCCGCAAAGATATAAGAAAAATTTAGCTCCTAACTTTTACGGCTTATCGCTTTGTTAAAGAAGGGCAAAGGCAGTGTAAATATTCCGCTCATGGATATGGATTGATCAAGTTCCCCTTCAAATGTATTTCGTGCACGGACTCTCTTCCTTTTATATTCGATCATGGTAACTTAATTTGGGAAAGAAAAAATTGCAATAGTTCTGCGTATGCAGGGCTCACGGGAAAACATTGATGTTTTTTTTTCTCTCTTTTACTGTATGTGGATCATATAAATACACGAAAATAACTACAAATTGAACATTAACTCAAGATAGCCCGAGTACAACGGACCTGTTTCGAGTTCACAAAGCCGTGCGGCCGTGGTTCGAATCCGGGCGTGTATCCAATGAGTTTTTCTGACTTAAGTACATGACTATCACTGATTCCGTGCCTCAGAGTACGTTAAGCTGTCGGTCCGGTCCCGGGTGCCATCAACAAATGACAGTCGTTAAAATCCATCAACCTCTACTAAAGCAGTTTGCACCCTGATAGGAGGCCTAAGCCCCTGCAGTGGGGTATAATGGGCTGGTGGAATAGAATGGAAACATTAACTATTTACACGTAAAAATATACAATATTTGAATTTTGTTTTTTTTTTAATATTAGTTATGAATATAAGAAACAATACACTAAATTAGTGATTTTATTGATACTTATCGTTTGAACCTGTAGCGACTTTTTCAAATGTTTTACAATTATTATTCTAAGCTTTTATAGTTGTTGATAAAAATGTATGATAGCGCTTCTTTTCTATTATTCGCTTTTTTTTGGCCAGATTTTTCCTCCTAGATCTTTCCTACTTGATTACCATCTTTCCATCTTTTAATTTGTATGCATCTTTTTTTCATCACCTGGATACGTATAAAGTATAATCTTATGTATATATACGTAAATACTTATAAAAATCACTGGCAAGGAATGGCCTGTCAAAGGCATAAGTATATAATTTAATTATGTTAATAAACAATAATACCTGGGGCATTTAACACACAACTATCTAGTCCCATATTAGGTAGAGCCTGTATTATTAGTAGGATGTGCATCTGTCAAATATTTATTTATGATTTTTCTACTTTTTGTTTTTTCAGAACAAAAGCAAAGTTCTGTTTTAAAATTGGTTTTCCAGTCGTGTCCTGAAATTTTTTTTATATTTTTTTTTAACTATCTACTCTATATGCTCTTCAAAGTCTTTATGAATATATATTTTTTTAGATCCCTAACTTAAAAGTTAGTTCATTGAAAGCAATATGCAATCCGATTTATAATTTCTTTAAATATATGTAAAATGACTACTTTATTTCGTTATAATAAATATATAGTTTGTGATATTTATGAGACTTCACTTCACTACATCAGCCCATTTTACCCAACTGCAGGGGCTTAGGCCTCTAAATCCACCACGCTGCTCTTATAAGACTAATTGTGTTAAAAGTATGGAGAGGTGACATAATTTTGTCTTGAATATTAAAACCATTAGATATTCTTATATTTGGTCGAGCAAGACAAAAAGCGCATCGAAAGCATGTGATTCTCTTAGTTATTTCCTAACAGATAGACGAAAAAGCCCACTTGTGTTATATTTATGTATTCACTTAAGCTTTAGCCCCAAGACATGAATAGCCAATACATTAGGACGGCGGTCGATCACGACAACTCGGTTCCAATCAGCTAACACGGCGCCTAAAAGCGATTTCTTCGAATTCCCACAGTATACGCGGTTTGACACGATCGGGCTTTTTTGGAAGTTTAAAATATATCAAGCACCTAAAGCCCGGGACAAAGTAAAAAATCATAATTAACCTGATAATAGCCAATCATCGACTCTGTCCGTTTAATGTCTGTGAATACGTTTACAACTATTGTTATCTATGACAAATTTAAAGTACTAAAAAGTAAGTAAAAATACATGTTAATTAAATTAAATATTTAATTATTTTTGTTGATGGCCCGCTTGTTTAAAAAAAAATATCAGGGATTGCCAATATAGTAGTTTTGAAATTATTTCACATGAAAGAGTTTTCTAAATATATCATAACAGTGAAAGAATTTAAAAAATAAAATCATTATTAACAAAGTCATGAATGTTTAAAATGTCTTGTTAGACTGAGAGGGCAGTACCGCACGGCGACGTCAGGTCGTTTAAATTAATGTTAAATTGCGTTTTGCTAGAAAGAGACAGAGATAAAAATTTAATAGTTATAATTTCCATATTCTTCAACGGAATATAATTTTGTTATTGTATCATCATCATCAGCCCATTTTTACCCCACTGCAGGGGCTTAGGCCTCCCCCAGGGTGAGGAGGGGGGCTTGGAGCTGAAGTCCACCACGCTGCTCCACTGCGGGTTGGGAACTGTAACGACCGCCATCTATTGACAGCGTCCGGGACCGACTGCTTAACGTGCCCTCCGAAGCACGGTGTCAGTGATATTGTGTACTTAAGTCAGAAAAACTTAATGGTACACGCCTGGATTCGAACCATGGCCCTATGGGGCCTTATAAATTTGAGACAGGCTCGTTGCGCTCTGGGCTATCACGACATTTATGTATGTTATTGTATGGCTACTTGTAATCCGCACACTATTTTGCTATAATCACATAACTCAACGCTGGTGGCTCCTATACTGTTATGGGGAACAAAGAGTGTTATTAAATTAGCTACTGTTACTTTAAAACGCGTTGATTTGCTTATAATTCCCCCCTTTGCTCCTTCCAATAACACAATATGAGAGTTATCGTACTACACAAATGAATTGTTTTTTCGTATGTGTACTGGGTACCATAATGTATCGAAAGGCCATTTGTTTTTGAGTTCACTGTGTATCTAATATATATTATATCGAAGATCAGTTGTCAAATTTACTGCTAGACGCCCCCACTACCTCGATACCTTTCAGCTCGCATCATCGTATTTTCAATAGATAAGACGGTGCGTGGGGTTCACGGATTTAGTACAGAGCATTTCAGTCTACCCGATTCTTTTTCGACCGTATATTTCGTGTGAAATCGCTCGGTACAGGCCCACGTGTCAGTGCCCTATTATTCGTTCGCTAAATAACAGGCGCGGGTCTTCCTTGAAAGCCAAAAAGCCATGCATGTCTAAAATTTTCCATAAAAAACACAGAAATGAGAGTTAGAAGAAGTGAAAGTATTTGAATTTCGCGCCAGCTTGTAATGGCTGCGCTATTTCGACCTATCACGACACGGGACCGAGTGACCTCGCCGAATTCGGACGACACGGCCCCGCGAATGCCAGAAATAGATGGCTTTTCTGTTTTTCTCTTTTTTACTCGTAGGGATATATGGCATCCATCCCTCTCACGTTTTTGTCGTATTACATTGATATTTATCGAAATACCATACGTGTCTTAAGCCAGGCTTACAAAGTGAAGTTCGCGCGTGTTATTAACTGAGATGAGACAGTTTGATGTAAACACCTAACTTCATTCAATTGCTTTGCTGTGTTGTTATCTGCTGTTAAAATTGTGTTAAATTCATTGTGATAAAATAAATTTGTGATGAAATGGAAATTTCGGAGAATAGCAATGGATTGAAGTGTGTATCGCAGTTATTGCATAATAACAAGATAAGTAATTTAACCTATACAGAACGTAAATTCTTAGTCGATAGGATAAGTAACCGAAAACGTAATTTTAGTAGAATAATTTACAAAACTAATTGGATAGTTGGTTGTTCCCACTTAAACAGTTTTTATTGTTGGTATTGTAGGTATTTTATTTTCATTAGATTTAAATACTCTTTGGACCAAATTAAGTGGCTATAAATATCTTAATAACATCCATAACTCTATTAAAAAACATGAAATATCACAAAATCATTTGAATTCTACTATAAAATTTCATTCTTTTGGTAAACAAATACCTAATGTTCTTTAAAATTTTAATCGATTTATTATACTTATGAAGACAGCGCCATCTCTGTTAATATGGATAAAACTAGATAAACCAAATATCAATAATTATTTAATAGTTCCACTAAATGCCCGCGCTCATATATACAAGTTCCCACGAGATGGAGTGGAGCTTCAAAATACGTTTCCTGAAAAATTTGATGAATTATATTCCCTTGTTTATGACTTTATGAGACTTGCGCTGCTCCAAAACTAAAACGAAAACGTGGGGTCGATTGCATTAAAACTTATTACAAGCGCATTTTTTTTTAATAATAGATAACGTATCTGCCGAGATTCGTACTCGTTACAGCGATATTAATAAATTAGTTTTCTTGCATTTAATGGAGCCGTCAAAATTTGAATATTATAATAATTGTTTTCCATTACAAGAATTTGACTCGTTAACTCAACATTACGGGCATTTTTTGATTTAGAAAGATTAAAGCGTCAATTAATTTGTCTATACTCTACCGCAGAACTTAAAAATTTACATGTGTTCAAGTTGCTGGATTTTTTAAACGATAATGGTTTAACAGATTCGTTTGGTGATATTGTTAAATTAGTTCACTTGATAATTACTATTCCGACGAGCACAGCCTCGGCTGAAAGATCATTTTCGGCACTGAAACGAATCCACACCTATTTACGCAATACTTCCGGTCAGGAACGAACTTCCAATCTTTCTATTATCGCGATAGAAAAGGAATTACTTTTAGAACTGAAACGATCAGGTTTATTTTATAATGAAGTCATTGATGAGTTTTTAAAGACGGAAAGACGCATTGATTTAATATACAAATAATGTTTTTTTTTTCTTCTTACACATCATTTCATTGCAATAGCGAAAAATCTACTGTTTTTTTTAATCATTTGTTAACAGCAGCAGTTACAGCCTTCAAAACCAACACGGCTTTTTTCAAAGCCACTACATGTATAATTTTGTGGTATCGTGCTTAAAACTGCCATTAAATACATGCTTGTGGTGAGCTTAGAATAATTAACGGCGGCGGGGCGCGGCGGCGCGGCAGCGGGCGCTTTGAAGATTCCACCAAAATGATTTTAAACTTCACATGTCGTGTTGGCGTAGCCATGTTCCGAACCCACCACACGCCACTGCTAAATAACTATATGTTTAACGAAACAACTTATATTCAGTAAGAGCTTTCGATTATTTGTCGAAAGTAAGTGAAGATTTAAGTTTACGATGTGTAAGGAAAGTGTGATGCTAGTCATTCTAGGTCTAGTCTGTCTAGGTCTAATCTAGTCTGGTCTAGGACACAAATAAGTGAGTTGTTTCAAAAGAATGAATGAAATTCGGTAATTTTAAAAACATGGCAAATTCGATAAAGTAACGAATACTTCAATAGAAATTAATCATAGAATAGTTTCGAATGGAAAAATGTATAAAATAAGAAAAAATATATATTATGCACCACATGCAGCAAAAACTCAGTCCGACATCATGAGAGGCCCACTTAGACAATTATTTATAGTAAATACCATTATTAACACCAAATTATAATGTTTAAAATTATTTTCTTTCATACATCTTGCAATGATCGATTTTTACAAATGTAGAACGATATATAATAATTATAATAAATATATGTAATATGGAAAAATATATAATACACGTAAACTAAAATATTCGGCTCCAAAGTTGTCTATAACACTAGGGTATATTAGTATTAGTATGAATTTACTATGAAAATTATCATATATAAAATCAACTAGTTTACGAACTATTGCCGTTCAAGTTTTGCGACATTATATAATATTAATATAAGTCTTTGATTATTGTTAAGTTTTTTTATTCATGCATTACGAACGAACCGTATATTTCGTTTTTTTAATATCATTTAATGATACGACACACAAGTCTCTCTTTGATGAATAAATAAATACCCATACCATACTATCAGCCCATTGATGCCCCACTGCAGAAGCTTAGGCCTCCCCTCTGGATGAGGGGGCTTGGAGCCTAATCCACCATGCTGCTCCAATGCGGGTTGGTGGATTGTAACGACTGGCATCTATTGACGGCAACGGGGATAGACGGCTTACCGTACTCTCCGCGGCACAGAGTGATAGTTATGTACATAAGTAAAAAAAAATCATAGATACATGTCCTGGGATTCGAACCACGGCCTTTTAAACACAAGAAGCGGGCTCACTACCACTCGGTTATCATATTAGACATAACAATAAAATAATAAAGTGTAAAATAAAATAAAAACTCATGAAAACTCTAATAAATCGAGAATAATTTAATCAAAAATTATTAAGTAAAAAGTTGTATCACGGTCAGAAGTTTGTGATATTGAGCCGTGACAAATCTTTGAAGTTTCTTACAAAGGTTTTGGGAATAATGAAACAAAATATACACAAGTTTTGTTTTTCAGCTTTTATAGAAGTGGGTTATGTGTTGGTTCAGTGAGATATATACGAAGAAAAATTTTAACACATTTTAGGGTTCAGCAAATTTATAATTAAGTTGATTTATTGGTGCTTATTAATTTGTTCCGTGTCTGGGTGTAAAAAGTGTGTATATATTTAAAAAAAAAGAATGTCTGTATACCAGTTGTCTAGTACCCCATAATACAAGCATAATAATTGCTTACTTTGAGACTGGATGGCGCTGTGTGGTATTATTATTATCGTTAGCAAAATATTTTCCTTCGCAAATAATAAATAAGTTATTTCGGGTCAGTCAGTAGTCACCCGAATACAACTTTTAGTTAAAATACGTTTATATATCGCATTAAAGAAATCTTTTTGAGGTAAAACTGCTTTAAGGCAGTGAACGAAACTGAACCGTCACGCGTCACACTCGGGTCATGAATAGTTGCTTACTGTCTGACAAGGAGTGCATCGTATCGAGAATTACGTTTTATTATTATTTATTGCAATTCTCGTATGTTTTGTACACAAAGCATTTAAATAGGTTAGAGTTGGCATGTAGGCGGTTATGCTGTTCCCTTCAAGTATGCCGTATAATGCATACTTAAAACCATAGGGTAAATTAATTTGACAACAGCGTTTGGTTTCAATAAAGTCATAAATGACAGTTTACAGTATCGAAGTGACAGTTCACATTTTTGGGGGGTTGTGCCGGTGTGCGGGGATTTCTCGAGGGTGTGGAGCGCCGCGCGAGGACTTTGCGCACTGAAACTCGGACTAAAACTCTCCATCATACACCGGCTAGCTATATAGTACGAGTGGTTAGACGGTAAAAGCAGAAGAGGGCTTCTAGTCAATTCGTAATGCTTATAACAAATATCATAACTTAAACTCTAAAATGCGACATCAAATCTTATCAAAGATGTGATGTCGAAAAAAATGAACCACTTGACCGCTTCATAAAATAATAATAATAACATATACAACACAACAACGTTTCGGCCTCAAACTAAGCATTAGCTTGTATTTTGGGTACCAAGCGAAGACACCACATACATATAACAACCAAAACCCAGACCGGTATCAATATTCATCATATAAATACTGACCCGACCTGGGATTTGTACCCGGGAACTCCAGCTTCGTAGGCAGGGTCGCTACCCACTAAGCAAAGCGGTCGTAAGTGATGTATATCTGAGACTATTTATGTATGCGTAATAATTTTACTCATATTCTTTGCGTAAATATTTTTGGGACACATGTCTCTAAACAAATACCGTTACGTGGTACTTCTAACCTATTCGATTCTCTGTGGTTTTGTATGTGATCATTGTAATATGTCAAGTGTATATAATGTGTGTATACAGTCAATATTTATTACTTTATCTGACAGTCGTTTGATATGAATAAGAAGCGTTTGTTATTGTATATTTGTGTTGCGTGTTACTAATAGAAAAAAATAATATTTCTCATCCAGATAAATTCCCTTATTTCTCCAACATATGAAAGATTCAGAGACCATAATGATGTAAACAATGTTCTCGCAGAAATAATATAAACAATTTTTTTCCTACTACTAAAGCCGATATCACAGTAGGCACTTAGGTCTGTCCTTTAGATGAGTGGGATTGGAGCTTAATCCACGACGCTGCTCCAGTGCAGATTGGCGGATGTTTCCTACTTACAATTTTTTTTGGTGAAGTGGAAATTACTCGCACCATGCACACGTTTTCCGGTAATATTTTACACATTGATAAGTTTGTATGAACTGATAATATGCGTTCATTTATTGAAATGCGAAAGTAAAATTATATTACTTTATGGGTAATTTATATAAGAAACGACAGTTAAAATATATTTTTAAATATTCTTTGTGTGTATTGAAAATCTTTATTTCTGTATAACAGTTATTGATAACATTTATTAATTATTAGTGAATTCTTCTCTCACTAAAAATATTATAATGTTTTTATATAAAGGACCATTTGCGTCTATTGCGTATTAGTAAATTTATCATAAATTTGATTTCTGTCTGATTGGTTTACTTATTCAACATCAGAAGATTTATGTGTTCACAGTTGCGCCTCGCCACTGTAGAACTAATGTGACAATAGTAAAAATTAAATTGTGGATTAAATAAATTTAATAAAAATTATAGAATTTCTAACTAGACAATTTGCGTACTTAAATCGACAATCAAGTTTTTTTTTGATAGACAATTTGGAATTCCTCTTGAAATGTGGGAAACACAGACAAAAATGTTTTTCGTGAAATTCAGCAACCTTTCAGAAAAAAATCTGTATCTCTTAAATTAACATATTTAAACAGGTTTTTCTCAGGGTGCTTTATTATCATTAAACCGACTAAAATCGAACATAAAACTAGGATGACCGCAACTAATCCCAAATGCCACACTGTGCGGTGGTTCTACTGGTACAAGTTGGGATCAAGTCAGGGTTTTCATAGATTTGAAACGAAGTGTGGATGGAGTGAAGTCTCGCGATCGATTGGCTTGACATATTATATCGTGCGTGCGTTTTGCCAATCAGAAAATTGTAGCGTTTCAAAGGTCACCTAGGATTTAGGTCGCTGGTTTAACGAACTCGAAAATCAGCTAAAAGGATGTTTGTTACATAAAATACGGATTGTGTAAAATGATGCGTTCGTGACTGGAAATTTCTAGCGTTGAATTGAGGTTGTCGATATAAACTTTTAAGGGGTCAACACCCTTGTACCACGGACTCGCGTAGATGCTGATTGAAAATCAGTGTTTGTTGGCGTGGTCATTATGTATCCGTGGTCGTGATTAAATGTGTTTCTTTCTTTCTTTCTTTTTTTCTTATAGATAAAAGTTTTCACTTCTACCTTGTGGTCATTAGCGTACACTTTTTTTTCTATTCACATGTTCAATATAAGCAGCGTTCGCTCGATTTTTATTAATCGCATATGTCGATCGACAAAAATCGATCGAATATGGATGCAACTTTAATCTCTTTTTTCAATACATTTGCTATGAATATGGTCTTTATGACATCGAAATTACATGACGGTAATGTTGTATTTTACAGTACTAGGGCTTTTTACTTCACACAAATTGTTACATCAATGTTGTATTTTACAGTACTAAAACTTTTTACTTTACACCAATCACAAACGAGCATTTTGTTTGTGACGCATGCGCAAATCACAAAAAACAACCCGCTTGCACCCTTAGCTCCCGCCATTATTTCATTTAAAGTATCTACCTAATTTAAATCGCAAATTTATTGAGAAACGTCGTATAATGCTCGTAATCAGTAAGCTGGCTATTATAGTCATCGATTTATTATCAGCACTCAGCTTTGCCTCGTGCCTATAATAGACCTTAACTATAATATGCAGCTTACCGTACTTGCATCATAATGTACTATTATGGTATCACTGTACCTACGTACCTACACAAAATAAATAAATCCTTAATATTCTAGATTCTTAAGTCTAGACTTAAGTCAAGAAGGAGCAATAATCTGGAGTCCAGTCAGTTCATTCTACTACATGGCCGATGATCATTTCCCGTACAGAATCGAGCGGAAAGATTTACGGAGTTAATAATGGGTTAATCATACGAGACGTATTGTGTCTAGCACGTACTGATGTTAAATGAAGACTCAATTATCTATACTAATATTATAAAGCTGAAGAGTTTGTTTGTTTGTTTGAACGCGCAAATCTCAGGAACTACTGGTTCGAATTGAAAAATTCTTTTTGTGTTGGGTAGTCTATTTATTGAGGAAGGCTATAGGCTATGTGTATAAAATAATACTATCTGTCTGTCTGTCTATTCAAGCAAATCACCAAAACGGCTAAACAGATTTTGATGAAACTTCACATATGTGGAAACGAAGTGAACAAAAGTGACATACACTACTTTTTATATGTCTGTATATACGTCCATCTGTCTATTCGAGCTAATCTCCAAAACGGCTAAACCGATTTTAATGAAATTTCACGGGTATGAAAAGGAGGTGGTCAAAAGTGACATACGCTACTTTTTGTCTGTCTGTCTGTCTGTACGTCTATGTGGCTGCGGCTAAACAGATTTTAATGAAACTTTGCAGACGTGAAAGAAGGTTGTCAAAAGTGACATCAGCTACTTTTTGTGGCTGTGTGTCGTTTGTCTTCACTGATCTATCAACGTAGATAAAAACGAAACTACTAAGTCTAGTTTCTTATAAAGGATATTATATTGTGAAAATTAATGTGTAACTTATTCTTGATTGTCTGTCGGTTTGTTCGATCACAGCTAAAGAACTTCTAAAGTAATATTGAGTTTTTTCCAAATACAAACAATGACAGAAAGCAGTAAATAAATTATTAAGCAACTAATATATAATATATTCTGTAAGCCAGACTAACTCATAAACAGTAGAAGTAGGTCAAGATACGACATACATACAAATTGTCGTACATACTTTTCTCGAATCCCTGTAAGGTTTATGACAAAAAACTTATTACATTCATGAATGTAGGGTCAGGTATGTGGGTGTACCACTAACTAATCAAATTATCTATATATGTGGCAAACGTTTAAGTTATAGAGTAAATTAATTTGACAGTAGCGTTTGGTAAATAGAGTCATAAATGTCACTTTACAGTTAAGCAATTTGGGGGGGGGGGGGGTTAAAACCGGCGCGCGGGGATTTCTCGGGGGTGAAGTGCGGCACACGGGGACCTTAACTAAAACACCATCGTAGAGATATAACGGCAATATATAACAAGCTAATTTGCGCTCCGACGTTGGAGCACTATTCCTACATAATGCGTTGGTTCCGTACGAAGATTTCAGCAGAATATATTAAAATTGTGTTTTGTTAGTTAAGGCAAAGCCCCTCGTCAGTACCGCACTCACACTCAGCGACCCGGCCAGTGATGCCTATTACTCCTTAACGATGTAAAGGAAAATTCGTAATTTTTTACGACATTACAAAATATCTGGCTGCTTTTGGTTGGATATGATTGCCGAAATATTCGACTTATTCGATGCGCTTAACAATAATTTATATATGATTAGTATGAAACGTTTTTTAATCATCTACCATTCATTTGTTTGTTAGATAATTACTACTCGGTTACGTTTCTATTAAGATTGGACGTTATGGATCTAAGCACTAATGACAGAGCTGGCAGTGTTGCCCTTGTAGAATTATAGAACTGAAACGACTGCAAAATAATGCAATTTATAAATGCAAACAATTCATATTGAATAAAACCTGAAATTGCATTATTTTGTGGATGATAATGTTAGAGTGAATAGAGAGTTGCCACTGTGTAATCGCAGAAGAAAATGAATACACATTTTTGTTAGAAATAAAAAAAATGAACAAAGATAAAAGTATTAAAAATATTGTTGCGATACATTTTACAGAACTGTGTTAAATAGTATACTAAATTATTATTTGATCTTTGAAAACTATTGTACTACCTACAATTTTTATTTGTTGTCTTAAAACTACCAAATAGGAAAATCTACTAAAAATAGTCCTTCACACTGCGGTGCACGATGCAGCTCAACTACCAAACGTTCAATCTTAACAGCAACGTAACTAGGTGAGTAAAACATGTTTTAAATGAACAAAATATTTAGTGTGATAAGTAAAGAAAAATATAGTATACACATTTTCCAGAATTATTGTATTGTACATTTTGAAGGAACCTCGCCTAAACTGTAAACAATCTTCAAAGGTACCAGATAAATTTAGATATTTCGTGTAGGTGGTAAGTACTCTTGTACCTAAAATATCTGTTATTTACACTGAACTATAATAGGTACTACTAGAAGAGACAGCACGAACAAAGTCTGTACGCGCGGCACTATCACTTTGTTTCTACCACTGTTTGATTTTTCTACCAAGTATTATACATATCTCATACATGTTATGCTTCGTACGTTTCCAGTAGAATACAAAGAATTGCAAGTATTATACAAGTCTTTAGTAGGTATTATACGTGTCATGACATCACTTGTAGTTAAAACAAGTATGGCGGCAACGGTAGGATATAATATAGGTATAAAAATAAGTTTGGAATGGTTTTAGTTTTGTTTTGCTTAATTATCGACGGTAAGTTATGCCACTATCTTTTTTCTTCGCAATTGATTGATTTTTACATGTTATTAACACCCACGACGGCATTTTTGAGTTGTTTTTTATGACAACAAGAGTGACAGGACGAAATCACAAGGACTCCGTTTTTTGCAATTTGGTTACAGACCCTTAAAAGTACTCCTATAAAGAGAATTGTGTAGTGACAAACCATACAAACGGCGTTAACGGTTGCACACCATTAAACCTTAACCGATTGTCGCAAAAAAAAAAATATGATATTCAGATCAGCAAAAACTAGGAAAAAATCGTAAGAATCATTTCTAAGATTTATAAAACTCTCTACGGACAGTTCAGTGAATTCCTATTAAATCAAAAGATGTTGGTACAGACTTCCTGAAAGAGCTGCTCTCAAGATTATCGATTCAGAACTCGATTTCATTGGATTAGGAATCGAGTTTAGATTTCTATGAACTCGGTACCTCACTATTTGAATGTGAAAAAAGACGTCCGTGATTTGATGAAATCGGGCGCGAAGGAAAAAGGCGCGTGAAATGATTCGATGTGGGAATTGGGACATTAATTGTATTAAAGAACGTGTGAGTTTCAAGAAACGTTTTTAATATACGCTATCCTTTTATATTGAAGCATATTGCATACAGAATATACGGCAAAGAGGGATTAGGGGAACTTATTTTCCGATATTTTCTTTAAAAAAAGTATTACGTATTTATTATATATTATTAGCTTTCCGCCCGTGGTTCCACTCACGTGGACTACATGGCTGTGGGACCTCTTTTTCCGGGATAAAAAGAAGCCTATGTCATTCTTCAGCTCATAAGCTATGTCTATTCAAAAAATTATAGCGGTCCCGGTACTTGTGTATAGTCGCGAGTCGGCGAGCGACACCGCAGGCGGAAAGCTAGTGTGACAGTGAAATATAGTTACTTGCTGATAATGTAGCTTTCTATAATTGAAAGAATTTAAAAAATCAGTTGTGTAATTTTCGAGTTTATCCGTAATAAACAAAAAATTTAAAAAAAATCTCTTTATTATATTAGTATAGACACCATATAACTACCCCATAGCCACATATTATATAATCTTTCATTTTTATGTTCTTTGAGGACACAGACAAGTCAACCTTTAGACCACGCTTTAACAGGGAGTAGCATTCGCCAAGGCTATGTAGTGACACTACATAACTACGTCACTAGTGAGCCGTCAGTTGGAAGCACGTCGGAAGCCATTAAATTGTCAATTTTGAACGAGCCAATGAAAACTAGCCGACCTCTCCCCGCAACCCGCCACTTTTTGGCGATTTCGTTTTCGTACTGACGTTTATTAAAGCGTGGTCTATAGGTTGATTGGTCTGTGTTTGAGGATTACGTATTTTGTTTAATGTAATAAAGACTTTTTCGTGAATTAACTTACCCCATGCCTGAGGTAAGTTGACTCAGTAAGAGGGATTATTTGACTAAAAGCTTATAAAGTTTATTAGTCATGTAGGAATTTTGATGATTTATTAACATGTAAATATATTTTTTTAGAAAAGAGTAATGAATGGCATCGTTTGTGTAATTAAAATTTTGTAATTAAAATGTATATGTAAAATTTATTGAAAAACTAAACTTTACGTCGTCATCCAAATTACAAAGTAAAATTTCTACACATCCATGGCCTTAAAACACATTAAAATAATAACATTTGACGATTATTTTGATGATAATTAAAATAAAATTTGGAGTCAAAGAATTTGAACCATGTGCAGCTCTGAGTCGACAAGCCCTGACTCTCTGCCCCGACGCGTCATTTACGAAAAAAAATATTTAAAAAGTGGGAGAACAAGATGACTTGGCTAACCGATTGGCCGAGAGATTTGAGACCTTAACTTCTGAGCGAAGGGCCGTAGGTTCGATTCCCACTCGGGACAAATAATTGTGTATGAACATGTTTATGTGTTCTGTATCTGAATGTAAAAGTTTGTATATGAATGTATTATAAAAAAATATTTAAGAAGATATGTATACTAGTTGTCTAGTACCCAATAATAGATGCATAAAATTTGCTTACTTTGGGACTAGATGGCGCTGTGTGGGATGTTTCAGGTACCTATCATGGTTAACAATTACACACTTATCCAGAATAGTTTTTTACTCTCCTCATGGTCAATTGAGGTGCGCACGCATACCCGGCTGTCTGGGGATAGAGGAAAACGGTAACCTAATATTTAAATAGATTATTATGTTATCATAGTTTACCTACATAGCACTGTAATCAAGTAGCCCCAATCTGCCGTACTATGCAATTAATAAAGTCGCAATAAATTTTCATCGAAATAAATTATATTCACGGTCAACTAAGTCATATGTCTCGATTTAACCTAGATTATAGTGGTAGTTACCGCCGCGTTGGCAATTCTACGCCATACGGAGACTAATAGTAACAGGCGAAAAAACGTGTCAAGTTTTTTGAACATTATGATTTTAGATCGTCTCTGAGTAGTACATTTTTTAACACTCGTTTAATGAGTAAGTACTTTTATTTTTATGTTATTGTTTTTGATGCCCTTGATGGGCGCGTAAAGACCGAGATCTGTGGATTTCGACACATTAGGTATTATAGTAATATTTTGGTTTAAACAGGATTACTATAACATAAAAACAGTTTGAGACTGAAGTTTGCCATATTTAAATACACAAAATCCTACTTGCCATTTAAAAATATATGTATTGAAAATAAGTTTCTAGTTTGGCAAACACTATCTCTTACCTAATACAAAAGGGAAATTAAACTTTGACATACCTGCATGTATTATGTATTCGAGTCCGTGATTATCATACCAAATGAAGATAATTAATTGTTGTTGTTTTTTTTAAAGATTTTAAGTTTTAAAAGCTTTTTTGAGTACTAAAAAAATTATCAATAAGAATATAATGAAGTTAATAATATTCAAAATTATGAATTATTTTCATTTAGGTAAACTTACATAATGTTAACACATTATTTTTATAGAACTTACCGAAGAAAGGCGAACGGAAAAAACTTAAATGTTTATTTTGAATTCTGGAGTGATTATAAATTGTCAATGCAATGCAAAAATATCCTCCATATTTTACGTATGTACCTAGTAGATATGAATTAAGTAATATTTTTTGTGTATTCCTTTAAGGACGTCCAATAGTCAATTATTTTTAGATATAAGTCATTATAACTGAAAAAAAATCAAGATGGCGAAATCTTTGTTTTGAAAAGGAACTGTCAAAATCATGGTAACCGTACTCATTCAAATCATGATTCATGATAAGGTCGTTGCCCTCGTGCTAATCAAGTACGCAGCTTTGTGTTCGTGTTGAATGTACCGTGACCATGGTACTATTAATATTTTCATGCTGCAACCTATGGAGGTAGCATAAAATACATTTAGTATTAAAAAGACGATTACAATATCCGGTGGGCAAAAGTGTATGTTCGGGCGCCACATTACGACACCTGTCATGACAGTAAAAAAATGATAATAGGCTTGGAACAAAATTTTTAATTTTTATTTTTTCAAAAAATATAGACTAATCTATCTATATATATTATAAAAAATAAGTCTGTAATTTTTTTTCAAAAATGTGTTTTTCAAATATCCCTGTGACGCTAATGGAACAGATATCTACTATTTGTATTATCTTAGACTAAATAAAATCATAATATTTTTATTGATTCATTTAGGATTACAATTTAATTTTAAGTAATGAATTTACCTCAGTATTTCTTATTTAGTTTTAGCTTTATCTTGTTCGACCGCCGAACATATTATATGTTAACTCCAACAGGACACATCGCGAAAATATTTATAGCTCCATGACCACGAACTGTATTGCGTGTTTCACGCGTCTGAACCCTTGCGATTATTTCAGGAAGTTGTTATTGTATTTTTGTTCTCCATTATTTTATATTATTATTGTTGTTTTAGGACTACAAATTCGTTGAACCACTATACCTAATGGTCATACAGTAAATAGATTTGGCAACAGCGGTTGGGTTTAATAGAGTCATAAACGTTACTACACAGTATCGAAAATGTCAAATGCTATTTCGCAAGGGTGAAGACTGGTGCGCGGGGACTTAGCGAACGAAACTCGCCATCTTGCACCAGCTAGCTAGAGTATGAAAGGTTAGACAGTAGCGCAGAAGCGGGCTTCTAGTCAATTCGTACTTATATGAGAATAGTAGAAACAAATAATTTACTTCTGATGATGTAAATAATAATTTCACATACAACCGTGTAGGTACCGTACCAATTCGGCTACGGACTATCGTGTATCACCATTTTTTTTAGTCAATTAGTGAATGTTTTTTTTAAACATTGGCCGTGAGACTAAAAAACTAATACAAAATTTAGGAAAATTCATAGTTTTTCAAGTAAACTTTCATGTTTTCGTCTCTGCGAGAATGTTTTTTTTTTGTCATGTCAATTTCAGATACCGTACTTATATGAAATTATTATAAATTAAGTTGCCGCCCACCGCTTCGCCCACGGGAACTACAAGTTTGTATAATTTCGACTCAACAACAATTCAAATTAAAACATATTTAGAATACAAGCTATACACTTACAATCACTAACAAATTTCATTAATATTTGTTTAGCATTTTAGCCACTAAAAGGTAACAAACTTGCGTACACTTTTTATCGAAATCTGTGTAACATTTCAGCCATGAAAATGAAGCGAACAGAGAGACAGGTACACTTGCGCATTTACAATAATATTATAATATCTCACATGCGATCTAGTCCCAGACTAAGCAGAGCTTGTACAATGGGTACTAATCAACTGATATACGTAGACATGTACCTAGCAAATAGATTTTTTCATACTTCAGACGTAATAAAAATTCTAGACTCCCTGTGATTGAACAACCATATGAAGCACTGCAATGGCGGCTGCGTAAGTATGTCTGTGTGGAAAACACAAAAAATCGAGTAAGTTAGAGGTGGCATATGACAGTATTTGTTCAGAGACACGTGTCCCAAACGAATATAAGTAAAGAGACACGAGTCCCAAAAATAATTACACAACGAATATAAATAAAAATATTTTATGCATACGTTAATTGTTTTGTTTCAGATTTATATATCACTTTAGAAAGCGGTTAAATCGTTCATCTCTTTCACTTACGTGTTTGGTATGATTTGATGTCGCATTTAAGAGTTTAGGTTACGAAATATGTCTTAATTATGCAACATATTGCATACTTGAAGGAGACAGCGAATACGACTACATGCCAACTCTAACATAGTCTAAATAATGCTCTGTGGTGGAAACTGTGGAACCTCGTAGCGTACGCCTGTCTTCGATCGGTAGACTTGGCATGGTGTGTATGGTGTGTGTTATCTTCATCAGCCAATTTTCACCCCACTGCAAGAGCTTAGGCCTCTCCCAGGCTTGGAGCTTAAATCTACCACGCTGCTCGACTGCGGGTTGGGGATTGTAACGACCGCCATTTATTGACAGCGCCCGAGACCGACTGCTTAACGTGCTCTCCGAGGCACGGAGTCAGTGATAGTTAATGTACTTAAGTTAGAAAAAACTCATTGGTACACGCCCGGATTCGAACCATGGCACTAAGCCCGTATAAATTTGAGACAGGTTCGTTTCGCTTTGGGCTATCACGACACATGATGATATGATATGATGACACGATATGGTGTGTGTTATGGGTGTATTCAGTATGATACGTGCGTAAATAGCAAGCTGACTTACTAGGGGTACGTCAGTAGTTAGGTTGCGATTATACGTCCGGGTATACTCATGGTTAATGCCAACAAATATTTTTCCAAGGCAAGAATTAAACCCACGACCTTTGTTCTGCAGTTAATGTCTCTAACCAATACTCCAGCCAGTTATATTAGTATAGCTAAAAACGAAACCTCGCCACAAAAAAAAATACGCTTGACACCCTGTTTTCTTTAAACCGTTTACTTCTAATCTTTCAGAGAGAGTCATAAGCAAAAAGGTGGACCGTAATTTAAGTTCGAATGAAAGCTTGCCCGGTGGACCCTAGAAAGGGTTGAAGTGTACCTTTTCATCGCCTTAGAAAAGTCACCGCTGACGCCTTTGAACAATTTATTTTACGCCAAAGAAAACTCTCAAAGGAGAAATTCGTATCGAAAAATGAAAAAAATAGGCGCGACAAAAAATATACGTATATATAGTTATTTACAAAAGTAGAGAACATTATTGCCTCACGCCTTTGGGTCTAAAAAAGGTTTAAATTATTTTCAGGTATGTACTAATAAGATCGAACTGATTCAGGACCAACATGATATTATTTTGAATTTGCTTTAGTGTTCCAAGTCTGTACCTATCTCTATTTACTACGTGTAGTAAGATTTAGTTGATTTTCCGTCATAGAGAATATTGTATATAATTTTATAACTGATTTATGTTTTATATTGATAAAAAAACCAGCCAAGCGTCAGTCGGACTTAGCACACGAAGGGTTCCGTACCACCGTACAATATAAAACAAAGACATTTGTTGTTTGGGGACCCTCTTTAATTTTTAACATTATTTTGTTTTAAATATTTTTTGTTATAGCAGTGTATACTCCATTAAAATTTCGACTTTAAGCAATGATCTCATAACCACTAATCACCAAAAATGTCTAAAATATACGTTTCTTTTATAATAATAATAATAACACACACAATCACAACAACGTCTTGGCCCCAAACTAAGCATTAGCTTGTATTTTGGGTACCAAGCGAAGACAACACATACATATAACAACCAAGACCCGGTGCCAGTATTAATATTCATCATATAAATACTGACCCGACCTGGGATTCGAACCCGGGACCTCCAGCTTCGTAGGCAGGGTCGCTGCCCACTAGGCTAAGCGTTTATTGGTACCCTCTTTTAAATTTTAACTTTATTTTATTTTTATTATTAATTATAGCTGTGAAAGTTTCATGTACCTACCTAGTTATAGTTCAGACGATCCAGCTCAATGACAGACCGACGGACGCACAGACAACGAAACCTTAGCAAAAGGGATTCAGTTAGTACCCTTTGAGTATGGAACCCTATTTATCCTAAAAGTATATATTCAGAAACGGCAGTGCAGAAAAATTAGCTTACAGTGCCGCTGGAAACGCCTTGGACTATAGCTGCGCACAAAATTCAGTATGCTAAAATTTTCAACATGTCAGGGGGTAGAAATCGTCTATGATAAGGAAGAGTCAAGGAAGGAAGTTAGAAAGTAGGGGGGATAGAGATAAGATATATAATTAGCTATGTACTTGGGGTCGCCTATAAACCACGGAACGTTCTTAAGGGATGGTCGAAGGGCAGAGGGGAGGTATGACAAACAGCGTTTACAAGGCGCTACAAGAAGGGTGTTACCTAATTATTTTTGATACGTAAGAGTTTCTACTCTAAAATGTGGCTAAAAGTACATTTTCGTAACTTTTTTAATTTTATTATAAATTAATGATAATAACGTATACATCACAACAACGTCTAGGCCCTAAACTAAACATTAGCTTGTGTTTTGGTTACCAAACGAAGACACCACATACATATAATAACCAAGACCCGGTACCGGTATCAATATTCATCGTGTAAATACTGACCCGATCTGGGATTCGAACCTGGGACCTTCAGCTTCGTAGGTAGGGTCGCTACCCACTAGTCTATGTCTATTGTTTATTAATCAATAAATTTTAATTAAATTGATTGATCGCATCAATATATAGAACACGCGGGCGTAGCTGCAGACAAAACGCTGCTAGTGTGCAAAAAAATAACTTTTTTATAACAAATCTGGAAGCACCAAACATTTACTGGGTATAAGATTTGAAAGGCTAGAAACAGATTATTGTTATTTATTATCTTTGATTATATTATATATGGTTAGCATCAAAATAAAAAAAAAATATCACCTAGTAGTTCGGTTATAATTCATGCACACAGTGACAGTTTGTACATGGTTAATACACACACACACGCAAGTACGTAAAAGTCGGTCTGTCATTTTTGTATTCACTGTATCGAGAGCATCCACCCAGACATTATATAATCAAAGATTATTTACTATAACCCATAAAAGTTATTTGTAACGCACGATATTCGGTTACAGTTCAGCAAACATTGGGGTACACTCGTACTTTATACAACAAACAATATCGTATAAGATTTCGAACTCACGACGTTATCAAAATATTAGAGTTGCAAGTTTCCGTGTGTTTAGGCGCTAACGAAACTTCTTGCTGACGTTACCATCGTTACATACAAAATATATGTTATTTTGTAGTAATAGTTTTTTAGATTTATAAGAAGAAATAACAATAATAAAAAACAATAATCTTCGAAGCGTAATTCACATTCTTAATAGGAGATCGGGTGTTTATTCGAAGCAATACAGGTAAAACAGAATAAAATTAATGACAAAAATATCATAGTTTAATGAATAGGCTGACAATTTTTTTTTTTAAATTATTTTATATGAAAATAGTTTTCTATACAGGTTGAGGTTTTAATGACCAGCTAAATTTTAATATAATGATCTTTGATAGAAAACCAATAGCCGTCTTGTTTTCTTTTAGTATCGTTCTATAGAAAAATATTGGGATATGACTACACAAACCTTTCCCGAAAAAACCAATAACTCTAGTCACCATTCATGCCCGCCGTCCCATTCCGTTTCCAGATCTCGGGCGCGTATGTTTACTGTAGCGTTAAGAAGGCAACCAAACGTTATAAAATAACACTGTAGATAAAATAATTTATTATGAAAATGTAACCCATATTTTTTATTTACGCAATGAGGTCTATTGGTGACACCTAACATCTAAAAAAATTTTGGCCGGTTATTAAAATTTCACTTTGTATAATAGATAAATAACAGTGAAAGAATTTTTGAGAATAAATCATTATTAACAAAGTTATGAATATTTAAAATATCCTGTTAGACAGAGAAGGCAATACCGTACGGCGTACATATGTGTGACGCCAGTCAATTTAAAATAATGTTAGATATCGTTTGGCAAGAAAAGGACAAAGATAGAATTTTAATAACTTATAATTTTCATATTCTTCAACCGAATATAATTTTGCTTACAAAGCTTGATATCTTACAAAGCCTATTTTTATGTTTTCTTGATAAATATCTATGGTCTATGAGAAATTAAATGTTTAATATGTGAGTTAAGTAAAAGACTGTTTGTCTCTAACTTATAAAAATTAAAAAAAAATTAAAAAATATAACGTATTTAATAGCAGTAAAATTCCGAATTGTAGGGATGTGTCTTTCAGATCGTTATTTTTCGATAAAAAAATTTTTTCGGCTATTTTTCCTATCGTATTAAGACTATGGGAACGTATATTTCAAAATTTTTGGATGAAATAATGCTACAATTAATATGTTATTTAAAAGTGGTTAAAAACTGTCAAATTTTAAATACGAGGTACCTCCCTAACGTGCGTCTGCGGTCTTTTAAACTGTGAAATAACGGTTTTTCATAACGTACCTATTACTACTACGAAAACGTATGAAGTGTCGAAAGTGAAATTAAAAATGATAAAGGACTGTGTTATATTTTTAAAACCTCCATTTAGTAAAATATTTTTAACTTGCGAGGGGACTGTATTCTAGGGGTCAGTTTTTAGAATTAATCGGTTCATAAATACTGGGGATGCCGTGCCTGAAAATTGAGACCTCGAGCTGAGGTATAGACCGTTGGTGTGGTGTGCGAAATGACTTTTAGGTAAAGGGATCCAATGATATGTATTAATAAAATAAAATCACAGACATTCCGTGTCGTATTGTCGGTTTGTCTGTTTGTTGGTTTGCTTGTTCGTTTGTACACGCATCTTATAAAAGCCTCTTGTTGGATTTAAAATCTAATGACTGTAAAATATGACGTTTTATTCTGAGTAACACTCAAAACTTTATTTCATCAAAATCGACTACAGAATCAAAAGATGTTAAATCTTTAAATTTACGCCGCACCTCAGTGACGTGTCACGCGTATCCGGCGTTACGTGGCGTATGTCGCAGTGGAGCGTGCTTAATGTAACTGAGCGAGCTTATTATGTAGGTCATTATCGAATCAAGCTTATATCTGCCAAATTAACAAACACCAAAACAATCTTGTAAATTGTTTAATCATACTAACGATTAGACAGAATCAGTTTGCGTTTTATAACCAACGCAATTTTGCGGAGTTGAAGACCATCACGGCCTCACGCACTGAAACTCGGACTGAAACTCGCCATCTTAAACGAGCTAGCTAGAGTATGAGTGGTTAGACGGCAAACGCAGAAGAGGGCTTCTAGTCAATTCGTACTTTTATGTCACAAATTAATATATTTCTTAGAATATTTTGGTATACGGCGTGTTCAGCTGAAGTTTGTCAAAACTTACAGAGCTTATCGAGTTTACCGAACTAAACAAAAAGTTTAAAAAACATATAAGATAAGTTATTAAAAAGATTAAACTTTAGACATCTTTTTATAGGTAAGTTGCGCCATCTGCTTGAACGTAATGCAAACTTAAAGAGCGTGTAAAGCTTACCGAACTAAACAAAAAGTTTAATGTGAGCAGATGGCGCAAACTAACGGTTACTGATAGGAATATGTTTAAAGTTTAATTTCCGTGACACCGTGACACCGTGACACCGAATATACACCGTGTTCAATAGAACACGCTGTATATTATTTGAAGTTAGTATCACAAGTACTCAGGTGCAGGAGACGGCAAGTTTTATATTTTTAAGTTTGTTACGTTGATTATTATCGGTAATAAAAGATATAATGTAATATGTATTTAGAACGTTATAATTTATCTTCTATCATGATTTACGACTGACCGATTGGCCGAGTGGTTATAGTAGAGGCCCTAACTGCGGAACCAAGGGTCGCGTGTTCGATTCCCGCTTAGGACAAATATTTGCTTGCATAAAATGTCTATTTGTTCCGTGTCTGGGTGTAAAATATCTATATATTACAAAAAATATTCAAGTATATATATCTCTTGTCTGATACCCATAATACAAGCTTTGCTTAGCTTAGTACTAAATGGCGCTGTGTAGGATGTCCCAGGTATAATATTATTATTATTATTATTATTATTATTAATATTATTATTATAAGCACAAGTCTGTATTCTAATTTACGTAAAACAAATAGGTACCTATACGTGAAATCAAACGCATCAATCTTACGTATATCATAGCCACGTTACAGAGTCAATAAAAAAAGAAACACAGTACAATGACTTGTTTACCTTATGTACGTCGGAACGAAATTGATCCAATAATCGGATACGGTTCGCATTTAACAAAGCCAGGCTGAGCTGAGTCGGTCGATAATAAAAACGTATTGTTTTCGACGCAGCGTCCGATAGTACAGTCGGACGCATAAATCGGAAGAAAAAAAGGAGAAAATTAAAAAATATTGTTACGAGCTTGCATAGCGGTACAGATATTTTTTAATGTATGAAAACATGTAAGTATCTCAAAATTTTGAAATTCGAATTATATTTATTATGGAAATAATTCACGGCACCGGAGCTAGCTTCGCCTGCTCGTGACTCTTTTTACGCACCGCCTCTAAAATAAAATTTTATTTGTTATTTATTTTGATATCAAATTTTTAGTTATTCTTATTATTTGTGATGACATACAAGGTGAGATTTTATTAACCGGCCAAAATTTTTCTAGGTGTTAGGTATCACCAATAGAACTCAATGCGTAAATAAAAAATATGGGTTACATTTTCATAATAAATTATTTTATCTACAGTGTTATTTTATAACGTTTGGTTGCCTACTTAACGCTATAGTAAACGTACGCGCCCGAGGCCTTGAAACGGAATGGGACGGCGGGCATGAATGGTGACTAGAGTTATTGGTTTTTTTGGGAAAGGTTTGTGTAGTCATATTTCAATAATTTTCTATAGAGCGATACTAAAAGGAAACAAGACGGCTATCGGTTTTCTACCAAAAATCATTATATTAAAATTTTGGCTAGTCATTAAAACCTCATCCTGTATATGATATTATTCTAGTTATTCGTTCGATAATTCTAGCATTTTCTATAAAACTTTCTATAAATGTTTATATGCCAGTGCGTCACAACATTTTAGGACGTAGAATTTATTATTAGCCTTATTTATACTTTAAAAATCTAAGAATTATTATGTGAAAATAAATCTCTACCTCCCCCTTCTGATAACTAGCCATTAATAGTATATTTGTTTAATATTGTACTTTAAAAAGCTTGAGAGTTTCTCTGCTAAAGTTTGTTTACTGTTTTCTGTACTAATACGGCAAAAATATTATAAATATCTTGAAATTTTGTTAATCCTTTTTTAAACAAAAATTATTGTATTTGTGTGTGTGTTTTATTTTGTGAAGACTTAACTAGGTAACTGTATGAAGGAACTCAAAAAACTTTTTTTAAATTTTCCTGTTAAAGTAACATAGGCTATGTTTTACGGCTGCAGGCCGACTGCGTGTTTCTGTAAAACGGCTGAGTCTATATTGAAAAGGTTTTCTGCATTATATGGTAATTACCTTAGACCTGGTTTGTAGACATTTTTTTTTCGATTGTGCACCACCAAGCGGCGCTGCAGTAAATGTGTTTCTTGAAACCGACTTATCCCGGGTCGTTAGGAGTCACAGCCAGGGCCGGCGTTAGGGGGGGGTTGTAAGGGCAGTAGTACCACCAGGACCCGGACTAAGAAACGGGGGCCCGGTTAATTGATTTTTTTTTTCAAAGTAAGGTGCGGTGGGCCCCGCAATGTTTTACACCCGGGGCCCGATCTGGCTCTCGCCGGGCCTGGTCACAGCACAAATATGTAGTCCACTCGCGCGAAGCTACGGGCGAAAAGCTAATATATTATAATCTTTGAACAAATGTAAATGAAAATACGTACGCATTGAATATTACTCATGACACAATATTACAAAGTAATACAACATGTAACATAAAATATCGGTACAGTTTATTTGCTCATGCAAACAATTTGGAAATAAACATCTGACAAGAATTAAGTATATCTATTAATTGTAACTATTAAGGGAAATGATCGAGATATTTTCTAAATCAATGAACCGATTTTAATAACATTTTAGTCCATAAGAGTCCGACATTATAGTTAAAGTATGCAAAAAACAACACATAATTCTATTAATTAATTAAGTAACAATAATAATAATATCTGGGTCATCCCACACAGCGCCTTCTAGTCCCAAAGTAAGCAAGTATTATGCTTGTATTAGGGGTACTATACAACTGATATACATACTAACATATTCTTTTTTATATTATATATACAAATATATAGATACTTTTACACCCAGACACAGAACAAGTATACATGTTTATGCACACAAACATTTGTCCCGGGCGGGAATCGAACCCAAAACCCTCGGCTTCACAGTTAGAGTCTCTAACCACTCGGCCAACCTGTCAGTCAATACATATATAAATATATATGTTACTTAAATGTTCATGTAATCTCATATTAATTTGTTTACATTGTGTCTACTGGTATACCAAGGACCAATAGCTAACTTAATCTTGTTTGATGTGTCATTTTAATAATCTACATCCTTGAATTATAGTAAATAAATAACTATTATAATTATAGGACTTACTGGTTGGCCAAGTGCTTGGAGACCCTAACTCCTTAGCGAACGATCGCGGGCTCGATTTCCACCGGGACGAACATATGTGTTTGTTCCGTGTCTGAGTGTAAAAAGTGTCAATATATGTATATATTATAAAGAAGAATATTTAAGAATGTATAGCTGTTGTCCAGTACCCTATAATACAAGCATAATACTTGCTTACTTTTAGACTAGATGGCGGTGTGTGGGATGTCTCAGGTGTTATCAATAATATTTGTGGAACAATTTATTGGTTTTTTCTTTTTTTATTGAAATTACTTATTGATTGGTTTAATAATTAAATCGTTTGTTTGTTCTGTTGTTATTTCTACACTTCATTCTAAAACTAAAATAAATATTTCGTAGTAATGAAATATTTATTTCAGTTTAGTTATTGCAAACCCACTTTATTTGAATGTGCTATATTATTATTATTATGTACTTAGAAGCCATAAACTAAATAATTTTGACAGCAACGTTTGGTTTTAACAAAGTCAAATGCTTAAATGCTGTGTCGTGATACCCCGGAGCGCAACGAACCTGTCTCAAATTTATAAGGCCATAGGGCCATGGTTCGAATCCGGGCGTGTACCAATGAGTTTTTCTGACTTAAGTACATTAACTATCACTGAGTCCGTGCCTCGGAGAGCACGTTAAGCAGTCGGTCCCGGACGCTGTCAATAGATGGCGGTCGTTACAATTCTCAACCCGCAGTGGAGCAGCGTGGTGGATTTAAGCTCCAAACCCCCTCCTCACCCTGGGGGAGGCCTAAGTTCCTGCAGTGGGGTAAAATGGGCTGATGATGAAAGTCATAAATGCACCGAATGTCACTTCACAGTATCGAAAATGTCAAACGCGTTTTCGCAGGAGCGAAGAACGGCGCGCGGAATTGCGTTCTGAACTTCACCATCTTGCACCAGATAGCTAGAGTATGAGTGGTTAGACGGTAAACACAGAAAAGGGCTTCTAGTCGATTCATACTTTTATGTTAAAAGCCAAATTACATAATTATTATTCGTCGACATCGACCGTCGCGCGTCGTTTAATAAACGGGATCTCGTCCGATTTCTAAAGTTGTCAACGTCAGACGTGATATAACTGAGATGATTGACCGTCTAGGAATACCGCGTATATTGGTTTCTTTTTGTCAAGTTAAAGCTTTCAACTTTTCTTGAATCGTAGGACAATCGTCCTTTTCATCAACTTGTCGACCACATATCTATACTTTCTGTTGTGTTTGGAACACATAGATAGATACTCGGAATAAAAAACGAATGGATCAACTTTTCCATTCAAGAACCTAAATTTTCGTGTCATGTCAAAGTTTTTGAGTCATGGTCATAACCATAGCTTCCATCAAACCGTTATAATACGTATATCCAAAATTACGTATACTGGTATCATAACGGCCACCGAGAACTTCAAGTGGTGACCCGATACGGCGATTTTATTTTTACCCCACACTTTCTAAATTTTCCTTAACAGATGGATGCACAGAAGGCTTTTCAAACTCCCGTAACATGTCATTAGGCGATAAGTAATACATCAGAAAAGTGGCTTGGCCGATGGTCTAAATCACAAGTATCCAAAAGTGTAGACACGTGTTAAATTAATTCGGCTCTTCAAAAGTTTTACGATATTTCATGGCTCGGAAAAGTTTTCCTTTTCATCCGAAACTTTGTAATTGACTGGTGAGATATTGAACCAAATAGAATACCTATTCTAAAAAAAATATTTTATCACTATAAGTAGGTACTTATACCTTTAAAATCTTTAAATAGCAATTTGACTCAATTTAAGGTTTAGTCAATGGAACTAAATTAATAAAAAAATATTTTCTAAAAGCTTATGTCTTTATATTTATTTCGAAGATACCATACCACCATACCATCAGCTCAGTAATGCCCCATTATAGGCTAAGCCGCCAGATGAGGGGTCTTGGAGCTTAATCCAGCACGCTACTTCACTGCAGGTTGGTGGATTTTAACCGGGATCGACGGATTAATGTGCTCTCCGTGGCACAAAATCAGTGATAATTAAGTACATAAGTTAGAAAAAACTCATTGGTGCATGTCCTGGAATTCGAACCATGGCTCTCCAAACTAACATTCTTACTAAAAAATCAATACCAAATCTATTGAGACAAAACTTTCTCTGAAAAATAAGTATTTTAAAGTTAAGTAACACTGAGGCTGTAAATATAGCGTCACAGAGCAAAACAAAAACATTAATGAATACCCAAAAAATAAAATGACAAAAGAGGTAGCGCAATTCGGTATATTGGACCACTTTTTTAAACGTACTGTTTTTATGTTTTTTATTTAAAATATTCGACGCCAAAATGCCACGTATTTCACACATATTTCATCTAAGAAATATTTTAAAAAATTAATCATATGCCATTACTACAAATGAACGATTTTTCGATTTATTTCAGTTGACTTTCATGATTCTAGGTCTATCCGGAGTCCTTATCCTATAGGTTTTGATTTCCTTGCGAGTGTTAAAATATGCGACATAAATGGCTGTATTTGTTATTGGGTTGACTTTTTGCCTTTTTACAGCTCCAAAAAATCGTAGATCTAAGTACTTACTAGATATTAATTTCAATTCCATACCTCTATGCTTTCCTAAGATGAAAGTTTTGGACAGACAGTCAAACAGGCAGACAACGAAGTAACGCTCTAAGGGCTCCTTTTTTTTAAGGCGCGAGACCCTAGAAATTACTTGAATATTTTTTTTCGACATCATCCGTTGGGCCATTGCCTACGTCAACATCGGGTGATCAGAGGGCTGGCGCTTACCTAGGGCAATGCATATGCATTGCTATATAGCGAGGTAATGACGCCAGCTTTTTTGGCACCGCCGCACGGCATGATTTCGATATTATTTTTCCTTTGTCAATGTTAATTTGTGGGATGAAAGGAATAGTAACATAATTTAAGAAATGTAGTAGAAGTAATGGTAAGACTGCGAGAACGGGAACGGTGTAACATAGCATACGAGGGGACAATAAAAAGTGAGAATCAGGTATATCGTATATACACTTTGGTTTAAAAAATAAATAATTACTGGCAGGCATAGCCTAGCCGTTTTTATATTAAACACCGAAAATTTCTATTCTTTTGTTTTTTAAAAATCATAAGTGTTTCCTACGTGTCGGAGTGTGTTCTCGATAATGGAGGCAATTGAAATTCGCGCTATAAATGAATATATCTGTTTAAAAATATTTACTATGTAGCAGGTAAATCAAAAATTGCGGGGAACATAAAGGCTTCTCTATATTCAACAGTTGCTCGTTCGTGTGCTAAGTTTAGCGAAGACAAACTTCGACCAACGACGACCCACGCTCGGGGCGAACTACGACCGACGGCAGGCGAAAAAATTGTTTTGACGGAAATTCGTATCACTATTTCTTTTATAGCTAAAAAAGTGATGATTTCTACAGGTAGTTTCTATAATGCACTATCTTCTACGCATAAAAAAGTGTCAGTGCTTTGGGTGCCTACAATGCTTAAGGACGTGAAGAAACAAACCAGACTCAGGATTTCGTAAAGCTGTTTGGATTTGTTACAACTAGATCCCGACCGACTTTTGTTTCAATTCCTTGAAATATGACCTTGAAACGACTTGACTTGAAATGACTTAGAAGAAACCGCCATTTCCAAGTTAAGTAATTGGAGGCAATATCATCAGCCAATAAGACCATTGACTCTCTTTTCTGGCACAGCCAAGCGGTGGTATCTGATGATCGAATACCTCAATCACGGAAACCACCGTTAAGGGGACTTTATACGCAGGACAAATTAAAAAATACCCCAAGAAATATGCGAGAAACAGCGTAACAAACTCGCTATAGTTACTTTTTTTACGTGAACGCCCCCGTGCATATTCCACAAGTCTAGATTTTCGGTGTCTGCCACTAAAGATGCTGGCTTTGAATGGATGGAATATCTTCTTTATTCACCGGACCTCACCCCTAGTGATTTATGCCCTATTCCGTGGTTGAAAGAGCATCGAGGAGAAGAATTTTAGTAGTAATGGAATTTTAAATCTAGAAAAACGATACATCGAGTCTATTAACTTAAAAGGTGTCAATGTTGAAAAATAAAATAACTCTATTAAAAAATGACAACTTTAGTAATTCTCACTTTTTATTGAACACCCTTTGTAGTTATGAAAACATTATGTATGTCTGTTAGTGTGAAAGTTAATATTTTATAAAATTTAATAATAATGTATATTTACTCTTTAAAACGAGTATTTAGTTTTGGTTGAGCTGGCTGGACTAGTAGTATTTGCAGCTGGAGTAAATTTTTATTTACGTCGGAGTTTCTATTCATTGACAGTTAAAATACCCATAGTTTAGATGTTTTCTTGCGTGTCTGTACGTTGCGGAAGAGCTAGAATAGGGTCACGGCTCGGAATAGAGCGGCACGTGGCTACGAGCCAGCCCTGGAGCCGGCGTTTACTTCGAATACACTACTACGAAACTTTAAGACTGTTCCACACTTTGTGCATTGAGACTGGAGTAACCATGTCCTACTATACCCCTTTGCTAAAGTACAATAGAAGATCAAACATTGTAGGAAAACTATTATTACGATTTAAGGGTGACATACATCTTTACTTACAGTACATAATTATAGACAGATGTAATTTGAATTTAAGCAAATATTTAGCTTAGCATTGTGCATTATTGAACGTAGTCCAAACTTATAGAACGTGAAGAGCTTAACAATGCTTAAAAGAAATGATAAAAAAAATTTAACTTTAAACAAGCTTTTCTCGGTAACCATTAGTTTACATCATATGCTCTCTTGAAACTTTTTGTTTGGTTTGGTAACTTCTACAGGGTCTATAAATTTCGACTGAATACAGTGTATACTTACCACATCTGCTTTCTACTGAGATATATTTCTTTAGTTGATGATTGGCAAAAATGAGATGAGATGAGAATATCAAACAGTAGAGGAATACCCTTCCCCTTTTACACATGCAGTCTTCTGGGGAAATACAAGTGGAACCACATTTTAGGATAAACGAGTTACAGTCTGTACCAGCTCTTAGATTGGAGATTACGTTGTTTGGAAATTAATAATATCGCAACACGAACAAACGCGTACACCATCCCAAATAGAAAGTGAATTTATTGCTAAGTTTAAAATTTGTATTAAATTTATACCCAAGGAATGAATGGTATATTACGTACAACATGAGTTTTTGTTTGTATTTCGTCATTAGTATTATGCGTAACTGATTTTGATATATTTCACTAAACTTAATTGATACATTTGATTGTAGTAAAATATTGCAAAATATAGCATTATTTTTATTTATTTGGTCATTTCAATAGGTATACTGTTAGAGTATAAACGTATAATTAGGACTTGATATTCATATATTTATGACTTAATATTCGAGAAAAGTAACTGACCATGATTTCTAAGCACTATACCCAACAAAATCCCACACCAGCGATCGTAGCAATTTCTTTTTAGCAGAGTCCCTGCTAAGTTTAATCGTTTGGTGGAGGTTCATCCTGAAATCGACCTGTTTGATTCTGCTATTGCTGGATCGAGGGGAGCATTATAGTTTGATCGAAACAGCTGTACCGCGCTTTAAGTATGTGCGCGGCGAGGAGGGAAGGCAGCTCCTAAGCGTTGACGACGGACTGACAGAGCAGATAGATCTGCTTCCCTCCGCGAAGGCGCGGTACAGCGATTCGGTCAACCTATAGCATTTGATTTTTTTGATTTCTGCAACTCGTATAACTATCGGAGTTACTGTTTGTTTTTGAAGTTGTGGTTCCTATTTGTAATTTTGCTTCTCTATTATTTTGTAATTTACTACTCTATTGTATTGTAATTTCACTTTTTTATTACTGTGATTGTACTAACTATAAGTTTATTCCATTCGTTGCATTGTAAACATATATGTGGAAAAAACTGAAGGGTTTAACATAAATTTATTACTTGTTTTCCTAAATAAATAAATTAAATTAAAATATTTTACTTACTGAATTATAAAATTAATTATAATATCTATTCTAATAACAAAGAATATAAAAACATTACGTTTGATGACTCTTGTAAATAAAATATTTCCTTTACATTTGCAGTGTGTGTTCAGGTGGACCACCAAAAAGGTAGCATCGGGTTTCTTCGCAGATTGACCGCGTGGTCGAACGTCGCCGAACTATTAACATTCACGCAAAGCAAATAATTGTATTTTAATTTATTTTATTTTAAGCGACATAACATTGATAGTAAAATGTAATTTGTGTCGATTAAGTTCGGCTACACGATTAATCTACGAAGAAACCCGATGCGACCTTCTTTATAATATTTGTAACGAGTCAAACTAGGGTTGAGGCGCGGGCAAGGTACACACCTTTTGCAAACCTTTTGTCAAAAACGGGTATTGCAAAGGCGTCTTAGCTGAAAGACCTGTTGTTACAACTACTAAACTGTTTAAGGTACAGCCACAAATAGTCAACAAATAATACTCAAAAACAGTAATTTGTTAATAATAATTGTCTAAGTAAAAGACTAACATAACATAACATACGTATACATCACAACAACGTCTAGGCCCCAAACTAAGCATTAGCTTGTGTTTTGGGTACCAAGCGAATACACCACATACACATAACAACCAAGACCCGGTAACAGTATTAATATTCATCATATAAATACTGACCCGACCTGGGATTCGAACCCGGGACCTCCAGCTTTGTAGGCAGGGTGGCTACCCACTAGGCTAAGCGGTCGTTAAAGACTGTCTCTAATAAATAAAAATAAAAAATAAATAATAACATACTAGCAACTGTAAAGTAACTGTGACTCATCATCATCATCATAATTATCAGCCCATTTTTACCCCACTGCAGGGGCTTAGGCCTCCCCCAGGGTGACGAGGGGGGCTTGGAGCTTAAGTCCACCACGCTGCTCCATTGCGGGTTGGGAACGACCGCCATCTATTGACAGCGTCCGGGACCGACTGCTTAACGTGCCCTCCGAAGCACGGTGTCAGTGATATTGTGTACTTAAGTCAGAAAAACTCATTGGTACACGCCCGGATTTGAACCATGGCCTTATAAATTTGAGACAGGTTCGTTGCGCTCTGGGCTATCACGACTGTAAACTGTGAATACTCTTTGTAAAATGAATGTTATAATAAACTTTCTTTGATTGAAAAGGTGTTGTGCTAATTTTCCTGAAAAATAATTTATAACGTAGACGAAATTTTCATCTCAGCCGAAATTTAAATAATCGACTAAAAACGGCGCGAAATCGGTCAAGGCAGTTTATTTTTAGTCTGACTGATTTATTAGTAGACTTTTACGATGTTTTTAGCTGCACGTGCTTTATTTCTGAAGCATGAAACTGTTATGGGGTTTAATAAATAACAATATTTCAAACGCGTCTGGTTTATCTCGCGGTTGGAGAACATTAAAAAATACTCCGAGTTTTAGAGCTGATTGTACTTTTGATATAATGCACTTTTAGTTAAAACGATTATATTGAAACACAAATTGTATGTAGGTGATTTTTTTAGAGAATTTTATGAATATTTTAAAATAGTAAATTTTTTTAGTAAAAAAAAACTATGAATAGGAGGTTTGTTATTTGCGGGAATTGGTTTGTATGGAGTTCGTAGTCGTTTTACTTATTCTTTTTTGAATCTCTATAATTAAAGAAAGCATACTCTTCTATGTACTTTGTCACGCACTTAGCCGGTTCTTTATGAGGTTTTGTTTTAATATTTTTTTTTGTTCATCGACGCTCTTTATCCACATCATTCTTTGGTTTTGAATCTTCTATAGCAAAAGATCTAATTAATTTATGTATAAAATTTTTCCGTAAATCCTTATTTATTTGATAAAATCAAAGGCGTTTTCGTGCATTTGCTTTCTCATTTGTTACGCTTCTTGAATTTCAATTAGGTATGATTCAGAATAAGACCGGAAAAGCTGTATTTAATATTACACAATCAAAAGTTTAAAAAACCAATCGACACAACGATTTTGGGCGCAGGAATTGTACGCTATTCATTAATAGATAGAGCTGCCATAAAGAAGATTTTTTTTATGGCGACGTTTCTACGTTTCGTGTGACTATAAAAAAAAAACTTTTTAATACTTTCTACTGACATTATTTTATTTTTTATTTTATTTTATTTGATCAATTAATTTACGTAAACCTAAAATGTGTTGAAAATAAATTAAACAATTTTTTCGAAACTATTCGAGACATTAAATAATATCAATATGGTGACAAACTTTGTTTATCACTTTTAGGTTTTTGTACAAATGTTTCGGAATTGTTACAACAAGTAATAACTTAGAAATGAGATGACACTTTTTTTCCATGGTACCTACCTATTATTCAATATCCGTACTATACATGTAGCGCACTCCCTTAAGCACATTTTTTTAGCTATTAGAAAAAGAAAGCGAAAGAACAAAAGCTGGCCTTCGACATCGTAGTGCTTAATGCGCTTAATTGACTGTATATTAACAGACCTGTCTCAACAGACTAACTATATTTCCATGCTATCATATTTGATATACTAGTAGATAGTGAGGGGTAACGGCCCCCAAGGGCGCGGCCGCAGTCGAGATTAACGGGATTAATCGTCTCGGAGAGGATATTTGTCTTTGGTGACATGACCTGGAGATACGCCGGTCATTGATATAGATTGGTTCCGTCGCTCCACTGTGTTTGTAGTTACGTTGCTTTTTGGCTCTATCGGAGAATTAAATGCCATTATGATGGACGCATTGGATGGTTTCAGCTGAAATAACAATACAAAATGTAACTAAAAACCTGGGGGGTAATAAAAAAACCGTAATCTTTTTTAATGTTTTCAAAGCTGTTTAGGATTCCTAGATTCCAGAACAATGCGTCATATAAAATAATAGAAACGCGAAACATGCGACTAGTTCAAATGTGAAGAACAGCGCGTAAACTGACAACGTCATTCAAACGCGCGAAGAACGACAACTTCACTTAAATCTACAAAAAATGACTTCACTTAAATGCGTGGAATGAATTTTCTCCAAGTATGCACGAATGTGCAGATCATGTATAGGTAAACTGCGTGTTAACGTCTTTTGTGGGGAAAATTTAAATATTTGTGTGAAAAGACATAAGATTCACATTTGAAGGGGTAAGTGGACAAAGGTGTTAACTAACAAAAAGTTCAAATGAGTTATGAGTGTTTTTATGTTACTCCCACCACATTTGCAAGCCTGAAATGTATGCATGATTGTCAGTTAATAATATCTTTGCTGTAGGTCTTTATTTTTGATACGAATCAAAATTTGCGCAGTCGATTTATGATCATTTAAAATCTAATTCCATACAAAAAGTCGATTTGTTTTGTTTTGTCAGATAACACCTTTGTCCACTCACCTCTTCATTTGTTTGAATACATTCATTTTAGTTTGGTGAAATTTACAATATAATGTATATTTTATAATATTATTTACAATATTATGCTTCACTTAGGTCACGAAATATAATGAAATGTTTTCGGAAAATAAAAATGTTCGTTAGTAAAAATATACAGATGAATGAAGTCGACGTCGTTGTCATCTTCTGATCGTCGTTGTTGGTTACAGGTCGGCGGAGGCGCCGCGGCCGCCCCGCCATGAGATGAGCATGCGCGCGGCGTGGGCCCGCTGGTGCTGCCTTGCGATGCTGTGGTGCGCGGCGCCCGCCGCCGACTGGCCCGACTGCGCACATGTGCAGGCCTGCCGCTGCAAGTGGGCCTCGGGTAAGAAGACGGCCACCTGTGCCGCTGCCGGCCTACGCCGCCCGCCCGCGCTGTCTAACGACGTCCAGGTGCTCGATCTACACGACAACCCACTTCGCACGCTCCCGCGCCGCGCTTTTGCCGCCGTTGGCCTTCTCAACCTTCAGAGGCTCAACTTGCGTGCCACCGGCCTCCGCTCGCTGCATGCCGAAGCCTTCCTCGAGCTCACCATCTTGGTTGAGGTGGATCTCGGCGAAAATGACCTGGCCAGCTTGCCGTCAGACCTGTTCCGCGGCAACGATCGACTACGCACCGTGATTCTCACCAATAACCCTTTGACGGCCCTTGCCGCTGATCAGTTCCCGCCGCTGCCGCATCTTCGTATACTGCTGCTCGATGGCTGCCGATTACGTTCACTACACACGCATGCGCTCCGCAATCTTAAGGCTCTAGAGACGATCGATTTGCGACGCAATCAACTTACATTCCTACGTTTGATCACGTTCGCATTGCCAGCCCTCAAAACGGTATCTCTTTCAGGCAACCCGTGGCGATGTGATTGTCGGCTGCGCGAGTTCAAGGATTGGTTTTTAGAAAGCAAATTAGGTACCGAGGAACTCAAGTGCGTCGAGCCGCCGATGCACGCTGGTAAAAAGTGGCGTGCTGTGTCCGGAGAGAGTATGGTATGCGCTCCGGAAGTACGATCCAGCACGCTCGTCGTCCGCGCCGAGCTCGGTCTACCTGCCAGTTTTGGGTGCTGGGTACGAGGGGTGCCGCGACCTCAAATTGACTGGTTGTTCGACGGCGTCGACATACACAATAATAGCGTCGACAGCGACCTGGAGGAGGCCGAGACCGAAGTTGAAGACGATGACTCGGAAGACAATGTACCGGGCAGCGCCCGCTGGGTTAATGTTACGGTCGTCAACGTTACCGCGAGTGTTGCCGGGGAATGGACGTGCGTGGCACATAGTGAAGCGGGCGAGGCGCGTGCTGTCATTAGTGTGGTTCTACCGCGATCACAGACGGCAACGGCTCGTACGGCACCTGGCATTCCGCAGTTATTAGGTGTTGTGTTCGGTGCACTGGGATTGCTCGCAGCACTTGGGTTTGTGGCGGCAGTGGCTTGTTGGCGGTTGCGCAGGCGACGCGTTCCACCTAGCCGTAGCTTTACAGACCAGGAAAAACGGCTGCTGGACGCCTCTGTTGTCGTCAGCTGCGACCGTTCCATCGCAGACATGGCTTCGTCGTGCGATTTAGAGCTAACTGAGCGGTCGCTATCGATTGGCGAGGACGGAGGACGCGGATGCGCGTTCGATCCAGTCCACATCACAATTGAAGGGGCGGGGGGTGCGTTCCCACCTCCACCGGCCGAGTTCGCGGTGCCGGTGCCCTACGGGAACATTTTCATATCGGTGCAGGTTGCGGGACGTGGCGGGGACGCAGCGAAGTACCCGGACCTTCTGGGTGGGGGAGCGACTCTACCGCGCCGAGGAGGCCGAGCGTGCTGCACTGGCCCCACCTACGATAACATGGGTCCCCGCGTAACGGCGGCGGGCAGCTCCACGTGGTCTCTACCGGGCGCGGAGGGGGGCGCGAGCGCATTGCCCGTGACGGCGATGCCCCCACCGCCTGCAGAATTTGTGTCACTTTAGCCCCGGGCGCTGGTCCTGGACGCCGCCGCACTCAGGTGACCTAGCTCCGGGACCATACTACGCCCGCTGAGTCAATTACTTGGGACGTTACCGAGACTTTTTTTCTGAATGGACGCAAACGCATGTGAAATAGTTTTGACCGGTGTGTGACGCAGGTTCGGTCAATTGACGCGCAACTTTGTTATCGAAATGTAAAAATTTTAACTACATAAGTCTAAATCTTGTTGGATGTCGAAGCGGCGGGTTGATTAGTGTTAATTGTACTTAATAGAATTGTTTTGTGTATTTTTGCATACGTGTCTTCCCGAACTTTTGTAAATAGATATACTCGTTTATTACTTACAAACTTCCCAAATATAAGACTGACCCTTTTGTCTTGTTTTCCTCTCTCTTTGTGTAAAGCACCGGACTCGGTGTCGCACTCTGCGATTAGCTTAATTTTCTTTTCTTGAATACGTGCAAATAAATGTAAAAATAAAATCAATTACACAAGGATAACTTAGTATTATTTACGTGGGTCTGGGGCTTTCCATTTATCACCTTCTCGATAGCGGTAGATAGAGAAAACTCTCCGTAAATGTCGGAGTACAAACAAACTATGGTATCAAAAGAAAATAATTCTTACTCTAAGGAAAAGCTGTTCTTTTTCAGTTATTTATAGCTTTCGTTAACGCGAATATACTGATACTGCAAGTTCTACTGGAAAACAGAAATTTCGTTTGAAAAAAAAAAACTTATTGTAATGTGAATTTGTTTACATATTATTACATTTTCATGGAAAAATTTATACTTGAAATTTTATGACTTGAAAGAAAATCAAACCAATGTGTTAATTTTCGTTTGCTCCTACATCCTGATATAACTTCCGACTACGGTTACGTTCGCGTACGTTCCGTGATTTCTGTTTTGTTCAAAAACAATATTTTATGAGAAATTTTGAGGTAAATACTTCCTATATATAGTATGTCTCGCGTTTATAAAATAAAATATATTATCACTTTTAACTGATTTTCTTATATAAAAATGAAAAAAGTTAGGCCGAATAATTACCATTTTTCTTTTAAATTAAATTTTAAATTATTTTAACTGTCTTACTATTTGATACAATGTTTAGTTGCTGAAATACATAGGTACTACAAACTAACAAATTTTATTTTAAAATATATAACATGAGCTCTAACAATATATACTATTGGATATATTAAAAAATATTGTATAAAAACGATTCAATATATTTTTTTAATTTGTTATCAAACGACATCTTACTAAAAAAAACTATTTTTTTAAGATTATATATTTTTAAGTCTTATTCTTTCATCAGTGATATGGAAAAATATTAAATATAATTTTCTTTTTATCAAATTATTCGCAGTTCAAATTTATCTAATTCTTTTTTAAGTTATTATCACCACAGATTTGGGAAATGTATGAAATAGGTGTCTGTCTGTGTGTCAGTCAAACAGGAAGTTCTCCATGTTTATTACTTACGAATTACGAATACCCAAGTAAATAAATTAGGAACTTAAAATTTGTTACAAAATAAAAAGTGCTAGCCCTTTACATAAAAGTCGTTTTAAGAAATGAATTTCAATCCAAGAGTATTTTAGGAAAATAAACTGAAAATTGGTAATAAATTTCATTTGGACGACCAAGTACTTATGGAAATAAATTTTCACGGTCTGAAAGAACACAAAAAGGGGAACGAATTTCATTTTGTTATATTTTCGTCTTTCATGTTATAAACTGCAATGATTTACTTTTATTAAAACTTTCTTTCTCAAAAATGACCTATTCAATAATATTTTATAGCGCTATGATTTCACGTAGCTTTTTGTGGGGTAACCGAAATATATTTCCAATCCAATATCCCATAGTCCACCATAAGATACTGGGTTATATAAAGCTCTATTTTTACGATAATTAGGACAATGTCTATCCAAAGCGATTGAGGCCCTTCCGCTAATATAATTCGAAACAAAAGGGAAGACAAAATAAAGGAGCATGGCTGAATCAAGTATTAGACAAGATAATTGAAACGTTCCTGTCAAGCGTGTGGTAATTCCTTCAAATGGCGGGTGTGGATTATTTCTTCTTTGTAGCGACCTATCTCCTTTCTCGTGTACGGATCGACGGAACTGTGTCAAGTCTGTATGCGGACTACTTAGACATTTGTCTTCAACGAGAGTGCTTGGCGATTACGTGGGAACTGGGGGAGGTTGTACTTTGGTACGAATTTAAGAAAGATTTTACCGAACAAATGTCTACTCGTACACATTATGGATACGATCATGTGTCATTTAGCAATTATTTATGATCTCGTGACCTTTGTTAGACATATTATAGGTAACTAAATAATATTATATAAAAGTAAAACAAAAACGTAAAAGAAATAACTGTATCGTTAGTGACAACCCTGCGCGAGAATTTCGATTTTTGCAAGCGAATTATTTGACTACAAATAGCACGAAGACGTTGTCTTGTAATTTAGACGATATTTCTATCAGTGGGAACCTGTAAATGTTTGACTGTTAACCACTCACTGCTAATTATTTTAATTTGTATATAACTGTTGGTTCTCTTTAACATAAATAAATAAATAAATGTTGTTACGGGTTATAGGTCAAAATATATGGAATGTACTAAAACACCGATTAATTTGTACTTTATTATGAAACGAAATCACAAACTGTTTTAATCACAATTCAAATCACATCACGAATTACACTGTTGTCGCACTTTATAGCTCGCAGTCGATCGCATTTGACTTATCAATTAAATTCACTGATAGACGTCGCGTCGTCCTCCTTATATATGCTTCAGAAATCCCCCACCACCAGTATTCTAATGTCGAACATTCTATTGCAAAATTGTAATCTCAATTTACCGTGAGAATTTCCTGTCCAAATTGGCCACTGTCTTCGTGTAGTGGCCAAAATCCTTCTCAAAAATAGAATTATCGAGTACGTAATTCACTTTGAGTTAAAAGCCTTTAAAATGAATTCAAGTTGTGGAATTTATTTTTGCTTCGGAATTTCTCGATGTTTCTGTATTCGATCGATGTGTTTGAATAACCGTAATTTTTTCGAGTACATTCTATAATACATCGACGTGCTTCTATACATAGACGTCACAATATTATATTAGTAGGGTTGTGTTTGAATAATTTCTAAGTGTATGCTCAATGCCGTTTTACTCAGAAACTGCTGATTCAGTTACTATAGTTCCTTTAGCAAAATGGTCTAAAAAAATAGTCTATTATGAAAATTTCTTTCAAAATAAATATTTGAAGCATTTATTATGGTGAACACGAAATAAGAAGCTGAATATTTTTTTGTTGAAATTGATCCTGTACGAATATATTTCCTAAACAGATGAATACGGTTACACCATCGTGACAAATTAGTAAGTTTTTTTTTTATATTTTTTAAATATATTTTCTTTTCTTATTTTTCTTTTAAGTATAACGAGAGATGATTGTGCTGTTTGACATTGTAGTGGCGCCACGGTCTGGGAAGGTGAGCAGTGAAATTCCCAAGTTATTTGTAAGTTTTAGACTGGTGTTGTCCGAGCAAACATTTTACATAATCGCTTGTAGTAATTAAACTCATAGAGGGTTAAGGCTTAGATTATTATAATGTCTGGATGGACCCTCGCAATACAATGTTAACAAACATTACAGGCCAACTTTTGCGTACTCGTGTGTGTGACTCAACAGAGCACATACTCTTACTACACCACACTAATCATGTACAAACTGTTTCTGTGTGCGTGAATTATAACTGAACAGTCGGGTTTTATTTTTATCTAGGTATATTTTTTGATGCTGAATTTTCTATTCAGACATTATATAGTTAAAGGGTCAAGACAGAAGCCTAGCAGAAGGCAGAATTGTGTTTTAACAATGTTGAAAGACTAGATTATATAGTCTTAATTAATTAAAGGGCTATAGTTGTTAATAATAATAACGTATACATGACAACAACATCTAGGCCCCAAACTAAGCATTAGCTTGTGTTTTGGGTACCAAGCGAAGACACCACATACATATAACAACCATGACCCGGTACCAGTATCGATATTCATCATATAAATACTGACCCGACCTGGGATTCGAACCCGGGACCTCCAGCTTTGCAGGTGGGGTCGCTACCCACTAGGCTAAGCGGTGCTTAATAAATGGAGATGACTACTAGTTAGTGAACGTTTACACAAAGTTCCTGACTGCAAAACGTATCCGGTAACACCTGGAATAGCGGTGAAAATGCGATAATTTTACAGAAACAAAATTAATTTATTTTATTTTGGAACTTATTTTTTAAAAATTTTATTTGGGATTAGAAGCTGATATTTAATAATCATAATTATGCTGGCAGGAGTATTTGGAATGGGAATGGAAATCAAGTCCTATTTATTTATTCCCTTGAAAATGCAGTACCTAGATTAAATCTTATCGTATTTAATCTCAAAGGCACAATATCGTACAGAAAAAACTTAAACTCGCAAAAAGAAAACTCTATTACGTCCTTTTCGACGAAGTAAAACCGGGACAGAATAATTATGTTTCGGATCTAAAGGCATACATGTAAAAACAAGCGCTTTATTTATTGCGAATGAAAAAGCACAAAGCTCAGAAAATTCAATTCGAAGACAGTCCCCGCGTTTACTGTACCTTAACATAATACGATCAAAGATTTTAAGATACGAAACAATGCGGGTTTCACGCACACTTTGTGTACCCAATAAATCTTTCTCTTCATATTCTTTTACTTTAGCGAGGAAAGTGTTGCGAAGGCATTTGTTTATTATTAGAGGATATTTTACAAGTCGGACGTAACCCTAGAGGATTACGAATGAATTGTTTGCAGTCGAATACTTTGACGATTGCTTGCCAGTTTATTGCAATACCAATTCATCAATTATGAAATATCGAAAAAAATATTGGTATTTAAGTTCAAATTTCAGCAATGATAATGGGGAGAAAACGTGGTTTTACACCCGCTGAATGGCGTTTCGACACTGGTTAATAATTTGCCAATATCATAACGTTTTATTGGAGTTTATATGAATGTTTTATGTTTATAGAAAATTATTTTGCTACTTTCACTTACGATTAAATCAGATTTTTTTGCCTTTCTATAGAAGCTTTTGTTTTTCGTAAATATCTCTTTTAATGGCACAAGGAATAGTAAAGAATAATCTACGAAACCATATCATCAGACTATTAACGCCCCACTGCAGGGGTTCAGGCCTCAGAGTGAGATGGCTTAGTGCTTAATGCATCGCGCTGCTCCAACGCGGATCGGAGGATTGTAGCGACTGCTATCTCTTGACGGCTACCAGGACCGACGGATTAACGTGCTCTCCGAGTCACAGAGTTAGTGATGTTTGTATACTTAAATTAGAAAACTCATTGGTACATGCCCTGGAATTCAAACCACGGCCACGGTTCGCTACCACTCGGCAATTTTATTATTTATTTTTTTTATATAAAATTATTTATTTATGTATATAAAATACTTTAACTGTATAAATAAGGGAAAAAATAGGAATAATTAATAAAATGGTAATTATTTTATTTATTTGCTCTTATCCCAACAAATAACAAATACATATTTTGATATTGAAAATGATAATGTGCCAAATAATACTTTGAATAGCCCAAAGCGGGGACCGAAAACGATTGCTTGTTTCCATACCGATATTCGAAGTTTTCTTATCGCTACAGTTAAGGTTACCGTTACTATGGTAATGGAAAAAAGAAAATTGTTACTGGTACGGTATTTATTTTTCCGTTAAGAATCGGTATAAGCAGACACCACGCCTTTTGCTGTTCGCCGATGCCAAAAAGGTAAGGATTATTTCTATTTCGGTTACCCGTATTTATGGATGACATTTAAACTAGGGGTAACATGGAAAAATACCTGTACCGTTTCAATCACTGGCCCGAAGTTCTGAATATTAACATCCCGTATACCATGTAGTAACAATGCAACTTGAGTTCCAGGTGGGGTGAGATTTACTCAGAAAAAAGTATTACTTGAACTAAGAAAATATTATTTCATATATATACCAAAGACAATATTCTCTCTACATAAGTAATTATATTGTTGTTGCAAGACATTTGTTGTTGGTCTAAAAAATATTTATTTATTTTGAGAAAATATTTTCTTCGGTGTATATATGAAACGATGTTTTCTTGGTTCAAGAAATGCTGTTTTCTAGGTACCCCAAAAAATAATTAAGTTTAATACGAGCCTACTGTTTCTGAGTATATTTTTGTTGTATTAGAAAAAAAATAACTTTCGTAAGATCCACATTAAAAGGAGAAAAATATAAATTATCATTATTGTCTTATTAGTTAATTTACAAAAAAAATTTTTGAAAAAAAAATAAATCATTGGCTTTGTTTAATTACCAAAAAAAATATTATTACATTTCTTTGTGGGGTGGGTGTGGGCTTCCAACAAGCCTCCTCTGACTTGCACCTGTGTCTTCAATGGAAGCTTGCGCTGTACTGAGCCGTTATCACAAAACGAAATGCACTCTAGCTCCAACTGGGTATTTAAAAAATAATTTTTGATAAACAATATTTTCAGTGTAATCAAAGCTTTTAAAGTCACTTAGGGTATTTTATACCCTTAAAGTAGTCAAAGAATTAATACAATTTATCAAAATTATATTAATATCCATTAAAATATTTGAAATTGAGTTAACCCGTTCAAAATATATGTCGTATATTTACAGGATTTAATATGATATATGTATTTGTGTTGGTACTGTGTTACTTTAAAAAAAATAGAACTAAAAGAAAATAACAGACAAAGAACATTTTTCTTTTTTAATGTATAAAACACGGTATCTACTTTCGACCGCATTATTTTATGTGGACATTAGCCATAACCGTTTTATTATGGAGATGCGACCACTACGATTGTTCAGCGGTAAGTAAGAAAATGGTGTTATGGTATTACAGATAGCGTTTTCTCAATTTCGAAAAAAGTATGTAATCAACACGCAGCTACAACATCCATATTGCACAAAATTTTGGTCCCTCTATGAAATACTAAGGACTACAAAATCATTTGAAAAACGCTTCGCTCAGTAATTTTTTTTTTTTGTAGTGGGCATACATTAAAAAAAATCACTCTTGTATTCGGGTTGAGCAAAGGGAAAACACAGATCTCCATATGTTACGGTCCAAATATACAACTTTTTCGCTTTAGCATCATTCTTCAATCGCGTGTTGCAGATATGAGGTTTCGAGTACTGAGAAGTTAACTTGTCTTAAATCTTTAACACGTCTTTGGTTTAAATACGTTTTTGTTGCCAATCCTTCCATTGCACGTCCGCTCTATACAATTATTTTCGTTCTCTATTTTCAGTCCTTTTCATATGGCTTGTTTCATAGAATTTCTTAGATATTTTACTAACAAGAAAAAAAACCTTTTAGGCAAGTAGGATATACAGACCGAGCTTTTCATCAACCGCCAAATTTTTCCTAGGCGTTATCATCTGAATATTTTATTTAAAAAAGCGACCTGCTGCTTCTCTTGTTTTTTTTTTTTTGTACGGAGGGCTGTCATGTGCGACTCCGACTAGCACTAGGCGGGCTCTTTTTGCGTTGCCAGAAATAAATTTTAATTTGATTACGTATTTCATTCACGCTAATACCACCAATCTGATTACGTCCCGTTTTTTCTAATAAAATAATATGAACGACCCAAACAAAAAAATAAAATAAAAAATCAGAAACGTGAAACGGATTATAATAAATTATGCGTTACGTAAACTTACAACTTTCGTTGTACGGGAGCAGCTGCACGAAATCGCTAGCTTCGTGGCGCAGGTTTATATTTTGAATCTCCGGACTTTTTATTTATATTCTAGAGTATGAAACATGAAAAACCAGAACTGTATCACTCTATAAGAAAGTCTAAGTGACTTATAGTGACTGAGTATGTGATATATACGCAATGTATAAGCGAGTTATGATTGTTTTAAATTTCATATTAGACAGAGAGAGCAATACTGAACTGTGACGTCACATCACACATTTTACTGAAAATATTTATGTATAAAATTTTGTTTTGCAGGAAAGAGACAGAAATAATAAGAATAAGTAGCTTATAAGGTATTTAATTTAATTTTTCGTAAGAAATATATATTTTCAGTACGAGGCAATTATCCCATTGAAGTATCTTTCTTTGATGTATTTATCAACTGCTACGGAACATCCGATTGGAATACATTGAGAATTTCGATTAACAGTACCTATATTGAGTCGAAGAGAAAGTTTTCTCGTATTTTCTATAAAGTAAATTAATATGACAGCAGCGTTTGATTTTATTAGTCATGTCAATTCACAGCATCGAAGTGACATTACGCAATTTCGCGGGTTTGAAGACGGGCACGCGGAGATTTCATTGGGGTGCAGACCGGTGCGTGGGGACCTTGCGCACTGAAACTCGGAATGAAACATGTCATCTTGCACCAGCTAGCTAGAGTATGAATGGTTAGACGGTAAACGCAGAAGAGGGCTTCTAGTCAATTAGTACTTATGGTATTTTCTGTACAAATTCAAGATAAAAATGTTAAAGTTTAACTCCATTAAGTTATAACAAATAGGTGCCGCTAACATGTAATATATTGTTAGTTGTGCCATAGTCGAAGATCTTTTAGGTCAAAAAGTTTAAAAGTTTGTTCCTTTAATTTCATGAGTTACTCTGGACAGAGGGAAATCGATGGTTTTTCCCGGTAGTAAAAGTTCATAATTACAAATACCTTTCCAATTCCACCTCATAATACACCACATTGTTTTGTATTAAGTCGGGTTTTGTTACTATTTGTGGAGCTTTTTCATGTTATAACCACGACCTTTTGTGCACACATTCTTCTAGATGGTGCTGTGAGGTATGTCCCAGGGATTATTATTATTGCCAGTGGTCCCCTTCTCGTCACCAGAAATCAATCATTTCAAAAATTCGGTTTTGATACTTTTTGACAAAAAATTCCAAATTATGCACGGCTCATAAGATTTATTTCTGGAAGAATATGTGGCACCCAAATATCTAACTTTTACTTGTACTCAGACTTTTGTAAATGGCTCTAGACTGTTTTTTAATCAAAACCCGGTCCCTCAGCAGCTACTGATATGAACATGGAGACCAGAGCCAGCTGCATCTTGTAGTTAAAATTTACATAGTCAAAACACTTGATCCAACTTTATGCAACCCTAACCGATACCGGTTTCTTCTTAATGGTATATTTTTTGTCTTGTGTAGCAATTTTGTGTTTTCCAATGGTAATTAAATTTTGTAATCCAGTAAACTTCTTCTCAACCTTCATCCATTTCCATCGCCAGAAAAAAAGTGACGGGAACTGGTTATTTTTAAATATTAATTTTCCTTGAAAATTTCAATCGTCACTGGCAATAAAACTAGCCAGGTAAGAAATGTATAACCCAGGAAATTGCATTAACAGTTACAGACGTACAAAATACAACAATATTTTCCGAGTTATTATATATAGGTACCTACTGTTAATCTCTTCTGTCGAAACCCTCTGACCGACCATTTGGAAGGGGTGATTTTTCATTACACCGCTTGCGTCATGGAACTCCCTCTATTTTAAATAAAAGATTTGAGATTTTTATATATAAACTCGTATCTAAAACTCTATAAACAATAGAAGAAATGGGCCAAATTTTGTGACCAAAGTTTTATGTTTTCCTTCAAATGAGCTTTCAGTTATACACAGGATTATGTGAATGTTTGATGAGAGGTGTTTCAATTGAGTAGAACTACCTAAGTCAGGAGGATATTTGGTATTTGTTTTTAACTGTTCTGAGAACTCGAAAGATTTGAGATTCGAGAGAAAGGAAAAAAGTAAACTCAAATCATGGATAAGCCATACATAGAGATACTGTGTTGTGCTTACAAAATGTGACCAAGAGAAATTTACGGCACTTTATGTTTTGACATGTTAACTGTGAAATAGAACTTAGTGTAACTGATGCACACGTAATATTCGTACTAAAAAATTCGTACTGATTCTGAAATTACATCATCATCATCATGAGCCCATGTTACCCCACTGCAGGGGCTTAAGCCTCCCCCAGGGTAAGGAGGGGGGTTTGGAGCTTAAATCCACCACGCTACTCCACTGCGGGTTGGGGATTCTAACGACCGCCATCTATTAACAGCGTCCGGGACCGACTGCTTAACGTGCTCTCCGAGGCACGGAGTCAGTGATAGTTAATGTACTTAAGTCAGAAAAACTCATTGGTACACGCCCGGATTCGAACCATGGCCCTATGGGGCCTTATAAATTTAAGACAGGTTCGTTGCGCTCTGGGCTGTCACGACTGGACTGACACGGAAACATTACATTTGAAATTACAGTTCATATGTAATGTTTAAAGCGGACAATGATGATGATATAATAATGTCTGTCTAATCTCTGGATCTATTATTTTCCTCGAGTCTTCGATCGTTTCAAAGTATGATATACTTAATCTTAATAATTCTATTATCTATGTCTGTAACACACAAAACAAAATAAAAAACTGGTTCGGCTACATGAACGAAAAACTACATTTAATATAGATACGTGATGCAAGTCCACGAGGCCGGAACCAAGGGCAGAAGCGAGTATCAAATACACTCGTGGCATATTTTGTGGGTAGCTTTAGGAGAATGTGGTTTAAAGATTGTTGTCTGCCTGCACAATACAATAGGCTAGCAATATGTCTGTAGTGTCGAAGGCACTGCGTTCTATTTACCTACATTTACATGTTAGAATAACGTGACGGGGTACGCCACCGAGCTAGTAAACATATATCATTGACCTCATCTCGACGACCGCTTAGTCTAGGGGGTACCGACCCTGCCTACGAAGCTGGAGGTCCCGGGTTTTAATCCCAGGTCTGGTCAGTTTATATGATGAATATTGATACTGGTACCGGGTCTTGGTTGTTATATGTATGTGGTGTCTTCGCTTGCTAACCCAACACACAACACAAGCTAATGCTTAGTTTGGGGTCTAGAAGTTGTTGTTCATGTATACGTTATTATTATTATTATTTCTTACTACGCATTTCACTTACTGCTTAAGCCAACTTACTTTTTTTTTTAAATTTTTTTTTTACTGATCTTAGTTTTATTTTAATCATTACAGTTTATTCTTTTTTTAACATTGATAATATTACAGTATATATTTATTATAAAAAAAAGTATATTTAAGTATGTATGTCAGTTGTCTAATACCCCATAATACGAGCATCATACTTACTTACTTTGGGACTAGATGGCGCTGTGTGGGATGTCTTAGATATTATTATGATTATTATTATTTCACTTTAACAAGATAAACATATTTCAATTGTTAAAGTTGATATAAATTATTCATGATTTATTATAAATATCGACACTAATCCACACTAAGTTTTTTGGAGAGTGAACAGTGAAGATTACATGTATACGAATCAAAGAAATTTATATCAGAAGAGTGGTCGATCATGCGACAGATTTTACATACAAACGTAGTGCGTAGTCCCACCGATCGTTTAGTAGCGAAATCACTTTATGAATAGTTTATGCTCTATGAGAAACTAAACAAATGGGGCATATTGTAAACGTACATACATCAAAAACCAAAACCCTTTAACGTAGCTGAAGAAAAGGAACATAGGTACATACTTTGATTCATACCTATTTACTGACTCGGTGTTTAAAGCAGCTATATACACAGAACGAATATAATGCAGCAAGTAAAGTTTATAGCAATCAACGATTTCAAAATAGTGCACGCGAAAGATTAACAAGCTGTCGTCGTGGCGTTTATTTATATGATTTCGTACTAACGGTATATCTTTTTGATCATAATTTATCTCTACGACCATACTCTTTTATGGTTCCTTTGAAATCAGAAATGTTATTACAAACGCCACTCAGTTCTAAGTCGCTAGGTTTTTTTTCTGTTTCGGGACTTGTGTAATTTCAGAACTCCTGGAACGCAGGCTGTGTAAACTTTAAGAATGTTTTTTCATTTATTTAATGCACTTCAAAATATTAAAGTGTTGTCATAAGCACTCCTGCACCCAAAAGTTGATGCAAAGAAATAATTTAAATTTAAAGATAACCTCTTTGGAATAGCACGATGTCTGATGTATTTTTCTAGAATAGAGAAATGTCAGTTCACAATATCGAAGGGACGTTTCGCGTTTTCAGGGGATTGAAACCGGGCCACGGGGGTTTCTCAGGGGTTTCTCAAGAGCTGCGCGCGGAGACTTTACTCACTGAAACTTGGACTAAAACTCGCCATCTTACACCAGCTAGCTATAGTATAGCGATGAATACACCTTCAAAATATATTGTGGATACTAGCTTTTTACCGAAGCTCTCCGATGCTTTCCCGTCCCGTTCCCGCAGTCACTAAATTTGAAATTTCACAAAAAAACTTTGCTCATTTTTATTTCGAACTTTCATTAGTTTCATATTCCATGTATCCTTCGACCACAATACACATGTTACGCATCCTTTCAAATATCACTGTGCACATACTTCCGTTGTCATGTAACGACGTGAAGAAAGGACGAACAAACAAACAAACAAACAAACAAACAATACGCATTTAAGTAGTTAGGATTCTCAGAGAACGAATCTATGTGTGTATTTGTTCACTGCATATATCAAATATCCAAGACACACCGCTTCCTAGTTGGGTAACAGGTATTTGGAATAAACACAAGTTATTGCGGGGTTTATGCCCGCCCGTGTATTTGTATATGCCGAATTTCCGCGACACTCAGGGGCGGAAGCCTGTACGTAATATCTAGACGAGATCCCTCTGTTTTATAACTTCTCACGTGTAGCTCGCTTCTGAAACTTATTACATGGATACAGTATCGATTTTTATACAAACATCGCTTCACTCTCTCTGCTAAAAAACAAAACAAAATTGGTTTCAACCACTAAGAAATATATATGTCGCAGCCGAATTGTAGAATTCGCCGTATTACATAACAGCTAGCCATTATACAAAACGGCGCCGTTTTGGATTACGGCGTATTAGCGTTTAGCCGAATTTTCATTGCGATACGTTCTACATTACGGCGGTCCACGTTTAGCCGCATTGTAACCAAGTTGCATTGTAAGGTGACCAAACTAACAAAATAAAACAATGTTTCATAAATATAATGTATAAAAAATGAATAAAAAAATATAATGTAATGAGAAAAAAAGGTAGGTAGTACTTACTTTGTAATAAGGCTCGATTGCGCTAACCATGGTTAACTTAATACTTAATAAAACAACAATTTAATAGAAATTATATGGGCCGGAAAAATTACAGGTTTGAATTACGAATTTGTCTTGCCAATGTTATTAAATTATTGTTTTATCCATTTAATCCTGGTTCGCCTAATCGGGCTTAAGGCACTTAGTTGTAGGCTAATAAAGTGGTTTTATAAAAATAAAATAATTATTATTTATTATAAAATATCAGTGAGTCGTGATAGCCCAGAGCGCAACGAACCTGTCTCAAATTTATAAGGCCCCATAAGGCCATGGTTCGAATCCGGGCGTGTACCAATGAGTTTTTCTGACTTAAGTACACAATATCACTGACACCGTGCTTCGGAGGGCACGTTAAGCAGTCGGTCCCAGACGCTATCAATAGATGGCGGTCGTTACAGTTCCCAACCCGCAGTGGAGCAGCGTGGTGGACTTAAACTCCAAGCCCCTAGTAACATTATTGCGTTGGACGTTATTTTTGTTGTTATGGTAGTCAGCGCCGCGAGTGGCGGAAATCGGAACTAAAAGACTGTCAAAGCGGCGTTTCGAGACCCGCCGTATTACATTATGACTAGCCGCTTTGAAGAACGCGTAGCGCTGCATTTAATGCGGCGGATATTCATTCAGCCGTGATACAATCCGGCTAAACGTTGATCCGCCGTAATACAAAACGGCGCCGTTTTGTAAAATGGCTAGCTGTTATGTAATACGGCGAATTCTACAATCCGGCTTCGACATATACACACTGGATTTTGATTGAGGGACGTACTTATTCACGATTGATACAAATTGTGATAAACATTTTTAAATATTCCTCTTGTTAGTGGATACTCTTATATTTGCAGCAATATACGACATTAAAGTACAGCGTAGGTGTTTACCTACAATGAAGTTTGCATTCTTTACTTCTGAAGGTTGGAGATGATTCAACACCGCACCTATTGCAAACGATAGAGAGTATCAAAAGCGTAGCTTGTTAGCAGATAATTCTAACTACACCAACTAACTTTACTGTATAGGATATAATTTAACAATTACCTATGATGCTCTATTGTGATATATTTCTTAGCTCGTTGCTTCGTTGTTTGTAACACAACGCATGGAAGCACAAACGTTGTTGACGTAGGACCCTATGGAGCAAGCATAACATAAGTAAATGGAGTTCGAATGAAAGTAAAATTTGATTTTTTATCATTACGTTTTATGACAGTAGTCTCGTTTTGTTGCACTCGAATTCACTTCACCCCGCGGAAATTGGCAGTCGTGTTTTCTTACTAATTTTACTTGATGTTGCCTCCACTACGGGGCGCGGCGCGGCGGTGCGAAAAACGTCGTAGCGCCTATACTTATGAATGAAATACATAAACAAAATATGTTTAATTTTGTTTACTTTCAAAATAAAACAATGCAAAGCAAGAAATGTGATTTTTTTTAAATGCTCTCTAATAACTTGTACAATAGAATTCTAAATTAGTTTTTAGTCTTACCTTACATAACCTTATAGATAACAAAAAATAATATTCATTTTAATTGGACTCAAAAGGTGTTTATTCGGTGATAATTTTTTTTTCCGAAATTAAAAAAAAAAGTGTAATTCTAATGGAAGAAGTCAAATTCAAATTAAAAGGGTAATGTATTCATTGATAATTTGTTGCGTATTTTTATGTTTTACGAGGTTTCAATATACTTTCTAGGAAAGTTGACAACTGTCTAACTTACTCAGGTTGTTGTGTTCACAGTTGCGTCTCGCCCTAGTAGAACCAGAAGAACATTGCAGTACAGTAAAAGTTGAATTATAGGCAGTAAAATGAATTTAATTAAAGTTTAGACAAAAATTATTTATATTATTATAAAACATAGATTGTAACAAGACTTCGGTACCTGATAGCAGTAATTCTACTGGTGGAGTTTTGGATCATACTAGGATTTTTATGGGTTTGGAACTTGGATGGAAAGCCATCTGATTGGCTTGACAAATTATGGCGTACGTTGGGCTAATAAGAGAGAAATCGGTGCATTCCAAAATACACCCATAGAATTTAGGTCGCTGGTTTGATAAACTCGGAAATCAGCGAAAATAATGTTTGTTTCATATTTTCCGATTGTTTTAAATTATACGTACGTGACAGGAATGAGGTCGTCGCTTTGAACTTATAAGGGGTGAATACCCTTATGTGTAAATAAGTTTTTATTCTAGAACCGTTAAGTCGACCGCTTGGTCGAGTGGTTAGAGACCCTAACTGCGGAGCCTAGGGTCGAGGGTTCGATTCCCGCCCGAGATAAATATTTGTATACATGACCATGTGTATTTGTTCCGTGTCTGGGTGTAAAATAAATATGTACATATTACTGAAAAAAGACTATTTAAGTATGTATACCAGTTATGTGGTACCCCATAAGACAAGCATAATACTTACTTACTATGGGACTAGATGGCGCTGTGTGGGATGCCCTATACATTATCCTATAGAATAGATTAATCATCGGAGTCGATTTTAACGGTTTAAACGAAAGTAGTGCTACTCGTATAATGATCATGGTTATACGGGTGACTTGAAGTTTGGAACATTGACAGTTAATATCGATTTGAATTGATTAATATTACTATTATATACTAACAAAAGAATCTACTAAGGAACGGGTTTTTAAAATCCAACCTCTGAGCTGTGTAATGGCGGTTGAAAGTCAATAGTAATCATACAGTAAATAAATTTGACAGCAGCGTTTGTTATTAATAGAGTCCGAAATGTCACTTCATAGTTTCGAAAATGTTAAACGCAAATTCGCGAAGGTGAAAACCGGCGCGCAGGGACTTAGCGGACTGAAACTCGTCATCTTGCACCAGCTAACTAGAATATGAGTGGTTAGACGGTAACGCAACGCAACGCAAAATAGGGCTTCTAGTCAATTCATACTTTTATTGTCATAATGTACATGTTATGTAAAATGAACTGCATTTATGACGACGACGACGACGACCGCTTAGCCTAGTGGGTAGCGACCCTGCCTACGAAGCTGGAGGTACCGGGTTCGAATCTCAGGTCGGGTCAGTATTTATATGATGAATATCGATACTGGTACCGGGTCTAGGTTGTTAAATGTATGTGGTGTCTTCGCTTGGTACTCAAAACACAAGCTAATGCTTAGTTTGGGGCCTAGACGTTGTCATGTATACGTTATTATTATTATGTTATATTATTATTATATTTATACCCCGCAGTTGTTTCGGCTGTTGATTGATATTTTCCAGTCAATCCACGTTTTTTACACATGGCTCGTGATTTAATTTATTTGGTAAACTCGAAACTTATGCTAACTATATTATAGACAAGTGAAAGAAAGACACAAAAAAATATTTTCGTGCTTTGACTTTTCATCAGTTGTATTAAGCAACAGTAATTATATTCTGTAATAGAAATTTTGATGTTGACATTAATAATAAAAGTCATGATAAGCTACTTTCTACAGTAGGTATTATTTAATTCTATAACTTTATGATGTCGAACCAACCCCAAATGTAAGTAATAAATTCAAGTTAAATAGACGTCTTAAAGTTGAGCGATTCTCGGCTTAAATGGAAAATTTTATAATATTAACTCGGATTGAGATTTGAACACGCCTTAGAAAATGAGAGTAATAACTCATTAAACCACAATTAAAAGGCGAATTAACGAAGAATTTGGAAACATTGTCCAGGTATCCATGTGGGAGTTTAAATAAATATCAAAAAGTGGTCTGAAAAATGAAACGAGCGGCTGGTCAACGTTCTCGAGTGAGCAAAAGTAAGTTTTGTAACAACAACATCAAACGGTCCCTAACAAGTTTCGTTGTTGGCGATGAGGCCATACATGTGAAGATCATTAGTGAACGAGCCGTCCACTTGTAGGCAGCTAATCAAGCTCTATGTTTGCTAACGTTGTTTAAATGCTCCATATCCAAGACGTCGCATGACATGACGTAAACATACCAGGTGTAGTTTACGCATCTATATCTATCTAGCTAAACGCTGTCATTTTCTATAGAATTTTCACAAGATTTTTACTTATAAAAGTAAATTTTATAAGTTAATCAATTACTCGTTAAATAATACAGTCTAGTTAGCTGCGATAGTTTTTTGTCAATGGAAATGACTTTCATTTCGCTGGAGTATAGGGGATCATTTGGGAGTTTTGTGAGACAGGTCTGCCTGTCTCACAAAACTCCCAAATGATCCCCTTGCACGATTGCACGAAGAGTTTTCAAGATATCGGGATGAACGTGGTGTCGAAAGACGCAGCTTGACAAGCTCTACAAGATGGCAAAAGACAATTTGGAAATAGTTCAAAAACAAAAAAAAATATCGGCAAAAAACGTAATAAATCGCAAATTTTTTCCCCGATTTTTGTTTTGGGAGCCCGAAATCTCAAGAACTAGGTCCGAATAAGAAAGAAATAAAAAAACGGCTCGGGGTAATTAGACGGTGGATCGATTGAGACTAAAATTGTTAGAATCGGACAACCGGAAGTAGTGGTTAAGGGTGCCCTTAGTTGGAAGTCGGATATGAGTCAGTGTTACATTTCGCACTAATTCGGTTTGTTCAATCTAAATGTCGTATATAATGTTATATTTCGAAGTTTTAAGCTTATTCAGATACAGTTGTGTTATTTTTTTGCGAAATAAAATTATTTCGAAAATTATTATCCGAAATATGTGTGTTTACTTTATTCCGTTAGGTTTATTTCCAATGTCGTAAGAAGTTCGTGCGAAAGCAGGAGATCCGTTGATTTTTTTTTTATTATATATACTCCTGTCTTAAATTTTTTCCTCATATCCAAAAATAACGGTTTAGCTGGTAGAGAGGGGGACACATGACTCTAACAAAAATTAGGACTTTAGGAGTGCATATCTCAACAACTGTTGACTTAAATAAAAAAAAAATTGTTTGAAACCTTTATATCATTTTTTAAGACCTATCGTTTGGTACCTCTCGCGTTAATATACGATTTTTTTTTCGTACTTCAGTCACATGTATTGCGACCTATCCCAAAAAAATTTTCTTAATTTCACTAGGTCATTGTGCAGCGTTTCATAGATTACACCTACCTTATAAATTTCATCTGTATATTGTCAATAGTTTCCGAGAAAAACCACGGACAGACAGATGGACGGACAGACATGGTGAAACTATAAGGATTTCTTTTTTGCCATTTGACCACGGAACCCTAACAAGCCGGCTGAGAGATTTCGTCGTAAACGGTGTCTAATTCCTTTGAGATATAACAAAATTATGTGTGGAGGAATTGTTTCTTTTTTATAGCACTTAAGAATAGTCCACGTTAGCATATGTCTATCTTAATGGATAGTTACTATACCTATTTTCATGTTTAAAAAATGGTTGCATGTGATGAAGTAATTGGAAAGACAATTTATACGGATACAGTATTAATCGTTATCAAATTAAATACGTTATTTACCTTCAACATTTTATGCAGATTATGATTGCCCTTCACACCATACAATTTAAATTAATATCATAGGAATTATCGCGAAATAAAAACTATCGCGCGACAATTTAGGTCTTAGTCCTCATACTGATGCCACACGTGTGATTAGGCAGAAGTTATCAATGTTTTATATATAAAGAAATATTTTAGTTAATTATTATGTATATATTCTTTTCTTTTTCAAATATTTACAGAATTGGAAATAAAATACATTAAAAATACTCACTTGTGGTATTAACTTATGTAACATTTAAATCTAATCAAATCTAATCCATATATTCGACGCAACAAGCTGATAGCACACTACGACAGAAAAAAAAACACTACGGCTTATATGCTCTGCTACCTTTGCGAAGCCGGGGCGGGTCGCTATTATTTTATAAACTTAACGCATTTTCACCATTATTCAAATGTAATACCGGATGCATCTCGTAGTCAGTGGTCTTGTGTGGACGTCTAAGTATTGCGTAGCGTCAATACGACGATAAAAAATATCAAAAAGAAGATTTCCAATGCCTAATGATTGGGAAATACCCTCAAACGTGTGTTCTCCTACTGAATTTTTATGTGTTAATTTGACAGAAAAGAAAAATCACACCTTAAATAATAAGCTAACGATGAAACATCCGTCGTGTCGTGATAGCCCAGAGCGCAACGAACCAGTCTTAAATTGATAAGGCCATAGGGCCATGGTTCGAATCCGGGCGTGTACCAATGAGTTTTTCTGACTTAAGTACATTAACTATCATCGGAGAGCACGTTAAGCAGTCGGTCCCGAACGCTGTCAATAGATGGCGGTCATTACAATCCCCGACCCGCAGTGGAGTAGCGTGGTGGATTTAAGGTCCAAACCCCCCCCCCTCCTCCTCCTCCTCCTCCTCCTCACCCTGGGGGAGGCCTAAGCCTCTGCAGTAGGGTAAAATGGGCTGATGATGATGATGATGAAACATCCATTAAGGTCGACATTCAACCCCATACTTGCTTTACTTAATTTTACCACATACAGCGTACTCGTAATATTGCATTAGGCATAAAAATTCAATACGTTATTGTTAGCGTTTTTATCGTCGCATGTAGCGTGAAATAACTCAGGCCATAACACCAAAGCCACTACGGAAAAGTCGGAGAGACATAAACATTTATTTAGGCTTTAGCGACGCCGTTAAGATATTTATGGTCGTCGTGATGTACATCAAAACTACGCAATGCGGAGATAATGCCGCCATCTCTCGTGCGGTTGGCCGCCGTCGACTTTAGATCAAACATTACTTAGATTATGATCTGTGCAGGCTCTTACTAATTACACGTATATGACCGCTTGTGTTTACAAATATTTTTTTAGGGTTTCGAAGTTAAAAGCAAAAAACTAAACAATTTTAGATTCGTCATGGCTATCCATCCGTGCGTCTGTATTGTCAAAACTTTGTAGTTTCTACCTTAACGTAATGAATAAAATTTGACAGGCGGACTTGACATTTTCTTAACCTTAAAAAAAATTATTTAAATTTGATAACGTGCTCTCCCTATAACGAACAGATATAATTTATTTTCTGCTTATCCCATCATTTAGGATGTTATTTCAAGTCAAAATGTTTTCGATATTCGCATTTACCTGAAATATGTACCTGAAAATCCAGGTTGATGAATATTCATGAAAAGCTGTCTAGACTACTATGATCACTACAAAATTGCTTTATTGTAAAAAAGCCTATGAATGTAGAAGAAGTTTATACTTTAAGTTCTTTATGAGGTTTTATCACTATCTTTAGGTCCAGAAGTCCGTAACCCATACAGTTTTTCCATGTCTGAGTATCTGTCCGTATGTCCTTGTCATTTTACTAGTTGACTGTTAGTTTTACAAAGCTGAAAATTGGACGGATATGAATATTTGTAACCGATACAGCAATATACAAAAAAAAGCAGAAGCTATTAAAGTAAACGAGAACAAAAATAGAAAAGCTTCCCAAACCTCGTGAAAGCGTTACTTTTTCTGTATACAAAATTAATAAAATCTAGTTGGCGAGAAACCTTAGCGCTAAGTACAGTTAGCAACGAGAAAGAGAAGTTCAAAAAATATTTAGAACGGTAATGAAATAAAAAGGTGCCAATAGAAATGCTGATTTGCTCATATGCTAGTAAAAACGTGGTCGCTCTAAAACGCACTTTTCGTAAAAGAGATTCCTTTATAATAATAATATGTGGGACATTCCACACAGCGCCATCTAGTCCCAAAGTAAGCAAGTATTATGCTTGTATTATGGGGTACTAGACAACAGGTATATATACTTAAATAGTCTTTTTTTAAATAATATATACTTATGTATATACTTTTTACACCCAGGCACGGAACAAATAGACATATTCATGCATACAAATATGTGTCCCGGGCGGGAATCATACCCGCATCCCTTAACTCGGCAGTTAGGGTCTCTAACCACTCGGTGGAACGGTCTCTCTCTCTCTCTCTGTATTACACAGATAAATGAGCATGCGCACTCTTTCTTTTCCGGTGATCGCTTTTCGTATAATTGTAACTTTGTCCTTCTCTACCGTATATGATAGTAATCTATATGGAAGGTAATGTGACTGGACGTACCTGCAATTTGCAATTTGCAAAACAATTTAAACCAAATGCATTTAGTAATATTTACAGTATTTTTTTTATAATTTATGTCTTTTCTTAATAAAATTATTTCATTGGATAACTTCGGGTATACCTACCTACGCGTTCGATGTTAACCGATTCCTATTACTTTTCTGATACGTCTGTACCTGTAGTGTTTTCTGTTGTATCTACCCCACTCTCGCATTCTCTTTATATAAGTTTAAATCGTGATTACTACAAATGTTGCCACCTTTTGCAATGTTAATCCGGTACCAATGGATTCACAATAAAATTACGTATATTCCCATATATGTTTGACTAGGAAAACGTTATGGGGGAATAACTAATACACGTTTACCTGTTTACACTTGATAGTTCGTCTCAAACTTTATGACGGATCGGAATACAACGCTTTAAGCGCGCTTGCGGAGGTACAGTCATAAACCTACCCCTCGCTCCACTGAGTTCCGCTACACCTAAAACTGGTTACTGCGACGCGACTTGTGCTTACGTTCGGATCCGCCATAAAATTTGATTATAACTGTCATTAACTCATACACGTGATAATTCTTCAATCCAATCAGATAGCGTGACGTCTTTACAATGACTTCCAGTTCCAAACTTTTATGAATTCCCGACACTATCACACCGTTCTCAGGCACACAAGACTTCCCTAGCACGTCTCACGCGTCTGCAGTCGCGCATCTCATGTGCGGTCGCTTTGAGTCGCTGGTATCACATGTAGTAGAGACGTTTGACAAGCTAGTTATGATTTGTTGTAATTAATGTTATAACTGATTGCTAATCTTCATTAAATTAATTTTTTACGTTAGTTAGTACGTTTTATTTCGTCACATCGGTTCTACTGCGGCGAGGCGCAACTGTAAACACAAAACCTTCTAACGTTTAGGAAGTAAATAAGCCAGATGTTAACTTTTGTAGACGTGTCGCTAAATATAAACTACGAACTCAGGTATCACTTACAGACAAATTTAAGGAAACTTATATAATGAAATTGCAAAATATAAAGAGCAATTATGCAAAAGAACGTCTCTCAGCTTCGTGCGTATTCTTCTACGAGGAACCAGTACTTTTTGAATGCGCCATTGTGGTGACGTTCTTCCACAAAGTAATAAATTCAATCATGTGACGTATTTTAAGATTATGTTACATAACTATGAAGTATATATATTATTATTGTAGGAAATTCAGTAACAGTATATATTAAGTGGCTAAATTTATTTTAATATGTTTTTACATCTGATGCGTTAGCTCGGCGTGGACTTTATACTCATTCATCTAGGAATCTAGTTCTGAGTATCAATCTGACACCGTTATCTGACGTCCGTTTAGCTTAGTGGGTAGCAACCCTGCCTACGAAGCTAGAGGTCCCGGGTTCGAATCCCAGGTCGGGTCAGTATTTATATGATGAATATTGATACTGGTACCGGGTCTTGGTTATTATATGTATGTGGTGTCTTCGTTTGGTAACCAAAACACAAGCTAATGCTTAGTTTGGGACCTCGACGTTGTTGTGATGTATATGTTGTTATTATTATTATTGTTATCTAAACGATCTTTATTCAGTTATTATTTTCTATATGTACATTTTTATGAACACCCCGAGTTGTTTACAAAGAAAATTCGTACAGAATTTAATTCATTCAGAATGTCGTATAAAATACGCAATGCAGGCGGCGCCGCCGGTCGCCGCAAAAGGAACGCGACGTTACGAAATGCTTGTTGTTTATGAAAATAATCTAGTGTGAATATTTCTCTCTCATAACGTTGCTTTACTATCTTGGAGGAGTACATGAAGAATGTGGTTTAGAGATTGTTGTCTGCCTGCACAGTACAATAGGCTAGCAATATGTCTGTAGTGTCGAAGGCACTGCGTTCTATTTACCTACATTTACATGTTAGAATAATGTGACGGGGTACGCCATCGAGCTAGTAAACATATATCATTGACCTCATCTCGACCACCGCTTAGCCTAGGGGTAGCGACTCTGCCTACGGAGCTGGAGGTACCGGGTTCGAATCCCAGGTCGGGCCAGTATTTATATATTATGATGAATATCGATACTGGTACCGGGTCGTGGTTGCTATATGTATGTGGTGTCTTCGCTTGGTACCCAAAACATAAGCTAATGCTTAAGTTTGGGGCCTAGACGTTGTTGAGATGTATACGTTATTATTATTATTGAAAAATATATTGACCTATTAAAGGAATTCGTGTTTATTCAATTGATGTACTGTAATATAGTATATATTATGTATACAGTTAGTGCACGAGTATAATAGAGAATCATAAATTATTTGCTGTTATTTTACGGTTGCGATATTCTCTATAGTTGGCAGTAGGTGGGGCGAAGATACATCCCCACTCTCTATAGGTTGTGATCGACCAGCGAGCTTTACAGCTGTTTTATGATTCATCGGCATAGATATAGAAATAATGCATAATAGTAAGACCAGAACAAGCGCCTATTCAACTGGACTTTCAGCTTGTTCTGGTCTTCTATATTATATTATACATATATCTATGTCGATGAGTTATAATAAATCGGTAATACTCGCTGGTCGATCACCCTTTTAAAAATGAGCAACTCGAATTGAAGTTTATGGTGAACGCGAGTTTGTGGCATGCTACGACTTTAAGGGGGTAAGCTTTTCACACACAAAAAAAGGATTTGGCCCGTGTCTAATCCTCGCTGTATTTCTGTATTAATATTAACAGAAAAAATATATGTAATAGGAAAAAACTGTTCATTACTGTCACAATGCGGTATGTTTTTGTTTTTTTATATCTTGTTTTGTTGTTTTAGAATAAATTCCTGAAGAACATATCCGTTGGTTTTTTGTTTTTGAAAATAATGAGCCGCAAATTCGATATTTTAATGCGCTTTTAAAAAAATTAAAAAAACAAAACGTACCGCCTCTTTATAATGACCCTGCAAATTTTGGTTCCAATTCATACACATTTCAGAGATGGAAACAGTCACGGCCCGCAAGCTAATTCGACGGGTATTTTATAGGTATTTTTGGGAATTTCTTCTCGTCATCCCTTTCACTCAGGAACAGGTCGGGGAAGAGGGATAGAAACGGAGATAGCGATGCCAATTCGAAGTCGCGGATTGAAAGACTGTCTCCAAAGTGCTCGTGTCTTTGTAGGTGCTGATGAGAATCCAAATTAGAGGTTAATCTAAAGCGTTAAGAGAGCTTACAATTGACGCATTTGATACAGACTACACATCTGAGTAGATTAGTCAATTTCACTTTGTTTGGCCAGTCTGAAAATTGATTACCTTTCAAATCTAATAAGTCTGCGTAAGGAGTCTAAAAAATGACTTATTCTAATAATAATAATAGTGGTTTAAGTATATTTCCTTTCTAGCTACTGGCCAATTTAAATGAAATTAAAACCTGTTTAGTAAATGTTTTTAATTTCGGTTTTTGTTTTAAATAAAAAAAACTGTGTTTGTACCTACGTACATTCAAAATCATGTTGCTTTTCAATTATTTTCATAATAGCATCTGTACTCGAACTCAACGTGAAAATTTCGATTCGATTCAATTTTTTGATTACTAGTTCCATCGTAGCACTTACGCAGCAAATGAAGCTCGTAATATAAAAGCTATGTTTGAAAAAAAAAACATGACTAACGAACGCACAGTACGTTTTTCGAAATTTCCAATCACTAAAGTCATTAGCGAAGAATTGCAAATATTGGTGTAAGCTGGTCTGTATCAGTCTATTGCTTATTAGCAGCAAAGTTTGAGGTAAGCATCCACACAATAGTGACCCATTTACTCCAAACTGGCAGAATTAAAAAACAACAGCTCCAGCTGGTCAACCTGAAAAAGATTATACTGCACTACACGAGAAACCGTTTTAAGCCTACAGAAGTTCTATTTGAAAACCCTCCGTCACCCTTCGTACTGTAAGAACTTGGCCTATCGACTGTATTTTCTTCCGCAATTTAGACAATTTTCTCAACGGAAAAAATTTAATTTCCGGGAAGCAGTTGAAATCGTCTTTAGTAACTTTGTTCAGTCCTACTCCCTACAGTCCAATTGCAAAGGCATTTATAATTTTTCTTTATGATAGCAGAAAGATAGAATTCAAAGATAACAAAAGAGAATTTGGAAACCTATGTTGATTTAATAAATACCTTTTTTTAGCAATTTCTCGTTTAATTTTCTTCTTTAATAAACGGCAGTTTCAATGGTACTTATATTCCGTATATTTTTTGTTCATTTCTAGAAAAATTAATTTCGTATTTATTATACAAAATTTTATATAAAAAGTTAATACGGTGCCAAGTTATTAAGTGTGATATATTAAATATTTTTTACGCATTACCAACATTACTAGCATAATGTTATATGGCAAAAGGAAATCCGAGAAAATTGCCATTTTTTAGAATGGCACAGAATAAATAAAGACAGACAGAGGCCTTTGTGTACGCTGTGTACAAAAGTGATCTAAAATATATTTTAAAATTTACTTTCTGTACGAAAAGTGACTTTCACGAATTAAAAAAAAAGTGTTCTTTTTTATCTCGGATGTACGAAACTCTAACGACTGAGCCAGTGAACAAAAATGAATCTTCAAAACCATTTGTTATGAAACCAGCACACATACATAAAAACTTTACTGGCTGTATTTACTTTAAAATAGTAAAACTACGTACAATTTTTTTTAAGAAATATACTTTCGATAAAATTAAAATACTCCAATAGGTAAAATTTTTTTCATCAGCCCATTATACGCCATTGGAAGAGCTTACGCCTCCCTCCAGGGTGAGGGGACTTGGAGCTTAATCCATCACGCTGCTCCAGTGCGGGTTGACGGATTGTAACGACGGCCTTCTATTGACAGCAACCGGGACCGACGCTTAACGTGCTCTCCGAGGCACGGAGTCAGTGATAGTTATGTACTTAAGTCAGAAAACTCATTTATACACGCCCGGATTCGAACCACGACCACGCGGCCTTATAGATTTGAAACATGTTCGCTGCGCTTGAGCTATCACGACACTTAAAAAAAATTAATTTATAACTGTATTATAGATTCTCAGTTCACAGTACGGAACTCCTTTCTTACATTTGTCACCACATTTTTGAAACTTCGTGAATAGCTTCATTTTGATGAGTCTGCCACACTTTTCCTACACGTAAATTCTTAGTCCGTACTAGCAAATTATGCCCCACTGCAGGGGCTTAAGCCTCAAGGGATGATGGTGTTTGGAGCTCAATCCACCACGCTGCTCCAGTGCGGGTTGGTGGATTTAAATGAAGGCTATGTGATGATGGCCACCGGGACCGACGACTTAAAGCTTTACTTAACTCTAATTAATATTAGAATATATACCTTCATATAAACATGATTTGAATTGTATGTGGGTATTGCAGGCGGGGACAAATAAACCAATAACTAAAATATGTTTGGTGGTAGATTAAAAATATGTGGTAGTTTTTGTTTGTCCACGTCGGTTATACCTAATATCCCTTAAGTCATATTATAATAATAATATATTATAATAATAATTATAAAACATGGGACAACCCACACAGATCCATCTAGTCCAAAAGTAATCAAGTATTATGCTTGTGTTATGGGTTACTAGACAACTAATATACATACTTAAATATTCTTCTTTTTATAATTTATACATATGTAAATAATATACACTCAGACCCGGAACAAAATAAAACATGTTCTTGCACACAAATATTTGTATCGGGCGGAAATCGAACCCGTTACCATTATCTCTAACCACTCGACTAATCGTTCGATACGTAATTTGTATTATTTGCTTAAGTAGGTATTGGAAAAAATATTGCATGGTGCCATTCAATATTGTTTTAACCAAATTCTATAGAATATAGCTTGTTTTTATCTTTTCAATTAGTAACTTTTTTTTTTCAGTTAAATGGTTTTTCATGGGTTTTTTTTTTTACAAATCACCCGAAATTACAAAGATATGTAATTATAGCACGGAATTTTAAGCAAAACACTTTATCGAATACCTCCTGTCCAAGCGATGCTAAAAAATGCGAATGAGCCGACCGAAAAGGTGAACCTTTTTCACAAATCACTGATTTTGTGAGCTTAGTAACATCTTAGAAATTATATTTTTATAACTCGTACACGAGAACTACATTATGTTTTAGTTAAAACGCGTTTTTAAAACTAGTTTTAACTAGAGAAAACGCGTTCTATCGACTTGATCCAGTTGAAACTGTTACGATCGAGTAATTTTTGAACAGAATATTAGCGATAGGTGAACAGAAAAAAAGAACACCACTTAATTATTATGGTGAAAAGACATCTACGTTAATTTAATGGACGAAATTGAAGATGCACAATTAGCCCAAAATTATGTTAATAAGTTCTAACTGATTCATTTTTGTGCAGCATTAATTTCTAGTAGTAACAAAAGCATTTATTAAAAACTAGTTTTAACTGGAGAAAATGCATTTTTACTAAAAACGGGTTTTAACTGTAACATATACAGTTATTGTGACAGCATAGTTCACACATAAGAATCTGGAATTAGTAGTGAATAACCTCGCTTAGTAACCGCCGCCTCATCTCGAATGAAAATTTCCTTACCCGTACAGGTCCAAGTTGCTAAAGAAATTTAATTATAATTTAAATTAATTTAATTAAAATTAATTTATAATTGAAATATAATTAAAAATAATAATAATAATGACGTATACATCACAACAAGGTCTAGACCCCAAACTAAGCATTAGCTTGTATTTTGGGTACAAAGCGAAGACACCACATATATATAACTACCAAGACCCGGTACCAGTATAAATATTCATCATATAAATACTGACCCGACCTGGGATTCGAACCCGGGACCTCCAGCTTCGTAGGAAGGGTCAGTACCCACTAGGCTAAGCGGTCATCAACTTTGAATTGTAAATCAACGTGAATTTGTGGGGTTGTAAATCAATAATAAAATTAAACTACTGAAATATTTTGAAAACATTTTTAATTTCATAAAAAGGTACTTCAATAACAGATATTTTCTTTACTTTTCATTAAAAAAAGGGTACTTCCACACATCCCACTAATAACATGTCATCAAAATATTTTTATTAAAATGTGTTGATATTTAGTAACGTATTTTTAAACAAAAAATAAATAAATCGAAATTGCGTTTAGTGAAAATGGAAACTGAATTTCCATGTGTCGTAAAAGTGTAATTTTAGGACGCAGATGCGTGATACGAGATAGCTGCACATGTTTCACTTGTCTTTCAGGCTATTGCTGTCGTGAAATTGTGGGGTTGTAAGTCTAGTTTTCTAACGTACCGTAGTATATCATAAATTTTATTATTACACTAGTGTTAAGTGAACTTAATAGTAATACCTCAGACATCAGCGCCATCTAGTTCCAAACTAAGCAAAGCTTGTACTATGGATACCACAACTGATGTAAATATTAAAGAATCTTCATAACATTTACATTTATAGATATTATTTATTTTATTTAAAACTTAAAAATAGTTTATTAAGTATCATCAGATGAAGCGACTAAAAAAAAATATTTTAGAAAGCATCAGGATGAAAAGGATATCCAGTACGACTATGAAATATATTTCAGACACATTTTTCTAGAATACGATACAAGATCCATTTTCTTGGTGGCGAGACGGGAAAAACAGAACAGGACGAATTATTATCACTGAGAAATCCAAATTAATTGATAAAGGATAAATGTCTATTCATGGTACTGACTTTTCTCATGCATCAAACGAAAAACCATTTATTAATTATTATATTTATTTTAGAAGTCATCCTACCATTTCTTTCCTTATAGCAATCAGGAAGACTACAAATTATCACCCGATTTATATTTTTCTGCGTAAATAGTACAAAAGAGTTGCCATTGTAAATAAACAAAAATGTTGAAAAACAACTCCGATCGATAATATACGATTATATTATACTACAATTAAAAACAAATAAAAATTGAAACTTTCCTTCTAGTATAGTCTAGTATAGTCCTGTTTTGATTCCTCTAATTACTAATAATGTTGATTCTAAATTGTCGTCTTATACACGGTTGAAAAAACTTTGGAATTGAGGCAACATAAGTACCGTGGTCCATATTTCGATGAGTATTTTCCTTCGTAAGTACAATAAATATAATATTCTGTACTATCTTTCCGCCCGCAGCTCCGCTCGCGTGGACTACACAGTTGTACCGGGATCGCTATAACTTTTGTATAGATATAGTCTATACGCTGAAGAGTGCCATAGGCTACTTTTACCCTGGACAAAGGCTCCCGATGCAACTGTGTAGTCCACGCGAGCGGAGCCTCGGGCGGAAAGCTAGTATCTTTATTAATTATATTCTATGTGTTATTGTGATCTATATATAAACTGTATTATTGTAAAGTTTCATTAAAATCCATTCAGTAGTTTTTGTGTGAAAGAGTAACAAACGTCCATACAAACAAATTTTCGCGTGTATAATATTAGTAAGGATATCTGTGCAAAATATTATTGCGGTCCCGGTACAACTGAGTCCACGTGAGCGGAGCTTCGGGCGGAAAGCTAGTATCTTTATAAGTTATAGCCTATGTGTCATTCTGATGTATAAGCTATATTATTGTAAAGTTTCATTAAAATCCATTTAGTACTTTTTGCGTAAAAGAGCAACAAACATTCACACATACAAACTTTCGCGTTTATAACATTATTAAAAATGTTTTCGTCCAGTATCACTCAAAACTAGATTATATTATGAGACAGTGACATATCGTAAATAACGTTTTAATTAAAAATTAATTCGATTAACCATTAAACGCGTTAAAACACCGTTCCATAACAAGAACACGGTAAACTTTAATCATAAAATATGCAAATACGGCTTCTAATTACATTTATGATAATGAAACGCACGCGTTAAAGTAATAAAACGATAACACATTTGCGTAATTTATATTGCCAAGACGAGCATTTCTATATATTATTGAAGGTTCCGTATTTATGTAATAAAATATAGACCATAGAATTGAATTTTATTATCGACAGTATTTATGGAAAACATCGAATTCGGGCGTGTACATGAGTTTTTCTGCGTGCCTCGGAGAGTACGTTAAGCAGTCGATCCCGGACGCTGTCAATACATGGCGGTAGTTACAATCCCCAACCTTGGAGGAGGTCTAAGCCCCTGCAGTGGGGTAAAATGGGCTGATGAAGTGAAGTGAATGGAAAACATAGAGTAAACAAGTTTGACAGGAGCGTTTGGTTTTAATGTAGTCAGAAAGGTGCGGGGATGAAGTGCGTGGGGACCTTGCGGATTGGAACCGGACTGAAACTCTCCATCTCGCAAAACGGTATACCAGCTGGCTATAGTGGGAGTCAAGTGGTTGGTAACGGTAGAAGAGGACTTCTAGTCAATTACTACTTTTATGATGGAAAATATGCATCGATTGAAAAAGCATATATTGCGACTTGTGGTAAGCCTGGTAATTTTGAATTTCAGTAAGTTAGGCAAGTTCGAAAAAGTAAATACAACGGTAACTAGTTCTTTATTTAAATTGTTATTATGAATACCAATTTGTAATGATAATCAAATCTGTAAGTACAAAAAGAAAAACCAAGGAAACTTGAATACAATTTCAGACGTTTATAGTACGAAAAGACTTTCTTCAAATAAAATATCATTATTTCGTAGTTATGTAACATAATCTTGAATTGCGTCACAAAAGTGAATTTATTATTTTGTGGAAATACGTCACCACAAAAGCTCATTCAAAAACTGCTGGATTCTCTCAGGAAAATATGCAAGAAGCTGAGGGACTCTTTTTAACAAAATTTAAAAAAAAATGTTTAAAAAATTGTTTGTGCTTTAAAATTAATATTATTGAAACAAACTGATAGGCAAGCGGCTTACGCCCATGGATTTTTATCATCTAAGTAGTCCGATACTTTATAATACGCTTTTCATGAAGCTTTAGATTTATTGTAGTTTTAAACTTGTTAAGGGGTAGATCTTGAATATCGACTGGGATCTTATTGCAAAAGCGTACACATTGCCCGTTAAAAGATATTGTTATCTTATTTATCTTTGTTTCTTGTATTAACATTTTGCCGTATATAATAAATTTTAAATAATACAACATATATATTTTTGTACCTTCCAAACCATTTGGTTTAGTAGAAGATATTTGTATAAAGATAAGGCAGAGCACGTGTGCGTTAGTCCACGCAGACAACAATTGTTATGGTTGTAATCAATGCTATAGTATTATTCATCATCATCATCATCATTATTTCAGCCGCCGGCTGTCCACTGCGATGGAGATGGGCTTCTTCTTCACTTCTGTATCACCCGGTTTACGTCCACCTGTAAGACTACGATCGGCAATCACAGAATCTTTCGCTCTCTTTTTAGTAAATTGAATTAATTAAATTAAAAATTAAAAGAAAGCACTTTGACGTTGTCCCACGCTAGGAAAAAGGTGTGTACGACAAGCTTATTTTAAGGTTTTTAATTATTTCCATAGTAATTAAAAGATACATTATTTTATTTGTTTCATTCCATTGTGTTCCTAGCTTTCATTAGGTACCATACAATAGGTCCAGAAAGAAATGGTTATTAGAACATTTCATTCTGGACCTATGCCAATTGCTATGCCTATGCCAAAACTTATGAAAGGAAACATAGGAAACTTAATGACTGAAGCTTTATATTTGATGACTGTTAAATATAGAAATGTAAAGTAGTCGTTAAACGAGTACTTTATATTTCAAATATAAAGCTCCAGTCATTAAGTCTTCTATGTTTCCTTTCATAAGTTCTGGCACAGACAACTAAAAGAAGCTTTAATGTTATTTTAGTGACGTCTAAGCATAACAATAGAACAATTTATTATTTATTATTCAATATAGCCCACAGACCACTCAGAAGGGTTGAAGCTACCGCCCCCTTTTATCCATTGTAAGAAATATCGGAAACGTTCCAATAAAATCGGAATATTATTCCATTTTCGGCATATAACGATATATTGTAATAGTATTACCTACCTCCGCACCGCTATATTTATTTGGATTGACAGTTTTTTTGCAGTTATTCGTTGCTAACGGCGTCCCTACGTCATTTGCCATAAGTGTGATAGATTTTATGGGCAGAGTACATTTTATCTTTAAACCTTTCACATTATTGGAACGTATCTGTTTCACAATACACATTATCACGTTACCGTATATAATAATTGACGTGTTCGTAATTGTTAACGTATTATGAACAGATCACCGCGTACAAACCTTTGTATATTCCTTTGTTAATACAGACATAAGGATTCATGTGGTGCTTCTTGGTTTGAACTAGCAACAGGTTCTTAATTAATAATAATAATATTTTTGTGGACTGATCCACAAATTTAAAGTCGCTCAGCGTGCTATGGAGCGGGCTATGCTCGGTGTTTCTTTGATGGATAAAATCAGAAACACTAAAATCTGTCAAAGAACTAAAGTTGTCGACATAGCCGAAGCCATCAGCAAGCTGAAGTGGCAATGGGCCGGTCACATTTGCCGTAGAACTGATAAACGATGGGGTAGACGGGTTCTCGAGTGGAGGCCACGTATTTGGAAGCGAAACGTTGGACGCCCCCCGGCCAGGTGGACAGATGACCTGAAGCACCATACCGGGGGTAGTTGGATGCGAAAGGCGGAGGACCGTATGTGGTGGCGAGCCTTGGGAGAGGCCTATATCCTGCAGTGGAGAGACACGGGCTGATGATGATGAATTATATTCTTTATTGTACACCAAAAAGGCAATTCAAACAAAAAAATAATAAAGTATCTTAATAATAATAGTAATAAGAAAAAATAATTTTAATATTTTTTTTTCGGTCTGTTGCTCATTGTTTGAGATATGAAAGAAAATGCTGTTTGTTTGAAAGAAAATTTGTTTACACTTTTTGCCATGCAGCGGAGCCGAATACTAAGCAATGTTGTCGCTTTGTGCGGCTAGCGAGCAACGAACGACGAGTAGGTAATTAAACGTTTACACGGTATCGTACAGTACGACACATAAGTTGGAAAATCTGCGTAGCCTTTTATAAAATAAATTAATGATAAGACAAATTATAAATTAATTAATTCAACAATCAAAAAGGATTTTATAAAAAAAACTTTAAAAAAAAAAATATTTAAAAAAAAGCTACATGGAATACTTAACAAGCAAGTTTTCACCATTTTTCAACATCAATCATTTTTAATTATCTTAATCACTGATCTTAATCTCTGAAATCGCTCGGCAAAATCCCTCGGGTACCTTCGGAGCACGTTGTATAAATATGACAACACAGATATTATAAAAGTAGGTATTAATTAATTTTTAATTTACTTTCAGTATGTACGATATATTTGATGACCGCTTACCCTATTGGATGATGATGACCCTAGTGGGTAGCGACCCTGCCTACGAAGCTGGAGGTCCCGGGTCCGAATCCCAGGTCGGGTTAGTATTTATATGATGAATGTTGATACTGGAACCGTGTCTTATTTGTTATTTGTATGGGGTGTCTTTGCTTGGCACCCAGAACACAAGCTAATGCTTAGTTTGGGGCCTAGACGTTGTTGTGATGTATTATTATAAAAAACAAAAATTGATGGTGATTTTATCAAATAGAAATACAAGCCAGATATTTCTGTTGACTGTATCAACAAAAAAGGCTTTAATTCGTTTTACTCGTGTTTTGTTTTTCAGGTAATTTTCTGGCATAAAAGTCTTGATGGGAAAGTCTCGATGGTCGTTTTGTGGATATGTACAGTATGTTATAACTATCCTAGAAAAGAAAACGAACCAATTGGAAAGTATTTTATTAAGTTTTCTTAGGTGCATCTTTTTTGAAATGTAGTTCCGGGGCATATTTGTAGATGCATGTTGTGACTTCGTTACCAATCTCGCACGGGCTCTCCAGCCTCTCGACAACCTGCAAAACAATTAATATGATTGCATTCAAAAGTTCACATCTATTTGATATTAAAAAAAATCTAAATGTAGACAAACTTTTCTTCTTTTCGACTAAAATAACTTATGTCAACTGAAACGTACCAAAAAAATAGAAAGAAGGCCCCCTTGACCTCCTAACCCGGGACCCTTGACTCCGCAGTTAGGGTATTTATCCACTCGGCAAATCGTCGCCAACCAAAAATGACGTTGTCAAAGTGATGTTGACAAATACAACCGTAGAGTCCCGTTCTCTTGTACAGAATGTCTATGTAAATAGAGCGGTGCTTGCATTTTTTTTCGACTCAGGCCAACTAAGTCCAACTCGGTGTTCGACTCAACCCGACTCGGTCCGACTTGGTTGAGTCGGTCCCACTCGGTCCCACTTACTGTTACGCGTAATGTGCATGAATGATTAAAGTGAATGAAATATACAAAAAAGTGTGTAGAATCATAGAGTTTCATTTCTTGCGACTATACAAACTGATACACACACGCATATTTATTTATCACTACATAGTATAAAACAAAGTCGCTTCCTGGCTATCTGCCCCTATGAATGCTTAGATCTTTAAAACTACGCAACAGATGTAGATGCGGGTTTTTTTAAATAGATAGAGTGATTCAAGGAGAAGGTTTACATGTATATAACCTATACAATATAGTAGAGAAACACTGATAATTTTAGAGGTTTCTAATCTGATGTCGTAAATTAACACATTTTTAGCGGTTACATTGCAAACGCTGGCTGAAACCTACGAGATAAATCAAAATAATGTACTACAGTATTGTACACCTTAAGAAGGTCTACAAAAAAGTCCGGGATGGTATATGTCTATCTATTGATTTTCGCAGCATCCACTTTATTGTTACTTACCATCAGATGGCCCTGTAGCATTTCTTTTTCTATTAGCAGATATTATATAAAAGTGTAGTCCACACTGGCGAAGCTGAGGGCGGTCGCTAGTTTATGATAAGTTTGATATAAAATTAAAAATTTAACGAATTCCGACACAGTAAACCTAATATTTAAAAGGTCTGAAATAATACAGGTTTATTAGTTTTCAAATGATTTTTGATCTTTAAAGGCGTCGGGGACCGCTTACTAATCTTATACCCCAACACCAGTATTTTGTCATGGTGTGATGTCTCGTAATAAAATATTTATTAAAATTGGTTTTATATGACAACTGAATGATTTGATTAGGATTAGGCTTAGGTCGTGATAGCCCAAAGCGCAACGAACCTGTCTTAAATTTATAAGGCCATAGGTCCATGCTTCAAATCCGGGCGTGTACCAATGAGTTTTTCTGACTTAAGTACTTAGCTATCACTGACTCCGTGCCTCGGAGAGCACGTTAAGTAGTCGGTCCTGGACGCTGTCAATAGATGGCGGTCGTTACGATCCCCAACCCGCAGTGGAGCAGCGTGGTAGATTTAAGCTCCAAGCCCTCCTCACCCCGAGGGAGGCCTAAGCCCCTGCAGTAGGGTAAAAAATGGGCTGATGAAGTGAAGTGAAGAATGATTTGAGTAATTCAATGACATGTCTAGAGACATATATACCATTACATATTAAATATAGAGGTTGATTAAAAACTGATTTTGAATACTCATTCAACAATGTTTTTGAAACATAATTCCATCCGTTAAAGTTACAACTGAAATTACGTTTTGAACGACTGAAAGATTTAGTCAAAGAACTGAGGAATAGTATAGAATTTCAGTATCGAATTTGACTGACGAGTATTTATTTTAAATCGGGCGTTTTAGAGGGACCGAACGTGGCCTGAAAAGTATTATAACACTCACTTCTTTTTCGCAGTTTTCCGATACGGTTTTCATGTGTTCGAATTTTTGCTTGTTGCGCATCACCAACGGTGTGACCACTGCCATGAAGCCAGATCTCGAATATTTATCGTGTTTCACTACGCCGATCTACATAAAAATATGAAATAATTTAAAAATAGAAATTAATATTTCAAGTAATATTTAAAGGTATAAAATAATAAAAAAATAATTTAAAAACATTTCTTATTATTCTTATTTATTGTGATCTTAAACACATTTCTTTAAGTATGCAAATATAAATTATACATTATTATAAATTATTAAAAAGTGTATGGTGAACAAAAATTTTTATTTCTCTAAAGAAATCATTCTTAGTGTTACGTACATCGAACATAAAAAAAGAACCCCTATAAGATCACTCTGGGGTCTGTCCGTCACAGCCTATTTTCTTTGTATAGGCGAACAAAGTTTAAATTTATTATATAGAGGTAGGTATTGAGTTTTTGGTGACCCAATCATGAATGTAAAGCGTAAATATTTTATAAATTATAATTTGTGAACATAAATTATGATTATGGAGGAAAATTTGAAACTAATAAATATAATCTCTGTAGTTGGTACATGTAAATGAATGGAAAGAGTTTAAGCTTATTGAGTATAGAAATGTAAATCGGCACAAAAGAAAAAAGTATATAAAATAACTGTAGATAAAACTAGAAATCTACTGAAGGCGTTTTTTATATTTTTTAATGTTTAAATAATTAACTAAATAAAATATAATAAAAAATAAAACTAATCCAATAATCCACCCCTCGTCGCCCCCGACGCATATGTGCCCATTACGCTCATCGCATTGCCGCGCTGAATTGCAATGGCAATTCTTTGCACCAGGAAGGTACCGGAACGGGGGTCGAGTCCCCTTTCTTTTAGACGACGGCCGATGCTCGCGACGAAACGTTTGGCTTCAATCCCCCAACAGCCAGCATCTTCCACCGCAAGAGGGACGAACACGTATTTACTCTCCAGAGTAGAGTATTTTGACTCGTTTTCTGGCGGCTGCAGACTCCGCAGCGGCTCCGGCCGTTTCCACGGTACGACCAAGGTGAGAGGCGGCAAATGTGCTGACACACGTGACGTCCCAAAGTGGACACCTACCCTTCTCCCACGGCACCAAAGTCATACCATCCGGTCTTTTGCCATCGGATCGGCTAAGACCAGGAGGCTCCAACACGCACGGAACATTGGCCGAAATTAAAGCCCTGCGGACTATGTCGTTAAGAGCGTGGTGTCGCGGTAATCTTCCCGAGCAGCGTCGACAACTCAACGCGTGGTGTCCGTTGGCTTCCACCATGGAACCGCAGATGCATAGGTGTCGTTCACAAACATCGCAGCCCAGGCGGAGCCCCACTGCCACACGCAAAGACTCGCCATCCAGTAGGGTACCAATGTGCGGGGAGGGAAGAGCATTGAGCCAGGCCCCGGACTGAGCCCGTGACATCGCTCGCAGCCTCGCTAAGTCCACCCCTGCCGCCTGGTCCAAGAGACTGTTAAAAACCCTTTCAGCTCCCGTTTCGTCCCATGCGCGCTGGCTATGTAGAATCGCCGGCAACGGCGCGCCCGGATTGAGAGCCACCCAAGAGGCTAAAGCATCGGTTGCGTAGGGTCTGTCCGCCCTGCCACCTTTACAAGATAGGATATCAGTGACAAGGTCGGCAATATAATCTTAACTCAAAAAAAACATTCAAATAAAAAGACTTTTAATGAGAAATACAAATATATTTTTGTGTACTAGTTTTAAAATACATTGTTTAAAATTAATATTAAAAAAAAGTGTTTTTTTTTGTATTTTATACATTGTAATGGTGTTTTTTTTCCATAGTTTAATTACATTTAATTAAGGTATATATGACTGTGCCGTTTTGTTCGATAACTAGTCGCCATCTTGTAGGTAGTGACATGATCCCGTTGTTGTAGAAATTATTTAAAACGAAATTACTTAATTTAGGCATTTCAGCCGTTTTGATAACCAAGTTTCGTAACCAGTCTTAAAAGAAGAATTGTGAGCCTTGAGAAACTTATTGCCAAATCGGAAAAAAATTCTGTTTACTAAAATAGTTTTGATAAAATAATAATAATTTAGCATCGAAACTAATTTAGGTAAGCAATAGATTACAACAAAAAAAATACACTATTCTCAATTCAGGTACTGCTAAATGAAAAAAAAATTGCTCAATTTGAGGCCAATTAATATATGGAAGGTTGTTAGATCCCGTATTATAATAATAATAACACATGAGACATCCCACACAGCGCCATCTAGTCCCAAAGTAAGCAAGTATTATGCTTGTGTTATGGGTTATTAGAAGACTGATACACATACTTAAATAATCTTTTTTTTTAATAATACATACATGTACTATAAATATTTAACACCCAGACCCGCAACGAAATAAATATGCTTATGCACACAAATATTTGTCCCAGGTGGGAATCGAACCCGCGACCCTTGGTTCGAAAGTTATGGTCCCCAACCACTCAACCAATCGGTCAGTCTTAAGAAGTGCTACCTTTTCCAACAAACATTTGATGATACAAGCTGCTTTTCCAGGATAAGGTGGGTCACCTCTCAAATACTCAAGATCTGTCTCCGCTCCGTGGACATGCACCATACACGTACGAGCCGCGGCGAATATCGTGTTCTTCACTATTGTCGTAATCGGATTGTCTGTGTACAAAATATACGAGTAGGTTTTAATTAAAGTGTGGCCGTAGAATAGGCATGATGACAGATTTTGAAAAACTGTTCCAAAGTGTTCGGAAACGTATAGTACTTACAATGAATAACATATTTTTATTTATAATAAAGATTTAGGAGGAAAAAATCACATTTTAGTTTTTAGATTTAAAATTCGCGCCAAAACGCTAGTCAGTGTCATGGCGTCGCTAATGACGTCACGTTTGAGTAAACTTCGAGTAAATAAAACCAAACAAAACGTATTTGTAAACACTGACGTCCCTATACGCTCATTGAATAATTTAGTTTATTAAATATGAATTCTAAAGTGTACAGGTGGTGTGTGGTCCCTCAGTGTGATAACATATCAATAAAAACGCCTGATAAGTTATTCCTGTTCGTTCCACAAAAGAAAACGATACGAGATAATACAAGTGGCTTAAACTGACAAGGCGAGATCCAACAGCAATGTTGCCTAGTAGGTACTCACCTTTATTTTTGTGATGGTCATTTCGACGTATTTCATTTACTTTGAAGATCCTAAAATAGTATATATCTTGTTTGAGGCCTAAAATTAAATTAAACACAATCTTTTTCGATGTTAGGTTTAATCTTGCACCACTACTGCTGTCTTAATAGGTATTTTATTTAAAATTTAAATTACTCGGTATGTTTGTTAAATAATAACGTACATAAAGGTTTTGACGTTTTTAAATTCTGCTGAACAAAAATCTTTATTTGATGCTAAAAATTCTCCTAGCATTAACACATCAATTTTAGGCAAATTGTCACTGTTTGCCTTAGTAAATCCTTGTTGATCGTTGAAAGTGAAATAACGCGATTATTTCACTTTCGTTTGGTTTAAATAATACGGACGGAACAAACAAAATTGAATATTAAATGAAAAAAAAACACAGAGTTCGTTCGAGTTCGTTTACTTGTTTACTCAAAAGTGACGTCATTCGCTCTGATTGGTGTTCAACATATCATGGCGGACTTTCGTATTTCGTAGTTTTATTTTATCAAAATAATTATTAATCTCGCTATTAATAGAAAAATAAATGCGTGTTTCGTATTCCATGACTCAAGTTTCATTAAATAAATATATAATTTCAGTGATTTTCAATTACTGTCATCATGCCTATTGAGGTGTATATATATATATATTCGCGAAACGGTCGTTAAGATGATATTCCACCCGCATGTTCTGTTACAGCAACCCCAAGTGGTTTCGACAGGTGAACGGCCCCGAGCGAGCTGGTATCATTAACGGAGGCAGACGCTTGAAGAAAGTCAAAGAAGAAGAAGATTTTTGGACGAGCAGTGACTTGTACGCGACTGACAGTCCGTGTTTAATATTATTCTTCAAGTAATATAGTAATTACGTAATATGTAATAAGTATTATGTAATTACTATCGATTTAATTAATTATACACAAATAACTACTAAAACATAAATGCCGAATCGAACCCTCTGAATGGTTTCGGTTCCACATTGGTAAGTGGACAAGTCTTGCTACCACTTTTGTACATAGAACATGTCTTAAAAGTCAACGCTTTCCTTTGGAAGCTGTTAGGCCAACTCATAATTAGCCGTCTAGATCGCAGTAAAAGCGTTTTAGTTTTCGAGTTAATAGCACTTTTATGAATTTCGAGAATGTTTACGTTTTACAATAGTGTTTGAGTATTACAGCTACAGTTTTTAAACACATTCTGGACTAACCATACTTTCGCTGACAGTCTAAAATAAAACTAATAGTTCTAATATTTTTGGGGAAATAATTTCTGATTTATGATTCTTCCATGCCTAACGTGGAAAAGTAAAGGTGTATTCTCTTAATACGTAACGGCGAAAACTGGAGGTGGAACAAGTTTGAGGCCTATGTTGTATGTGCGTTTGTCTATGGTATTGTAACCACAAAGGGATATAACACCACTTTTAATGCTATTATTCTTTAAATAATAATAAGTTTTTCTTTTAGTGAGGGCCGAATCTGCATACAGACACCGCGCACCCAACCTACCGCGCAGATAGTGCCGAGTTGGAATTTCTACACAGAACGTTCAGCCCGACCGGCTAAACGACATCCTCAACCTATACTCTGGTACAGTGTGTAGGGTTTGAACTGAACAACGACCGGACGCATTGAGTCTGTTAAAACCTTTGATGGGTGGTGCCTTAAGGGCGCCGTCTCGTAGGTGTATGATTATGCTAGGGATGAGGGCCGACACGTGTCGATCCCTCGGCAAGGAAGGGCAGTTCGAGCTGGACGGCCCGACTGTGAACAAACAACGCTCAGATGCAATTCGAACAGATTTATTACCTTAGCTAGGTGATTTCGGGTGGTAGGTACTGCTCTCCTACGTCAGACTGAAGGTCTGATCTGCCTGAAGCCCTGAGACTCTCAATATCGGTGGTGAGATGATCAAGTGGATCTGTGAGTACATTCCGTGGACGTCTGAGAAACCGTGGACGTCTGATGAATAGTTACATCGAGATTGTTTTTAGATCATTTCCATGTGTTAGTCTGTCTATGTATTTGTCAGCGACATTGTAGCCTCCAATGGGATGAACCAATTTCAGTTCGGTTTTTTAGAGTTCCGTAGCCTAATGGTAAAAAAGTAACCATTACAGTTTCGCCGTGTCCGTCCGTCCGTCTGTCTGTCTGTCTGTCTGTGCTTTTTCTCGAAAACTATTGGCAATATATAGATAAAATTTGGAAGGTAGGTGTAATCTATGAACCGCTACATAACGACGTAGTGAAATTTAGAAAAAAAATTCTTGGAATAGGTCGCCTTACATGTAACTGAAGTACGAAAAAAAAATCCATCGTTTATTAACGCGAGAAGTACCAAACGATAGGTTTTAAAAAATGATATCAAGGTTTCAAACAATTTTCTTTTATTGAAGTCAACAGTTGTTGAGATATGCACTCCTTAAGTTCTAATTTTTGTTAGAGTTATGTGTCCCTCTCCCCTCTTCCAGCTAAACCGTTATTTTTTAATATGTGGAAAAAATTTATGACAGGAGTATATATAACGTAGTTAAAAAGAAAACTATCACAGCTAACTAGACTATATTATTTAACGAGTAATAGATTAAATTATAAAATGTACTTTATTAGTGAAAATTTTGTAAAAATTCCATAGAAAATGACAGATAACGTTTAGCCAATAAGCGAAAATTAGATGCATTTTATCTTTGTAGTGTTATTGTAAAAGATAATTTGAGAAAAAACATATTATGATGAAAACTACATTGTATTACTAGGTACTATAAATGTACGCTTTCCTTTGCAGAGCTTAGTCGATAGTCGATACTAAAAGTGAAAGGTGCACTGTAATAAAATAAGTAATAAAAATTGTCTCTAGCTATCAGTCCACTCATGTTAAGTATTACCTTTCGGATTAGCCAGAGAGGATAGGAAAGCTTGTATTATGGTACCACACAACTGATACACATACTAAAATATTCTTTATAATATATGCGTATAACGTATAGATATTTTACACCCAGAAACGGAACAAACAGACATGTTAATGCACAAAAATATTTGTCCCGGGCGTGAACCGAACTCGCGACCCTTTCCGCAGTCAGGGTCTTTAACCACTCGGGCAATCGGTCAGTCAGATGTCTAAGAATACGCGTTTTCACTTGCTTAAAAGCTATATTACGACTACCTGCTTTTTCCAGCTATTTACATATTTCATATGCTTGCATTTACCTACTACTACAGTATAATATTTGCCATGTCTCACCTAAGAAAAGTATTTAACTGCAAACAGATTTTAATGAAGATTCAAAAGTGAAGGTTATTAATTAAATCTCTAAAAAAAGTAAACGTAGAAGATAATTTTTTTATTAATAAAAATTAATTGTGTCTTCTAAATCATTAACTTTGAATAATCGTATTAACTACTCCATCGAATGTCGAGCGAGAAATTATAATATTAAATGTAATCTATACCCTAATGAATATTCAGTGAATATAAATTTATAGGTGAAGCTTAGCCAGGTAAATTACAATTTAATATTTACCTACATAACTGTACATCTGTTATTTTTGGTTCTAATTTTATAATTTGTTATAAATTTGTCACGTTATAAATTACCTAGCATGTGTTTGACTTTGCTGATTACGAAATTTGAGTAAATTTTCACAAAGCTCAGATACTCTTGCCACTAAAAATGTAATTTGACATGGCTATACCTATCAATCACGTCTATAAAGTAATGTGATAATTAAAAGAATTTTAAAAACTTGACGTATTCCGGTAGCATAAAATCTGTTCAACGAAGGGCACTAATAAATTTTTTGTTTGGTACTCTCCACGGAGTAGAAAATAAACGGATTCTTTAATTTTATTCCACGAAGAGCACCTACGACTTCAGCTTTAGCGATAATTGGATTTAAAAATTATTCACGTTTCCGATATTATTTCGTATAATATATATTGGACAAAAAACAGTACAACCATTTTATTGTGTAATAATTTTATATTACACTTTTCTTATACTTTTAAACAGAAGACATTTAAAAATTTTACTACTCACTTGGTTCAATCAAAGACGCGGTAACAAATCTGATACCTAACATCAGTATAAAGGTTTTGAAACAAAAATATTGTAATATCCACATTTTGAACGTTATACACATAGAATGTTTTAAAAAATAATAACATCATTAAAACGTGGTTTTCGGCACGGATGTATATAGATAAAATCAAATAATTGCCCATATTATTATGGTCGAAACGTACTTACGAAATAAAAAAATATCTATACAAAAAAAATATTACACAATTGTATTTAATTGTACCAGCAATTAAATAAAGTGTTTATTTGAAAATGAATGTATGTAACATTATTAATTATTCCGTTACTATGTTTTAATAGCTTGAAATAAGAAAAACAATACAAATTGTTCGCTGTAATACAGCGAGTAAATTAACGTTTTGAATAATTCAATATTTAAATACATTTAGATAGTATTTTTAAATTGTAGGTATTTTAGTTTTTAATTTAGAATATATTTTATTAATAAAATTAATTTATTTTGAAGATCAGTTAATATAGTGCTACGACATTATAATATCAGACGAACTTTTGAAGTCAAAATTATTTTACTATTTTGTTTTTGTAATAATCACAACAATTTACTTTGAAACAATTTAGATAGTATAATTATTCATTTATAGCGTTCCGTACATTCAAGAAAAAAAAAACGGAATTCTTATAAGATCGCTCTGGTGTCTGTCTGTCCGTCTGTCACAGTCTTTTTTCATAAAATCTACTGAACTTTTATGAACTTTCGTACACATAGAATAGGAAATTTGGTGACCCAATTAAGGACATCTAGCGTAAATGAAGAAATTTTCATTTTAGGGCTTTATTTCGGTAGGAAAATTAGAAACTTAAAAAAAAAACTTTCCTGAAGCGCATACTTTGACATTATCGAAATATGATAAATGAGCAGGTACTATTATATTCCTTTTTTTAAATTTTAAAATGCGAAGGTAGTTTCTCTAATCTCCAACCCATATACCTATATGTATAACTGACTATCAAATTTAAGACAAAAATTATCATATGAATAATATTTTGTTAAATGTCTGGAGTTTAATACAATTTAATGATAAATGACGCTGAAGAAGTTTATGTTAGAATCAATGATGTGCTATCTACAAACAAGCGCGAATTTTTTGTAATATTTTTTTAAGAGTGCTTCTCTTATTTCAACGAACCTTCTCCAAAGCATATACGATCTTAATTTATTTATTTAAAAATAATATTAGAATATGCATGATGTAATGTAATTAAATATAGATTTTGAATTTTTGTATTCCGCTATTATTTTTTTTAAATAGTCAACGTTTCTACAGTCTTGAAATCCAACAAAACCGGTACAACCTTTAGGACTACAGAAGATACGACTTGCTAGGGTTGACTTAAGAACTCAGACTCGAGGTTCTACCGGTTGAATTATGGAAAATACGTTTTACTCATACTCTGATTGAAGTATTGAAAGATTTAATAACCATTATAACGTCAGTTGAACTACGTAACTGATAGATTTAAGAAGGTGATTGCCATTGAAATATTTATTGTAAATTAAAGTAACGACCGCATAGCCTAGTGGGTAGCGACCCAGCCTACGAAGCTGGAGGTCCCGGGTTCGAATCCCAGGTCAGATCAATATTTATATGATGAATATTGATACTGGTACCGGGTCTTGGTTGTTATATGTATGTGGTGTCTTCGCTTGGTACCCAAAACACTAGCTAATGCTTAGTTTGGAGCCCAGTCATTGTTGTGATGTGAACATACGTTATACGTTAATTGTAAAGGCTAGCTCTTTTGTGTATCCACTTGAGTGAACCGTATTCTGCAAACTAACTGCAAGGTAGTTTCGGCAGGATCGTCATATGGTACTTGAGGAAAGGGAGAACAAAAGGTAGAGAGAATACAACGTGTCGGTTGTGCAAAGGCTGTATTGTAACTAACTTACTAACATGCATAGATACATATATAGTTAAGCTTATTATATACGTAGCACACCATCTTCAGTCCTGAATTACATAAGTTTACTATGGAATCATAAGAAGGGTAAATGAGTAGAGCGAATGTAGAAAGCAAGTTTTTGGGGGCAAAAATCCAATTTCACCTGATCTTCTATCTTCACATTAAGGATTCCAAGTGAATGGAACGTATTAAGTCAGTCGACAACAATGAAGAACCGAATTTACGAGCTGCGGGAAAGCAATGACGATGCATTTGATGGCTTTCCTTACAAAATAAAGCCCACAATGATAGTTATACAACGTGTCATTCTAAGTTAGTAAATGCTCATTTTATAACTCGTAAAGCTGATCCGCAGTATATCGAAGAGTATACTGCATAATCCCAATTTAGATGAAGAAAGAAAATGTGGAAATGTGGAATGTATTCAGTAAACAGCGCAGGTATCGCAAGAAAAAATATGAACAGGTTTATACCCTATTAGAAATATTAGAATTATAGCGGAACAGGGATTTTATAAATTTTTCTTTAAAAAATGTGACCTCGCGCTTGACTCGTCGCGCTCGTTTTTTTTTTTATATTGTACTGTGGTACGGAACCTTTTGTGTGCGAGTCCGATTCGCACTTGGCCGGGTTAAAGGTTTTTTTACATTTGACAACCCTTGATGCATTTTGAAATTATTGTCAATACAACTGATTATTGTTCACTAAAAAATTCTGTAAGTTCCCAACATCATAGTATGTATCATGTAATTAGTTTTGTGGTCATGCCAAGCTATATTTATCGTTATTTTAGTTTCTTCAAAAAATCTCTGAAATACTTAATTCCACTGACTTATACTTGCCATCTCATTCCGCTGCCAGCTCAGCGGAGAACATCAAGTATTGTTTTTTAAAGTTTCAAGCATTCAATCACATACACTCTAATACATCTCGGTGCATTCCTTTCTACCACATACATACCACCAAAAATTTAATAATCATTTCTAAAACATAAAAGTTGGTAACGTATTATCGATTCGATAATGTATTAATTCGTATCGACGACCGCTTAGCCGGGTAGCAGGGTAGCGACCCTGCCTGCAAAGCTGGAGGTCCCAGGTTCGAATCCCAGGTCGGGTCAGTATTTATATGATGAATATTAATACTGGCACCGGGTCTTGGTTGTTACATGTATGTGGTGTCTTCGCTTGGTACCCAAAATACAAGCTCTAATGCTTAGTTTGGGACCTAGACGTCGTTGTGATTGTGTGTGTTATTATTATTATTAATTGCAGGAAAATGTTAATTCATTCTGTGTGTTATTTAATTTTTCATATTTAATAAAAATAAAATAATTGTAAAGATGAAGGGAATAAAATTATAAAAATCTGCATAAAAATGATTAAATAGTTAATTTAGTTTTCTTAATAGGTTTCTGATAGGATTGATAGGATAGGTTCTTAATAGGATTGGGATCTGTTTTTACTTCTATTTATCTATAGCCGTCGGATACATTGTATACAACTTTACCCTCATGATTCACCCACTTGATCTATCAACTCTGGTCTACATTGCTTTACTTGATGCTCCGTTTCAAAAAATAAAAGCGGGTGTATATGTTTCCGAATAATAAATTTTAAAAGCCGTTTTTATAATAAATCTATTGAAGTTTCAAACTGTGGAAAAGTTGTGCTCCGATAATAACATTTACGATTCAACGCATAAAGGCTGTCCTTAGCTAAGTTGTCATTTTAAATGTAAAAACTAGTCTGAAATTTAACAATAATTTTCATAATTTTTAATAGTTTTACACGGTAGTTCAAATACAGTCAACTTATATACTAAATATATAAGTCTTTAAAGAGTAAATGCTAAAAATTCAAAAAGTAAAATTGCAGTTATTTATTACGGGTTTCAGTTGTAAAAAGGGAATCAAGAAAGTATAAGTGGAAACGGAGGTCAAAAAAGTAATAAACTTTAATTTCTTTTAAAAACTAGCTTATATTGTAATAATTTTGCGCTGATTGATATGAAAGCCGAGATAATATTGTAGAACGCAGGCGAAGCCGCAGGCGGCCTCTGTTGAGACTACTTTATAAGTAACAAGATGACTTTATTTTTGTCGAGCGTTTAAAATTCTCAAATGTTTCTACGAGACAAAAGTTAACAGAAGAACAGTTGCGAAAACAACAAAAAAAGCACTTTACTACGTTGAAGTCATAATGAGTTATGACACTTTTATTTTTATATTTAAAGACAAGGCGAGACACGAAACTTAGCTGCAGGCCTTGACAAAGATTTATTGTTTATTTTTACAGAGTCTGCCTGTTATGCCCGCAATTTTCTGTCTACCTGTTGTCTGCTGCTGTCATAAATTCAATATTATTGACAATATATGGACAATATGAACAATAATATAAAAGTACGAATATGTGCGATCCGTTCCGCTTGATTAGAAGCGTTCAAATGCACCGGCCGTTTAACACATTACAGTACAAACTACTGAATACTACATCGCACGTTGTCCAATATACACTTTACCAAAATATTTGTCTATTTTTAATGGGTCTATGTGTTTAGATATAGAGAAATAACACTTAAGTGAATAATTTGATTCACTTGAATGTCGTGATAGCCCGAGCGTTGCTAACCTATTTCTGGTTAAAAACCAGAAATAGGTTTGCAACTTGCAACCAGAAATAGGTTAGGTTCTTAAGTGTAAGAAGGCCGAGCGACCGTGGTTCGAATACCCGGCCTGTACCAATGAGTTTTTTTCAACTTAAGTACATAACTATCACTGACTCCGTACCTCGGTTAAGCTGTCGGTCCCGGGTGACATCAATAGATGGCAGTCGTTAAAATTCACCAACCCGCACTGGAGCAGCGTGGCGGATTAAGCTCCATTCCCTCTCAACCTGGAGGGAGGCTTCAGTCCTTGCTGTGGGGCACTATAAGCTCGTGGAAGTGGAGTAATTTTAAAGTTACTTCACCGGCTGCGCATTAGCCTATATACGGGCCCAAAACGCAATATGGAAAAACGCGAATAGTGTAATGCAAATCGCAAGGGAACATTTGCCACAGCGCCACAGCCAAATAACCTGAGGATATTGCGGTGTCGTTTTGACGTAAGGAAATAGCCCTTTAGTTTGAACCTACTTTCGGTAAACGGGTCATGGTAATGTCTTAGGTTGGTTGTTGTTTATGTTTATGTATACTTACGTCTCCTAAGTTTTAACATAACTACCTACGATTAATGAAATTGCTAGAGTTGTGATTACGAGGGCAGTGATAACAATGCTTGTCGCACCAGGTACAGTGAAGGTTTCCGTATTTCGCATATACCTAGTGCATCAGTCCGAAAGTCTTTTGACGACCGCTTAGCCTAGTGGCTAATTATTATGAGTATGCTTCAGAGTTATAAATAATCTGCAGAAGGTGTTTCTAGGGAATTGTCCATCAGTCTTTAACAGTTCAGCAGTTCAAGGATAAACCAATCAGGAGACCTGGAGATTTTGTCTGTCATAACTGCTACTTATTTCTGGCGCAGATGTGTCCTTCTACTTTTTTCCTTTGCAAGTTCTCTCGAGAAGAAAAATTGTAACATCAAACCACAAACACGAGGACGCGACAAAGGAGCTGTAGGATCGGTTGCGGCGATGACATTCACTGACAGTCACGATACAAAGAAGCGTAACGTGGGTTTAATAGATGTTTGTAGTTCAAAACCAGTTGTAGGTTTTCCTTCTGTACCCAACAATGAGATAGACAGACGTGAGTTAATAGTACGTCCTACATAGAGTAATTAAAAAAAATCACTATATGTTTTTATCTTTGATTATATAATATCTGGATGGATACTTGCAATGCAATATCAACAAAAATTATAAGCCAACTTTTGTATACTCGTGTGTGTGACTCAACAGATCACATACTCTCGCTACGCCATACTAACCATGTACAAACCGTCTCTGTACGCTTGAATTATAACAATTTAGTTTTATTTTTGTCTATGTTTTCTGACGCCGACTCCCTATCCAGATATTATAATCAAAGGTTTTCACACATAACACAAAATAATTACGATTACGAAGCCAACCAAAAAGCTTATCTCGTAGCTGCAAAGAATATATTTTATTCAAGACGTTAGGTGGGAGTAAGTAATGACGGGACAGATGGGTGAACGCAAAGGCAGGAAATTGTACTACGTGCTTAAAGAGTTACGACTACGACCTTGGCTATACAATCTACATGCTGAACCATAACGTATTTGCTTTACTGTGGAGGAGTAAATATGTAAATTCTCTTTTTAAGGTATGGATATTCGTGATGAGAAAGGTTTATTTGGGTACCTTCCGTTTTACGTCAGAAGCTAAAAGCACTGAGCTCGTGAAAAACTGTTAACTTTTTCAGTTGACTTGCTAATATGAAATGAAAAGTAAAAATTTGAATTTTTTTTTTTCACAACTAGACAATTTTGATGTATATAACTGTTATTGTATACGAAATTACATTCCACAAGGGTGTTTGTTACCAAATCATCATCATCAGCCCATTTTACCCCACTGCAGGGGCTTAGGCATCCCCTAGGGTAAGGAGGGGGTTTGGAGCTTACATCCACCACGCTACTCCACTGCGGGTTGGGGATTGTAATGACCGCCATCTATTGACAGCGTCCGGGACCGACTGCTTAACGTGCTCTCCGAGGCACGGAGTCAGTGATATTTAATGTACTCAAGTCAGAAAAACTCATTTGTACACGCCTGGATTCGAACCATGGCCCTATGGCGTTATAAATTTGAGGCAGGTTCGTTGCGCTCTGGGCTATCACGACACTATCACTATCAGTTACCAAATATCATTACTTAAAATTTGATAAGTTGTCAGTGGCTTTACAGATTTGCCGCTAGTAAGCTATTCAAAACGCGACTACGCGAATTGTAGAAATAAATATTTGGGTGGTGAGGCATATTAATCTATTACATGTTGAATTGTTTGTGTGACCTAAATAAAGTTTACGTACTAATATAGATATGAATCTTTTTAATGATTATAATAATAATAACGCATACATTACAACAACGTCTAGGCCCCAAACTAAGCATTAGCTTGTGTTTTGGGTACCAAGCGAAGACACCACATACATATAACAACCATCACCCGGTACCAGTATCAATATTCATCATATAAATACTGATCCGACCTGGGATTCGAACCCGGGACCTCCAGCTTCGTAGGCAGGGTCGCTACATACTAGGCTAAGAGGTCGTCGGCAATTTTTTTTTTTTTATAATTTCGGCAATACATACAAAAAATATTGGCCTCAAATTTGCCGACCATAAAATCTACCGCCATAGGCTTCAGCCTATTTAGTCTGCTGGTATATCCGCTAATGACAATTTCGTGCCTTATAAGAATCTTCGAACTTAACACTTTTCTTTTTCTATATAGAATTCAAAGTCAGCTGTGAAAAGAGTGTGGGAATAGCCGAGTGGTAGCGAGAAGATCGTGGGTCGAATCCCAGGGCATGTACCAATGAGTTTTTTCTAACGTATGTACAAAATTACCAAAGACTCTGTGCTTCGGAGAGCACGTTAAGCCGTCGGTCCCGGTTGCCACTAATAGATGGCAGTCGTCTTAATCCACCATCTGCACTTGAGCAACGTGGTGGATTAAGCTCGAAGCCCTCTCCTCCCCAAAGAAAGTCTAAACCCCTGCAGTGGAACATAATGGGCTGGTGGATGGAGATTGATGGACGTGAAAAAAGCTTTTAAAAGATCACAAAAACCTTTGCTCAAATATTTTCTTACTCTATTCATAGATATTTTTATGTAAGTCTGACAAAAGGTATGTTTCCCTATAATATAGCAGTAAATCTGAAATTCTACGAAAAAACTTAAGAATATTGGATGTTAATTCTCATTACTAAGAAACGTAATGTCTTTCAGAATTTGTTGTCAATATACGATAAACGTTCATTGTTTGAGTGTACCCATTTGTACTGCAAAAATTCTGTATCTGAAGCTTCTAAACTTATGGTTACAACATAAACCTGAAAGTTTCATTGTTGGCTTAAAGCTCGAACGTTTACGGAAACATGCATAAGCAATGCAACAATGCAAGTTCGTGTATGGGGGTAACTAAGTTACAAAGTTACTTAATATCATCTTGCAAATGACCTTCACGCGGAAATTCAAATACGGTTACCGAGTTTACGAAGAAATTTTAGTGAGAGTAAAATAAGATAATATATCTTATTTTAAAATTTGATTCGAATAATTAAAACTAAAATTTATTATAAACTTAATAAACATTTTCGAGCTCCGGATATAGAACCACGCTTAGTGTCAGTTCTATAGTAAACACAGCTACGTGGATGTAGTGCAAATAGCACGTTTTTCGGTTTTAGCAGTTTTTCTCAATTACTCTGAAGTATTGAAGACAAGATGATAGATTACCGGTTGGTCGAGTGGTTAGGAACCCTAATTGCAAAGCCAAGGGTTCGATTCCCGCCCGGGACAAATATTTGTGTGCATGAACAATGTGAACATGTCTATTTGTTCCGTGCCTGGGTTTAAAAAAATATATTATATATACGTAAATGTTATTAAGATTATTTAAGTAATTATATTAGTTGTCTGGTATCCATAGTACAAGCTTTACTTAGTTTGGAACTAGATGGCGCTGTGTGGGAGGTCTGACGTATTATTATTATAGAAATTATTGATAAATATTTCAATTGAACATCCTACTTTATATCTAGCTACAAGATTCTTTTAAATTGTTTAAAGCCAGGACATTCTTGCCAGGTATTAAAAGGCATTAAAAAATGACAAAAAGAATCGGAAAAAGCCAGTCCACAGCTTAATGTTTCAAAAACGGGGGGCTGCAACAAAAAGTGGTTTATGAAACCCCATTTTTAAAAGTCACTCTGAAAGAGCTTTTTATTAACACTCCACATGCTAGCATAAGAAAAAAAATTATAAAGAGAGGTCAAAAAACCAAAAAATATAAATTTTTCACATATAACAAAATGTTCATTCGGCCTGTAAACTCTTCGATTATTATATACATACATGCAAGTTTTGTTCACCTATCTCCATAAAAAATGTCTGTCTGGCTGTCTGTTTGTCTTTTCCGCTACAACCTCAATATTGAAAATTCAGAGTAAAAATTTTTTTAATCGTTAAAATTTTAATTTTTCATACGTTTAGTGCATTTAAAAACGAACTCCTATAACGAAGTGGAGTAAAAAAAAATAATTTACTTATGCCCTAATATGGGAAAACTCATATTATTAAGAAGTTCTTTTGGAATAAATAGAGGTTCCATAGATAATAATAATAATAATAATAATAATAATAATAATAATAATAATACAAGGGACTTCCCACACAGCGTCATCTAGTCCCAAAGTAGGCAAGTATTATGCTTGTGTTATGGGTTACTAGACAACTGATATACATACTTAAAATTTCTTTATAATATATACACATATATAAATATTCTTGCGAAGACACCCCACACATATAACAACCAAGACCCGGTACCAGTATCTATATTCATCATATTAATATTGACCCGACCTGGGATTCGAACCCGGGACCTCCAGCTTCGTGGGCAGGGGTCGCTACCCACTAGGCTAAACGGGCTAAGATTAAATCTTTTAATCTAGCCCTATTTATGAAATGTTTAGCTACAAAATAAGTTTTCCCCTGCCCCCTTTAACATTTCTAATCTAATCTAATCTAATCTAATCATTTAATACTGAAACTGGAAAACGTTTTTAAGATAGATATTAATTGGAATGTCCAATCGAAATTGTTTCGATTGACCTCAAGCTATTAATTTCAGAGTATATAAGAAAAACTGCGAAGTACAAAGAGACTCATAAAAATGAATTAATTCAGTAAAATAGTTGAATGGAATGTTTCTAATTTTTATTTTTAAATATTAACACGTAGCTAAAACTAAAAAAAAATTACGCAAATCCGTGACAACTTTTTAAAAAGTATTTTTCTTACTCTTTGTAATACGCCATTTTGCACTTTCTCCGTTTATAAATAGAGCGGTATATTTCCTTCTTAACCAAATGTTCTGAAATGTATATAACTTTTTAAGAAATTTAATCTAGTTTTCAGCAATCTATGTCACTTAATAATTTTATATAAAACAAAGTGCAGAAATTTGAGTCCGAAGTGTCCAACTTTCTTCTTCTTTTTTCCGATCAGAACAAAAATGTTTAATAAACACTTTAAATATGGTCACATTAGCCCTTAATTAATTGTACACATGACGCCTAATTTCAGAATCTTTATCTATTTCAGTACGTTTTTCACATATGCCATGCCATCAGCCTATTAATGCCCCACTGCAGGGGCTTAGGACTCCCCTCGGGATGAGGGGGCTTAGAGCTTCAACCACCACTAACACCACGCTGCTCCAGTGCGGGTTGGTGGATTTTACCGGGACCGACGGCTTAACATGCTCTTCTTCGAGGCACAGGATTTTAAAATATGCGTCACGCTAAATTTTACTGCTTTTATTTAGTCTGAGACGAATATTTTTCTGTCGCAACTCAGCGACAGAATTCGCCATTGTTACACTCCTTTTTGATACATGACGGACCGTTGGCTTTAACTTTTACCTATTTGGCCTAATTTGATGTTACCAAAACTATTCACACTCTTTTAATATTTTGATACCTCTAAGAGAGTCAATCACACTTCTAAATCCTGTTCCAACTTTTCTTCACCAGCCCTCACTCGTTAAAGTCTAGTAAAATAATAATAATCTATTCGTAACAGGTTTATTTCCACACGGAAAATCACTAAACTTTTATCTGCGAACGAGGGCAGACGCAAGGTCTGATGACGTCATTATACCCATTCTAAACAACAACGTCCCATTTACCTGTAGGACGTGGCCGCGAACGCACGTTTCTTATTACGTGGGAATTGCTCTGTCCTCCCTTGCTTTAGTTATATTTGTACACGTTTTGTTCTAGATTTTTCCTTTGAATGGCTATCATTTTCTTGTGTATTTTGCGTTTGGAATTGGGTCAATGAAACTCGGATAATTGCATTTTCCTGTGTTCGACATATATTTGTATACACCGAGCTGAGGTATATACAGAGTTCTATTTTCAATTCATATTTTTAAGCCATTTTTAGGTTCAATAAATTATGTTTAATATTATGTGACTATTATTTAATTCAATTATTATTATAAAGTACCTTATTTTTATTAAATAATAGTCTATTATTTAATTCAATTATTTAATAAAAATAAGGTACTTATTTTTATTAAATAATAGTCAAGTTAGGGGTCAGAAATAATTTAAGAGACTTGATATAGTCAAATTCAATGATTTATTTAGTATAGTATTTATTTTTACTAATAAAGCATACTTAATTTTTAAGTTCGATTATTCGATTCGAGATCGAAAATCGATTTGCGTGGCGATTTTTATGTTCTTAAGGAACAGTAGTGTAGTAGTAACAGTAGTTGGAGTGCCCATTTATTCGGTTTTTAATGTATTTTTATATTGAAATCAATCATTAGAAATAATTCTATAGGTAAGTAAGAGGATCGAAGATTATTTTTGTATTCTATAACATATATTAATTGAGTAGGTATGCTTAAATATGATTATCATGTTACCTTGAATGCAAATCATTTATAATTTATTCCTAGATCGACTAATATAAACGCAATAATTAATATAATTATTATAAATAAAAAAAATTCATTTAAATTAAAAAGTGCTCATTTTACATCAATTAGATTTTAGAGGATCAAATAATATTATCCGTTAAAAAATAAACACAAAATTTTTTGTCGTTAGAAAACAGTTTCATGGAGGTAAATCTAATCTTATACTTCTAAAAGCTTCCTTTGAAAGCTGGGCAGCTTTACAACACAAAAACTTAATCCTGCACGACCTTCCCTGATACTCGGTCCCTTTCAATAATTAATTGTTAAAGCTATTTAGTAGCATTGTTTCAATTGATTACTTAAGAAAAAAGCTAATATGGCATGTTATATACGTATGTTATATAAATGCGTAAACTTTTGTTCTTTTCAATACAAAATTATGTGTTCACACTTTAATTACTACATTAGTTATAGGCCGTTCCAAAGAATAAACTATTTGAAAATGGCGGCCGTTGTATTTGCCTCTCGGTATTCAAACAATAGTTTTTCGTGATTTCGAAATTATTTATTTCAAATTGATTCTTTGCTTATACTCAAACACGAGAGGGTTATTTTTTATATTACCGCACGAAATGCACAACTCGTTCAATTGCTGATCCTAGCGACACTATCCGAAGACTTCATTTGATTCTCAATGCGAAACCAATTTTGTAATGGATGCGTTCTTATTGACAAGAATTATATTTTCAATGATGAGCATAGGTACTGAGTAGAACAATGGTTTCACTTAAGCCATTTGTTCCTTATTTGTTTTATAATGTCGTGATAGCCGATTGATAGCGAGCCCAATTCTTGTTGAGAAGGTCGTGATTCGAATCCCAGTTCTTCCTGAAACCGACATGTACTAATGAGTTTTTTTATAACTTAGGTGCATAACCATCACTGACTCCGTGCCTCGGAGAGCACGTTGAACCGTCGGTCCCGGTTGTCATCACCAGCTGGCAGTCGTTAAAATCCACCAACCTGCACTGGAGAGTGAACTGAATTCATACATGGATGTCTCCGTCCTTATCGAGAAATCATTCACTAATGAGAATGGGATATTTATTTGGCTCGTATACATATTTTGAATCTTTGCTAGTTAATTATGGTAAACGAAAACAAAATGAATACTACCGTTTTAGAATTACATGTCTAAGTATTATGTATGTTGGGGTTGAGACGCCTCAGGAATAGCGAAAAACGTTAAATCAAATGAAAATAAAATATTTTTGTTCAGTTGGACCTTGACAGGCAGTTTGGAATCGTCAGAAGTTGCCACAAGTTCGGAAAATCGAACATCCTAATGAGAACTCAGAAGTTGGGAAACTATTATTTTCATATCAAGATTACAAATACATTAGTGTATAAGGCTATTGACCGCTTACACTAAAGTCCAAATCAGCGACCTCGATGTCGCAACTGTTTCGACTCATTTTTTGTTATCATCAATTAATTTGAAAAACAATATTTCATGCTGACACAACACACCGGTCATTGTACCGCCTAAATAATTTGGACTTCAAAAGACAAACTGTTTTCTGATTGGCCAAAATATTAAAATGTCAAATATGTTATAGCCAATCGCATAACGAAATGCCAATATGTAAATCATATAAAATACCTTGTATTTACACGAATCCTCACAAGTAAAAACACCACCGCACTCAGGTACACAAATCATTCTATAGACTTGTGTTCTGTAATATTGTAAATAATTTTTGTATAAGTTTATTAAATTTGTTTTATTAGTAAATTCATTTTTGTTTTATTACAACGTCTACTGGTCGGCGAGGCGCGACTGAAGACATGAAAACCTTTCCTTCTTTCTACAAGTACAAGAGTCAGACAGATGTCAATTTTCATAGGAAGTAACATTCCCACCTAAATAAACCCTTATATATGTAGCACAAAGGTTAGGGTCATGGATGTTCATAGAGATACCGCGAAGTGACGAAAATGTGTGCAAAAAATACGCCGTAGATAAAATATACACCAGTTGATGTTTTAAAATATTCGTTTTGAGGTGGAATTTTGTATAACCCGCATCTAAAATTCGCACTGGAAAAGAAAATCAAGATTCTAAAATTACATGTCATGTGTAATTTAACAAGATGTTTGTTTAAAACAATAATAACAACGTGGTGTGTCTAATTACTGAGTCTGACATTGTTCACGTTTTCAATTGTTTCGGAGGGCTTATGAGACGCTACATCCTATTTATTATGTTATCTAAGGTAAGGGTATTTACTATATTTAAAACTAGCGACCGCCCCTGGCTTCGCCCGCGTAGACTAAATTTTTATATCATTTCTGCTTATAGAAGAAAAAGAAATGCTGCAGGGCCATCTGGTGGTAAGTAACAATAAAGTGGATACGGCGAAAATCATTTCTGTGATTTTCTTATTTACACTAATTTTTGGAAAAAAAATAGCTATTGTGGGTTATCCTTAAGAGATAGACATACACCATCCCGGACATTTTTGTAAAACTTTTTAAGATGTACAATACTGTAGTACATTATTTTCATCTGTCTCGTAGGTTTTAGCCAGCGTCTGCAATGTAAGCACAAAAATGTGTTTATTTACATAACATTAGAAACCTCTAAAATTATCAGTGTTCCTCTACTATATTATGCATGTTATATACATATAAACTATCCTTTTGAATCACTCTTTCTATTAGAAAAATCCGCATCCAAATCCGTTGCGTAGTTTTAAAGACCTAAGCATACACAGGCACAGACAGACAGGAAGCGATTTTGTTTTATGCTATGCAGGGATACGTAGGTAAAAGTAAATATTCTGAATTGACTTTTCACCGTGTGTCATAATGCCTAAGGCTTTATTTACTAGCACTATATTTTTTTCTACAGTATGTGATCATACCTAAAACCATTTGCATGACGTCATTCCTATGACGTTCTTTTTTTATGCAGAGCGTCCGATTAAACATTTCCAGTGACAAATTCAATTCCCTATTCAATGATGTTTCACTGTTACCTCTTTCGAATGAATAATACATTTTCCACAATTCAGTTCGGTATTGTGTAATATAACACGAACGTTCCGTTATGCCCGTAACTGCTTACAATTGACTGCATTGTGATATTTGGAATTCGAACTATTTGCCGATAGTGGAACGAAACGCGTTGTGCTCAAAGCGGCGGGTATAATTTGCCAATAGGAAGGATCTTACTAAGCAATAGTTTCCATAGTTGTTTGAAGTGCAATATTTTTTTTTCAAGTACTACCATAACTCATGGCTTTGCAGGCGAAAACTTCTGATTACAAGCTGCTGAAGAGTCAATGAAAATAGAAAAGTTATAGAATCTATGACGAAGTAAGCACAGAATATTTTGTCACTGCATGCGTTTTTTAGTCTTAACCACAGAGCATTATAATAATAATAAGAAGAGGGACATCCCACACAGTGCCATCTAGTCCCAAACTAAGCAATGCTTGTATTATGGGTACCAGACAACTGATATACATGCTTAAATATCCTTTTTTTATAATATACACAAATAAAGATATTTTACTCCCAGTCACGGAACAAATAGACATGTTCATGTACAAAAATATTTGTCACGGGCAGGAATCGAACCCGCACGGCCTCTAACCATTCGGCCAAGCGTAGAGTTGGATTTAGGTGGATACGCTGTCTCCTTCAAGTATGCAGTATGTTGCATACATAAAACAGATCTCAGGACCTGAACTCTAAAATGCGACATCAAATCATACTAAAGCTGTGAGTGAAAGGGATGAACGATACAACCGCTTTCTAAAATGATGTAAATCTGATACAAAAATATTTACGTACGCGTAGTATTTTTCCTTATATTCGTTGTTTGAGTAATTATTTTTGAGACACGTGTCTCTGAACAAATACGGTGGTCCACATGGCACCAACCTACTAGATTCTCTGTGGTCTTAAAAAAAATGTCAAATAAAGAAAACCGTATCAATAGAACACAATTAGGAGGATAAACTACCAAGAAAACAAATGTCAGACAAACAAAAGAATTACGTTCAAAGAATTTCGGAGAAATTATGATTGGTCCTCGTTATGGAAATTACCGACAATGTTTCAAAGGTCATCTATTTGGCGTTGTACTTGTATTAGAGCTTTTATTCGTATGAAACAAGGTACATGAGCGGTACAATGTGTCATGCATCTCACCAGGCTTACGGTATATCACGCATCATTTATTGGGTGATACAAAAGCGTATCCAATTGGCACCTGTCGTATAGATTTTCATACATCATAGTTTCCTTTCTTTTGCGTTTGCTTCTGTTGTAAGTACACAAGATGGTGACGTGTGTCACACAAGGCGACTAAAAAATATACAGGAGGAGGTTTTAATGACCGGCCAAATTTTTATATAATGATCTTTGGTAGAAAACCGATAGCCGACTTGTTTCCTTTTAGTATCGTTCTTTAGAAAAATATCGAGATATGACTACACAAGCCTTTCCCGAAAAAACCAATAACTCTTGTCACCATTTATGCCCGCCGCCCCATTCCGTTTCAAGGCCTCGGGTGCGTACGTTTACTATAGCGTTAAGAAGGCAACGAAATATAAAATAACACTGTAAATAAAATAATTTAATATAAAAATGTAACCAATATGTTTTATTTACGCAATGAGGTCTATTGGTGATACCTAACATCTAGAAAAATTTTGACCGATTAGTAAAATCTCACCTTGTATATTATCTTAGAGTATATTCCTTCATATCGTCAACATAAAGTCCGACGGAGCACCTATGGTAAAGATAAAGGTATAATTTACGGCATAGCGCCTTAAGACGCTAAGCGACAATGAAAAGTGTCGAACATATAAAGACGCCTCCTGTCGTTACCTTTTTTTTGATAAAGTTTAACGCTTAACTTTTTCGGTGATTGCTAAAAACAAAAATGTTTTTCAAATCTCGGGTCTTTATACTAGAACGTTATAAAAAATGAAAATTTTAACATTTAAAAACACAGAAAAAAAATATGAAAGCCACTGTCTTTTTATATAGTATGTTTATCATTTCAACAAAATCAAAATACACCGGCGAACGTTAATAAACGGACAATCTGACATGTGTACATATTTATGTTTTTACTAAACCAGAGGGTTTATAGATTACACCGGGCCTTTTGGTCTTCTTTTCTTTTTTCCTCGAGTGCTTAATATTTATAAATTCAATAATATTTTTTTAACTTCCCGCTTAAGGAAGTTATGGAAGGGAAGTCATTGGTTTGGGTCCGATTTTCGGAAATCGAGTTTTCAATAGATCTCCATGTTTTGAAGTCCTGGGAAGCCATTCTGACTATTTCCGGCTGGACGTCCGTATGTGTGTGTGTGTATGTAACTTTTGTTTGTCGTACGATATCGTGAGAACGGATTAACCGATTAAGACTTACATACGGCGTTCGAAAGGGTTTGTCGAGACTTAGATCTAATAAGATTTTGAAGTCAATTTATTTTTCAATTATTTTTTTTAGATAACTTTGAGATTTTCCAACCGATCTACTTGAAGTTTACTATACATTTTTTATGCATTAAAAATTGCGTTGAGTGCCATCAAAAAAACGAAAATCGAACGACGCGTTCAAAAAACATCGCAAAATATAAATTTCCGAAAAACTGTTTTTTTTAACATAAATTTGAGATTTTACGACCAATCCATTTTTGACTCTGTATAAAAAAAATTATGCTTACAAAATTGCATAGAATGCCGTAAATAGCATTGAAATCAAACGAAGCGTTCAAAAGATATCGCAGTTCAAAAATTTTCAAAATACCGTTTTCTTTGAATACGGCCCTGGTTTTTGAGTTCGAATAACTCTAAAGGTATAGAAATTCTATTTTTGAGCTTGGAAAGCTCAAAAATAAATATTGTGATCTCGAAGAGCTCAAAAAACCATGAACATCGATATTTTGAGCTTGAACAATAGCTTTCAAGCTCAATAGCTTTCTTATAGTGATATTTTCGAGCACTTCAATCTCGAAAATAGCGGGAAGTTTCAAGGATGGCCTGCAGGGTCAACCGATTTTTTTTAAAATATTTTGCAATTTCTTTATCGATTACAATTTAGGAGCCCTTACTATTTCTTAACTACGGTTTAAACAATCTTTTACATTTTTTTACTTATATCCTGGTGCCCTGTCTATATATTACTTTATTACAATTCGCTATTAATATATTTGTCTTATTAGAAAAAAAAACTAATATATATATAATACGACAGTCTTGTGTATACTCTCATTACATTAAAACGGTTTAAGTGTGATAGTTCAATAGAAATCCAAACAACTGCATTGGTACCGGTAAATGGTACAGTAAACAGAAAATAAAAGTTAGGTGAAAGCGGGAAATGAGAAAATTGCGGGTCCACCGCCTCGGCCGGAAATAAAACCTACGCTTTCCTTGTACCGCTGGACAAAGTACACAACACGCTTAGTATGGAAGCGTGAACTGAAAACGTAACGACAATGACCTTTGAATGTTACTACCTGGTCTATCTGGTCATCACTTCATGTACAGCATATTAAAAATTCTGATAAAGCTCCAATACTCATCAATATGCTACCAAAAAAATTACCAGAGCCTTGGAATGTAATACTGAGAACTACAGAGCCTTAAGCAAACGTGCTGCATGAGTAGTTTCCTGAACGCTGCTAATCAGTTGCTATAGAAACAAAAGTTAAGGCTATATCTTACATCTCTCACTGAGGACAAATACTTATAATAATAATAATAATAACGCCATACACTTCATAACACTGTGTAGGCCTCAAACTAAGCATTAGCTTGTATTTTGGGTACCAAGCGAAGACACCACATACATATAACAACCAAGACCCGGTACCAGTATCAATGTTCGTCATATAAATACTGACCCGGCCTGGGATTCAAACCCGGGACCTCCAGCTTTGTAGGCAGGGTCGCTACCCACTAGGCCAAGCGGTATACCTATAAATACTAATTATCCATACATTTTCATACAAAACAATTTACGCATTCATATGCTAAGGCAAAACGAGCGTAATTAGATCGCTCAATTTACGTCAACTTATTCTCGGTTACATTATCACAGAGCCACGTAACAAAAAGCAATGGTCCATTGGTCCAATGGTCCATATGCAATCGACCTATGTTATCATTACGTAACTGTATAACAGCACTAAAAGAAATTACGGAAACGTATATCGCATAAAGGCAAAACCGACAATACAACTTTGATTAGAACGATGATAACTTCCACGTGTAGTACAATCAAGTACAATCAAGTGCTGACATGAAAAACATCAGTGCTCTGATCAAAGTCTATCTGTCAATTTTCAGTTTATGCGTTACGCGTTGAGGTAATCTCTTTTGGTGCGATTCGCTGTACGTTGTATCAAATTGAAACGTGTCTGAAAACCTCGTATTTTTTGAAAATTATTTGTAAAATATGATATTTTTAAGTACTTTTTCTATGGCATTCGAATGTTTTTATTTCAAACAATACGTATATTGTGAAATAACACAAAGTTACACGTTTGCAAGCTTATATTTTTCCTTAAAAACTGGAATAGGTAGGGTTTATTCATAACAGCTCTAGTAATAGCGCCATCTGTTTCAAAAGATAATAACTAATTATTGACTCAATATAGCGCCATTAGTGATAATTTATTCAACTGATTCCATTTCAGATTATTTTTTTGCGTTTATTTGATGTTTGATTTTTTTTGATCTAGTCAAACGCAATTTCACAACTTTATTTTGAATAGAAAATCCCAAAATCTAAATTGAAAATATGTTTGTGTTACTTTATTTTTTATATTCATTTTGTTACACTCTCTTTTCATCTTTAAACAAATAATAATAAGTAGTATTCGACAATACTGAACTTTGTTTTTTCTATCACATGTTCAACGGAACACAATGTATGAGCCAATTTAATTTAAATAAAGCTTAAAAAAATTATACTCTAGTTTAGCTGAAAGTTCAATGACGTTTTGTAACTTGATTACGTGATTCAGACTACGTTCGTCTGGCCTTAGCCTTAGAGACGTGAATTTTTTGTGTAAATTTAAGAATTCCAAATCTATGCAAACACAGCCCTAGTAGAGAAATGTTTGAGGTGAATAACTTACGGCTCTGACATTTCAAACCAATACTTCTGAAGTTTTCCCTTCGGCGTTGATGTTTTAAAATTAAATTTTAGAATATTCTCAAATTGCAATTTGCTTTCCATTATAAAGCCCGAAGGCAAATCATAGGAACTGAAAGCAAATTGACTTAAAGTGGAAGAAGAAACCTTGCTCGTGAAATTTGTTGTATTGCACTGATATTCAAGAACATTTTATTTTGACACCCAATGGTATGAAGGTTTATATAATGAATATTTCGAATTCCTCGTTTTATAAATAGAGATTATAGAACGAACTCATCGTATTTCAGAAAATTCTCTAAAACGGCATAATAGAAATTGAAAAAAATATATAGCTGACCCTCAGGGCTGAACTTATTTGTCCGGAAATGGTACGAATATTTTTATTTTTCTGACAACCGAATCAAAAATGTATCTTTATTTATCTGTATAAAATATATTTTTTCATGCGATTTCCGGATTTACCATTAGTGGGGATAGGACTAAAATATTAAATAAAAGATTTTTAATTTTTTAGACTATCTCTACTTTTCCCTCGAAGTTAAAGAATATTGCATGCAATTTTCGAAATGTATTTGTAGAAGTTAGTTTGTAAAAGATGAATGGGCAAAAAGGAAGAGTGACAAAAATGCATAAACCGAATATGTGTGATTTAAAAATCGATAAAGGGCGCCCTAGAATATCGATACACACGTATTGATAAATATCGATTTAACCAAAACGGTGTGTTACAACTATCGAACATGTGTTACTATTATTATTGAAATCTACTCTTACGAAAAATACCTCGCCAGTTATTCGTAATCCCACTAAATAGACCTAATTTTGTATTATGATATAGGTATGCAAAGGAGAAACTCTAACTCATTCCCAAACAATGATAACTTCGTGTATCACGTGTAAACATCAAGTGTAAACCCACCCTATTTGTTCGCTAGATCAATATAAAAGTATCTTAAATCGTATTTGATGTAGAACTTGCAATTGTTTAATATATATCGCGGTTGCGGCTAGGCCGTAGAATGAATAATGGGCCCCCAGGAAACAGCTTCCCGCGATCGCGCAGGTGATACAAAATTGATGGCGTGTAACGTCAAACAGAAAAATGATCTCGCTCTATCATGAGACCGATAGACTGGACTCTGAAACTAATATATGAAATTTGGCGCTTTCATAGGTATTTAGGGTAGGTTTTTGGTATTGTATCTCTATTGTAGTGAAATCTATAGATGTGATATCTATATAGATAGAGTTTAGAAATGATAATAAAATACTTGATTTTTTCATCATCATCATCATCATCATCATCAGCCCATTTTTACCCCGCTGCAGGGGCTTAGGCCTCCCCCAGGTTGAGGAAAGGGGCTTGGAGCTTAAGTCCACCACACTGCTCCACTGCGGGTTGGGAACTGTAACGACCGCCATCTATTGACAGCGTCCGGGACCGACTGCTTAACGTGCCCTCCGAAGCACGGTGTCAGTAATATTGTGTACTTAAGTCAGAAAAACTCATTGGTACACGCCCGGATTCGAACCATGGCCCTATGGGGCCTTATAAATTTAAGACAGGTTCGTTGCGCTCTGGGCTATCACGACATCGATTTTTTACTTTCACCTAATTCACAATTGAACAATCAGTGGTTATTCCAATATGATTTATGTGATTACGTAAGCCATACAATTTCAGAATTTATTACATTATACACAAAATTATAGTGTTTTAACCAATATTTTATCATAGAGTAAAATAAAAAGTTTAAATTGTTTATTTTTCAGTTGTACCTCAACTATACAAAAGAGTTAGACAATAAAACTTAAGATGTTAACCGCTGTGTGTCCTTAGACTACATAGATAATCTTTAGCTGTCGCAATAATGCATTATGCACAAATTACGCAACATTTGATTACTAAATTCTTAAATAAGTATGATTATTTTAGACGGCTTATCATAATAATTTTTTTAAGTTTTTAATGAAACTTTTTTAATAATTATTTTTATAAATCAGTGGACCTGATAATGATGACAATAAGCTGTTTCCAATAAACATATCTTCCGCAGCATCTCTGGTGATTTAGGTCCGTAAACCAATTTAAGGACGTGCTCTGTGGCGATACGACCGCTTAGCCTAGTGGGTAGCGACCCTGCCTTCGAAGCTGGAGGTCCCGGGTTCGAATCCCAGGTCGAGTCAGTATTTATATGATGAATATTGATACTGGTACCGAGTCTTGATTGTTATATGTATGTGGTGTCTTCGCTTGGTAACCAAAACACAAGTTAATGCTTAGTTTGGGGCCGAGACGTTGTTGTCATGTATACGTTATTATTATTATTACGTATGTAGTGCAAAAAACCGCATCTATGTCAGCCCATTTGTTTTACCGATACACGTTTACTACAGCACCGTCTGGTGGGCTATTAACGTAACACGTGTCTAAGGTTCTAATCTGAAGTGACACCTATGTACCAGAAAAAACTCAATAAAATGGCTCACTCATTTTAGGTAAAGACATCTATTGTGTCGTCTTTTGGCCTATATCCGGTAAACATAATCTAAAAACCTAGTCTGAAGCCTACTTTCCTATACCTATAGACCTATATAGAAAAAAACCGCATACATAATATTGGCCTAAGCATTTTAGACAAACACATCTACTGCAACGCCTCTGGTGGCCTAGTACCATAAAACGTGTCTAAAAACTGGCTTTGATATAATATTTACGTATACTTAATACAAAACACCGGATTAAAATCGGCCCAGCTGTTCATCGAATGCAGCACCCCCTGATGACTTATTACACATGTCTTAAGTTCTTGTCTGAAATGATGCATATGTAAAACAAAAAATCAACAAAACTAATTCATTTTAGGTAAACACATCTATTGGTGCATTTTGGTAGCCTGTAACCATGTAACATATCTAAGGACTTGCTTTAAGGTAATATGTAATACAAAAAACCAAATCAAAAATCCGCCCAGCTGATGGCTATATCCGTAAAACACGTTTAAAAACCTGCTATCGGGTGGTACCTATGTAATATGAAAAACTGCATCAAAATCGGTCCAGTAGTTTTAGAGGAAAATAGTAACACATATGAACAAACAAACACACAAGCTCTTACCCAAATGATCGTCTCCGTACCCTCGTGGGTACAAATAAACGAAAACACGTACCTTAAACCTTTGATCGACCAAAACTACAACACAACTAGCTAACCAAACATCGTGTACTCGCGACGTTGTTTCGTTCGGACGGTACAGCATTGTTTGCGCTCTTGTGAAACTTTGTAGTACCACGCTCTCTCTGTTTTGTTTCGAAGAGACAATGGCTTGGAGCCGCCTACTTAACTCACACGCTTTTGTCGCGTTTGAGCTTCACAGTATTCCAAGATAATGATAAAACTGTATGATTTTTAACACGCGTTTTTTCTACTGAGGCCCTATTTCGAACTGAATCCACTTTTGAAATAAAGGAACCTGACCACAGAACAACTCGGTGGTGGTCTAAGCAAGTTGTGTGCCAGCTTTGCACTAAGTAGTGACTCTGCAATCCTTCAGACTAAAGATGATTTTGTGTACAAATAAACATAAAATAACTGGGTAAATACTTAGAGTTATTTCAACGCAGCCACGCAGTTGACTCAGTCAGTCACTGTCGGACCCATGTCTGCCGACCAGCGCCGAGTGAAGACGTGATGCGAGAGCAGCGAGCCGAGGAGTTTAGTCAAACTACAATGTTTGCGTAATCTATTAACTATTTATATCTGTTCCTTAGTAAACGCGTCACTTGAGAACGGCTGGACCGATTAGCTATTATATTTTATGGTTTTAGGAAAAAAAATTGAAAAGTTACCGGTAAGTTGGAAAATTTGGGAAAAACTGAAAGTACTTTTTTTATAGGATTTTCGTATCAACCTCCTTTAGTTAACATAAATAATAATTACAATAAATAATTACTTTACACAATTAAATAATATTAAATAAAATAATTAACCTAATTTAGTTTACAAATTAAAAATAAAACCTTATACCAAATTAAACACTAATTAAGAACTAAAAATACCTACAAATAAAAAATATCATGAACTTGAGACCATAAGTCATGATTTGAACGATGAATATGTATAATTTTTTTTTGTTTCTGTTTTGTTTGTTATGGTTCTGTAAAACGTTTTTAGGAAGTTTTACAAAGAAAAGTTGGATAACTCGCGAAAAATTGGCAATAATTTTTAGTATGGGATTTTTTTATAAACTCAAGACCATAATTCACAATTCGAATGATCAACATGCATGAAGAGTTTTTTTTTTGTTTGTTATTGGGTTGTTTTAGGAAGTACAACAGTAAAAAAGTACTTTAAATTTTTCCCAAAGTTTCACAAGGGAACTTCGGAAGATTGGAACAAACTGCAAAAATCATAATTTTTGTTTGCACTCGCAATCATACTGGCGATAAGAACGGACATGTTTGGTTAATTCTTTTTGCTTTGTTCAATATACTTCCAGGATAATTAACAAAAAGTTAATTCAATGTTTACAATTTAAAAAAAAAATCAAATTTTTCTAGAGAAAAATCTGGAAAAACGCATTCCAGCCTACACTAGAATAAAATTGCGTTTGTGTTATTACGCGATCTGTTTAACAAGTTCAGCTATTTATTTCTATTTTAATTTATTTCTCCACTACGTGCATAAATTCGTGCGGAAATATCGTTCCACAGTTGATTGTCAAGTTGTGAATCAATCCAATAAATAGCTTTTCACAAATCCACAACACGATCACAAACGAATTTATTGAAATTTGGACAAGACAAAGTCTGTCGGGTGGGCTAATATATTAATATTTATTATTGTCAATATATTAATTTCAGTATAGTGAGTGATGTGTGTGATGAATTGAGTGTATACGTACATGCTAACAAATCTCATTGTCTCCTATTTACATGTGAGAACCTGTCATTGGCCGTCTGATGTATTTTTCTACTGTTATTTATAATTGTCTTGGCTGTTGGTTTTCCATAAAATAAATGAATTATAAATTTCAATATAAAATATTTAAATTAGTACTCGATAAACCAAGAACGTACTCACAGAGTAACCAAAATTGACAGCAAGTTCCATAACAGTAGAGAGTATCCTGGTCGTTCCGCCTAACCCTCTAAACACTAGTTTACTGGTGCATACATTGCCGGTTTATAAATGAAACTGGTGAGGATAACCGTTGACGACACCCGCGCAATCGCCTTCACACCCGCCACTTATGTACACATTCGATACATTGTTCAAACTGAGAACGCGTATTCTACGCTGCTGTTAGTTTTGTTATTTTAAGAACGCATTCTATTTTGGTTGTTTATTGTTTATTTTTTTCTGACATAGAAATTTGTTAACTAGGATAAATAAGATGACGAATTTTAGTCCGAATTTCAGTGCGCAAGGTCCCCGCGCGCCCATTTTCAAACCCGCAAAAACGCTGCTGTCAAATTAATTTACTCTATGGTAATAGCTCTTCAAATTACTCTCCGACAACAAGCACGACCTGTTCGTTTATCTCACAACAGCTTTCGATCGAATTTTCCAATGTTTTCCGTTCGTTTTTCATTACTTTAAAAAATACGATTTCCCTACTACTGTTTTCATATTCCAAAAGTGAAACTAGATATAGTTTCACTTTTGGAATATGAAAACAGTAGAAATGCTAAAAAATTTGTCCATCTTAACTCATAAATTCTTCATTTAATAAAACATTAGCAATTAAAAAGCCATAAGGTGGTTAAAATAATTAAAAACTAATCTCTTCAGTATTTTTGTAAAACAATATTCAACAGGAACGAAACTGAGCGTCTAGTCATTTCCACAAACTTGGTATTTAATTCCCGGGCTCTTGGTTGCCAGCGCAATCGTACTAACCTTTATTTCATTTCCTTTGTATTTACACACAATACAGTTTACAAAGGATCTTTGCAGGGAAAATTATTTTTTATGATGTCGACTGTTCTAGATTATGATACTGATTGTATCTATTACACACGTTTTCGCATACAACAATAACAACATATACATCACAACAACGTCTAAGCCCGAAACTAAGCATTAGCTTGTGTTTTGGGTACCAAGCGAAGACACTACATACATATAACCGTACCAGTATCAATATTCATCATATAAATACTGACCCGACCTGGGATTTGAACCCGGAACCTCTAGCTTCGCAGGCAGGGTCCCTACCCTCTAGGCTGAGATGTCTCCGTAGAATTATATCTTACACTTAGGCTTCAGAAGATTACCATTACGAAATTTTTCATTCGGAGCTATGACAATAACTATATAGTGGAGAATGAGTAGTATTTGTTGTAATTTATATATTATTATATGTATTGTATATTATAAATGTATATTAATTATAAATGTATGATAATATATGTCTGTCCTCGAGCTCTGTGCTTTATGCTAAAGACAAACCTATCGGTCTAACGTCATGAGCCCGTGGTGGAAGCCGTGTAGCGACCTTCCGAAAACATTTTCAACCAAAAATAATAAATATTCTTAGAGAATTTATAACCACGTTTCCTACCTCGAGAAATAACCTGTATACGGCCAAACGATTTGGAATTATTGACCCAATATTAACCCTTTTGTTTGGATATTGTTTGGATGTACTCAACCTTAACTGATTTGGAGTTAATCTTCTTTTAGTAATAACTACACAAACTGTTTGGATTAATTTGAAAAGAAAATTCATCTATATCGGAAACACGGTATTGTGAAAAAAGTGAACAATGCATGGGAAGAAACGTGTCATGGAACACGTTTCTCTTGGCCTCTACGAGAAATGCAAGTTGATCGAAATCACAGTTTAGGCTGGCATTCACTCCGACGCGGCGTCTAATTTCTGTGAAGACAACTTTTTTCAGCTCTTCCCTGATGGCAGAGTGTAAGCTGTTTATCTTTTTGGTGTCTGTACTACGATAAGCTTCAGGTTTAACAGTCTGTATCTTGTAAACTAACATATCAAATTTAATTTTTAAGTTCTGATTGTAAAATTTTATGAAATCTAATAGAAAGTTCTTCAACCAAAATGTCATTACATAGTTTTAAAAAAATGTGTTTACACAACGGAGCTTTCGTACCGACTACAAATTCTAAGTTTGTTTTTTTTCCAGTCAAGCCAAACTTATAATTTTGGCAGTTGAAACTGAAATTGGTTAAAAAGAAAACTGGAGCAAGTTGCTTGACACAGATTGGTCAGCTAAAATAAAATATAAACAATTTATATCTTTAATTTTAAATTATTTGTTTTAATTTAACATTTTACTCCGCTTCCCTTTTACTTCATCAATTCACTCTTCTCACTGAATCCGTGTCTCGGATAACACGTTATGCCGTCGGTCCCGGTTGTCATCATCAGATGACAGTTGTTAAAATCCACCAACCCGCACTTAAGTAGCGTGGTGGATTAAGCTCTAGGCACCCTCATTTCGAGGGGAGGCCTAAGCCTCTGCAAGAAGGGCATAATGGGCTAATATGAAATTTTTCACTTCCACGGGGAGAATTATTGTAATGTGAGAGCGGTATATTTATGATATGTCTATGATATTATGTGTGGTCGAAAAGCTACTGTCGGTGAAAGTATTTTTCTATTCCGGAAACACGCCAATTAATGTGCTTAATAAAGTTACTCCAGTCTAACAACACTAATTCTCACTAAGCTGACAATAAAGTCGAAAGATTTTAAATGAAGAAGGTTAGTTTCGTTGCAAAGTAGAAATCAATAAACGTTGGCCGGTAGCCAGTGCATTCGAGAGACTCATAACTCTCAGAAAGAGATATAGATGTCCTGACAAAGAAGAATTATATGAACCTGGAGCGAAATATTGGCTCGATACGAACCGGTTCGCTAACGAAGCGTGTGTCATTTGATTCCTTTCAGACCATAGAGCTTAGAACATTTAGGATTACACTAGAAAGTATATTATTTACAAAATTGTAAAAGAGTGATATTTGTACACGTAAAAAACTGACAGGTATATTTTTATAAATTCTAAAACGACCCTTTAAAATTTTTGTCTGTTTGTTTGAATAAATAAATAAAAACTACTAAATCGTTTTAAATAAAACTTTCAATTTCGATTCAAAATAGGCTTCATAACATCAAATCCTATTTTTAAGAATGGCCCAAAGGTCTGAATTGGTTTACAATGTATTGTAAATTGGTTGAAAAAGGAAAAAAAGAAAAAAAAGGTTAACATGAAATAAAATAAATGTTGATTTAGGGGTGAAATTATGTAAGTATCAATTATAAAGATGATTAAAAAAACTTCAGTCCCGATGAATTACTGTTTTATCAATATTTTTAATCTGTGATGTATTTAAAATTTATCGTTTTCAATAGGTAAAATTAAAAAGAAAAAAAAATTTTTTTGAGAAAGTATAATAATAATTGCAGAGTTATTTTATTATTAAGGTCCATAGTAGGTACTTATGTCATACGTTTGGCTAGTGTGGGCTGTTGACCGCAGCAGTGTTTAAGCAACATTTACTCACGTTAGACACTGAAAGTTGGAGTTAGGTGAAAGCTATTAGGACACATTTTGTAGGCTCGAGCTGTTATGTTCTGCATACCACGAGTAGTTTCAGCGAGCTTCCTTAGAATAATCGTGTAAATTTAATTTTTGTTACTCATACACTTTTCAACACTTTGTCCGGTTTCACGTCATATTCCTTTTTATCCGCGTTAAGTTGTTTAAAATATTATTTTTTTTTCATTTTTACGAAAATATATTTCAAGGAAGACCAAATATTATCATTAATTACGTTCAAGAGAAAAAATCTAAAATAATTTACTAAATCGCTCACTCACACTCAGTTAAATTTTTTTTTTAATTGAGAGCTATTTGTATTCCACTTTACAATATTGAAAATACATCTACTAGTTTAATAAAACAACTTTGAAAATTATTGTTATAGGATGTGATTCGAGGTCGGCGTTCATTCATGGTAATATCCAAACAGGGAAGCAACATAAAAATAACTGCAAAAATCGTATATTAACCTGTGAACTCATTATTCAATTGTCTCTGTCAATCAAATGGTTCATGAACTTGGATCTAACCCAAATGGGTTGATGTGTAGTACTTAGGGTATTACTGAATTATGGAGGTTTTGATGTATTTCATTTAGATTTTGATCAATGTGATAATGTATATTTTGATAAATAAAACAATCAAAAATAGGTAGAATTTTATGAACTAAGTTTACTGTGTGTTTACGATAAAATAAATGGCTTTCAATGTTTACATTGTGGTGCTATTGTACTAAAGCAGAGGTCGGCAACCTTTTGAGCCGAAAGAGTCAAAAAATACAATTTACAAAATCTTAGTTTTTAAAGAGCCACTAATTTGTTTCTTGTCAACAATAAATAGTACTTGCACAAATAATGTTTTTTGATAAAAAAAGTAATCTATTTATTCATAAGAAAAATATCTATTTCTATATAGATATATAAGAGTAGCCAAAGCACTGGTGAAGACGCCAAACTGTGCGAATTAAAACCTACATAGAAACATCTGACGACACGACGGCGTTACTTCCGACGGACTGACGACAGTGACGATGCGCGACGCAGTGACGACAGTATAAGTGGCTGAGAGGTAGAAATCGTGCCAAATCCTCGTTAATCGATTGAGAACGATTTTTAAAGGATTTTTTTTTTATAAAATAAATAATAATTGCGTTTGGTAAAGAGCCGCAGCTTCACATTCAAAAAGTCGCATGTGGCTCGCGAGCCGCAGGTTGCCGATCCCTGTACTAAAGTGACACAATCTTCACTTCACTTCATCAGCCCATTTTTACCCCACTGCAGGGGCTTAGGCCTTCCCCAGGGTGAAGAGGGGGCTTGGAGCTTAAATCCACCACGCTGCTCCACTGCGTGTTGGGGACTGTAACGACCGCCATCTATTGGCAGCGTCCGGGACCGACTGCTTAACGTGCCCTCCGAAGCACGGTGTCAGTGATATTGTGTACTTAAGTCAGAAAAACTCATTGGTACACGCCCGGATTCGAACTATGGCCATATGTGGCCTTATGAATGTGAGACAGGTTCGTTGCGCTTTGGGCTATCACGACACTAAGTAACACAATATTTACAGAAAAGAAATGAAATGAAAAATTTTTATTCTGTTTAAAATGTATTTATTCTTAATCTGACATCGACAAACTTCCTGTAGCAGACATTCCTTACAAATACAGGCCCAGATAATTAGACACGAACACAGTGGCGGTTTCGCGGGAGACGGAAGTGAGTCTGAGCCTCACATACATCAACTGATTACCCACAACAACATAATAAATGTATTTTCACAAATGTTCGAGAGCTCATGTTTTACAGTAAGTAATTACCATTATTTAATGGACGTAAAGTTATTAATAATTTGGAATAAATATCACGTTATGGTAATTTTATGTTTAGTAAGTAAGCGCTGTGTCTTCGATAGACAGCGCGATGACGTGAGTTGAGGCTATTGATGAGTTTGCTTCATTAGCTTTGTATATGTTGCTTAGATTCAACGGAGAGAGCCAGATAAATAATAATAATAACGTATACAACACAACAACGTCTAGGCCCCAAACTAAGCATTAGCTTGTGTTTTGGGTACCAAGCGAAAACACCACTTACATATTATAACAACTAAGACCCGGTACCAGTATCAATATTCATCATATAAATACTGACCCGACCTGGGGTTCGAACCTGGGATCTCCAGCCTCGAAGGCAGGGTCGCTACCCACTAGGCTAACCGGTCGTCAATTGTTAATTGTTATTAATTGTTAATTTATGCAGCAATGAACTACACTGTCATTTGTTAATGCTATAGCAAATTACTTTC